>JAPZDY010000014.1:13679143-13709132 GCA_029783645.1 Ctenochaetus hawaiiensis | reverse complement strand
TTCTGTAGTGAAAATTTTGTCTTAGAGGATGATAAAAACCTGTGATCCATTCTTCCTGTAGAATGAACAAGTTACCCTTGATTTTTTTTTTAGGAAATTCCTGGGTTGGACTTCGAGCGTTACCTCCAGCCTTCACAGAGATGCAGCCTGTCACTGAGGGAGACAGTTGCCACAGAGACGCTTTCACCCCTTGTAATGGATGTAGAAATGGAGAGTCCCAGAGGTCCATCTGAAGACCTGCTCACTCATCAAGAAGCAGGTATGATTGATGACCATGGGAACCATGCATGCACACACACTGTACATTCCTTCCATACATAGTAACACTGCATGCTTAATGCATACTTAAGTTACAGTGAGCCATACTACACTGAAATTATTATTATTGTCATTATTCTAAAATCAGATCTGCATGCTACAACTTTTTGAGAAAATGTTGTGATAGCCTGGTTGTAAGGAAGTAACAAAAATGTGCCTTTTTCTGGCATTGGGCTTATTTTGAATGTAACTCATTTTATGCTAACCTCTCACTGTCACCACAGCGCTGCCTGCAGTGTCCTCAGCACTGACTCTTCAGTCACCACAGGTCAAAGTTTATCCTTTTTTTAAAAAAGATTCTTTTACTTCTAAATATTGACCTTTAAATCCATACTGATTTATCAAATAGGCTCCTAACTAACTATTACTTTATTTTCTTTATTTCATCCTGAATATTCCTCTGTATTTTCCAGGCCCAGACAGCTGAGTCAGCCCTGCTTCTTTTCACCCCGGACCTGAAGGACCGGATCCGCCAGTCTGTCTGTCCAACTGACCTCATGGTCTTCACCCCTCCCCTCTAATGTTCAGATTTTTCTTTTTTTACATTTTTACTTTGACATATATTCACTTTTGTTACTCTCTTTGAAAAAATATACGAGTGATTCTGACTATTATTTTTTGATAAAATGGAAAATAGTTTTGTCTTACAAGACAGTCAAATTAAAGTTCTAGTTAAAACAATGAAATGGCTGGTGTTCTTCATTTATGTCCAAGCACAGATCAGCAATGCACTCAAAACTGTTAAAACCCCTGCCAAAAAGGATATGTTTTGACATTTTGATTTTCTGTCCTCTTGTTCAAATTTAACAAGAGTGTCTAGTGTGAATCAATTAAAACACCAGTGTCAATGGCAAAAAAAAAACTTGCACTTGCAGATTTGTTTGTACTTAGTTGTTCAGTACGGAAACAGCTGGCTTCATCCAGCATTCATCAGGTTCCTCTCCTGTCCACATTGATACGTTAATCATCTTGTGTCATTCAGCAGATTTTGATTTCCCCTTTTATCTGTAACAGTACAGCACAACACTGTGGTGCTCACATCTACGGCGCAATAACACAAGTAAAGCAGATGGAATGAAAACTACATGGCTGGAAAGTTATAAGTGACATCTAGTGGCTGAGTTCATAATAAGGAGTGATGCCAAATTCTCTATTAATTTATTACATTATAAATACTTAAATATTAACAGCACTACCCTCAATATTAACAACCTTAGCAGCATTACTGGTAATGCTACTAAGACTCGAATGAACTATGGAACTGGAAACCAAACCAACGTACCAGTTTAAATCTCATGATATGGAGCATATAAACTCATTGACCCAAACTACATTATAGTGTCAAATGAGCAGACAAGTAAATCTTAGCTGAGGATTCCCATCAGTGTGCTACCTGGCTCTTATTACAGGTGCATTTCCCTCATGTACCTGGACACTAACTGGTGATGTTCAAAAGCTGGGAAGAAAAAATGTTTAAAAAACTGATGGATTGTTCTGATGTGAAGCTCCTGTTCCCAGTCTTGGACCTCCGCTCCTCTGCTTTTCATGTCCTTTCCTTCAACTCCATCGTCTCCTGTGTGACCTGAAGGAAACGTTGCATATATTGTACTATGAATTACAACTTTTTTCAGGACTAAAGCCAACTCAGAACATATCTCAATAAAAGATACACATTCTTATCTCAAAAACTATTTGTCATCATCCTTGTACATATTCATGAACAACCTCTTTCTTTATGGTTGAGTGAAATGAACATAATATTTGTTTTCACTTACAGCATGAACAGCATTATTATGACTGCTGAAATACTTTCCATTATTTATAAATACACATAATACATTATTTCAAAGAACCAGTGGAAAAAAACAAGACAACAAACCTACAGACTGAAGTTCCTCATTGACTTCTGTTTTAACTTCTTGTTGACTCTCAATGCCCTGAGCTGTGTCCTGTGATTTCTTCGTCTATGATAAGATTTAAGTACATTTCTATGATCATACAGATCACAACATGTTTCACTAATATCAGCAACAGGAGCTTTAACTGATATCTATATTGGTTATGTGGATGTCTTTCATTTCTTATAAACATAAATATGTGATTTCCAGAATATTTGTTGTGAAACACATGTAAAGATGCAGCACCAGTCACCCATTATGAGCTTTTTTTTTTCTTTTTATATGCATGCTGTATTACCAGTTAAACCAACCTGAACAGACTTGGGGCTTGAGATTTCAGGAATGATGTTGGAATTCACTGAAGCTTCCACCTGGATAGAATGAAAATATTAAAGAAACTCTTGTGTTTTGTTTTCTCTTTTCTTTATCATACAAGTGTAAAGTCAGTTTCCTGGAATAACTCTAACATGTTCTTTTAATGGAGTGGGTAAGGTGTGCAGAAGTTAATGAGAGACTTGAAAAAGAATCTGACCAACTGGAAAAGGCTGTTTGCACTCTGTATGATTTTCTCTGTGGTCTCCTCCTCAGGCAGATTCCTCCTGGCCTTAGTGTCAGGGCTGGACAGCGACTTGTACTTATTCAGGCCTTCAAAATCAAGCTGAAACTTCACCCCAACAGAGCCAAGAAGTACCTCGAAAAACTCCAAGAATGTAATCTGCAGGGCAAAGTGTCAGACAACAGCAAAAGTGATTTCCAAAATGCTGATCTTTCAGAGGGCACTGAGACTGGGTCAGCTGGTGTAAACACAACGGACAGACCTCCAGGCTCAGACAGGAGGACAGGTTGCTGGGGTCACAGCTCTCTGCTGTGATAATCTCCAGTAATCTGACTGCGGTAAGATTATTGTCCAGCAGATGGAGATCCTGGCATGAGATAACAAAAAACAGTTTTCCACTTTGATGCACACTAAACCCTCTGATTATGATGTAGTAACAAGCTACAGAAACTCCATCCATTTTTAATGCTAAATGATGAGCTTTGTGTTACAGTCTGTTGGACCTTGAACATCAACAGCAGCTGTCTGTAGGTCATGGTCTGCTCATCTTTGGGGGCTGTATTGACTTTGCAGAAAGCCTCATAGATTTCCCAGCTCTTCTTCAAGTAGTTCACTGCCACCATAGCACAGTGTGGCTGCTTAAACAGGAAACCTGGATCAACACAGCCACAGTCAATGAGCACAGTTATGACTGCAAACTATAGAGCTAGACATCAGCCTCTGTTCGTGTGTAATCACAGACAAAACAGGAAAAAACAACCAACATGCAAGGAACCTGTACACTAACAATATTGTGTCAGACAGAAACGACTCAACTGTCAACTAAGCTGTTTTTAGCACTGCTTTGCACTCAGTCTTATAAAGTAAAAAAAAAAGTAAAAATCTATGATCATTTGATGTGCTTCTTATGTTGTATTAACTTATCTGCAGGTTCTTTTGTCATCAAATATATGTGTGTGCATGTATATTGTTAGCACCTTTTACATTCTTAGCATTAGGAAGGATGTTGTCCGTCATCAGTTTGTAAAAGCAGGCAGCCAGAAGATTCTTCTGTGACCTGTGGAAAGAGGAGGAGTTAGGATTAAAAAAAAGGATTAAAAAGTTTTATTTTAGTGTTTTTCCTTTCTTTGGCTGTTTTTCTGCCCATGACTTCTTATTTTAAAAAAAAACAAAGGCAATCCATCCAGTATTTGTCAAGATATTTTAGTTAGGACCAAAGAGGTGGACCAACAATATTGTTATCCTTGAAACTATGTCTCTAGCATGACTAAAAGCTTGTCCTTTTTCTTAAATATTTTAAGGTTCATAATTAAAGATACAAACATTTCATTTATTGGTATAGATCTGTAAAGTCGTCCTTACACCATGTCCTTACAGTACAAGTGGTAGGCCACAACCACTAGACAGCTGATGAACCTATGAAGAAGCATGGGAGTGAAAGGAGAGTGGACCTCTGCTGCAGTGGCATCCTCTGAGACACACAGAGAGTGAAAACATTAAGTACAGTGACCAGTCCTCCAAAAACACCACAAAAATGAAGCTTTCAGTGTCCTGTTCTGTATATGTGAGGTGAATAGAAAAGATTGTGAGTGCTGGTCTTTCTAACCTTTAATAAAATGGTCAATCTGTGTCAGAGTGATGCCCTGATGGTGGATGAAACAGTCTTTGAACAGACGCCAGAGCTGCAGGCGGCTAAGCAGGAAGCTGTTATTTGCTGTATGGAGATGGCCAAGCAAGCTGTAGAAACTGTAGACAGACCTCAGCTCAGCGCTTTGCATCAGCACTGCAAACTCCACCTGTTACACGAGCCATATCATCAGGGCAGAAGCAGGGGTGAAAATAAGGACATAGGGAAAAACTTTACAAAGTGAAGCAGAACCTGACCTGTTTAAGCTCAGTGTCCCGCTCTGTCTGAGGGATCAAATCCAGCAGATATTCAATGTTGAGCGCCATGTCTGATCCTAAAACAAATGCATCGCTGCCTGAGAGAGGAAATGCACCTGTAATAAGATACAAGATTGTAAGCTATTGTGCCTGAAGACTGTAATAATCTTATTTGCTTACTCTGTGGCAGGCTGAGCATTTAAAGTACGATTGGTGTTTACCACACAGAGGAATGAAAGCTCTGCTTCCATTCATGTTGTGTGTCAGCAGCTGGTCATCCACCAGCTCTCCCTCAAAGACACACCCATCCTCAAAAGTAAATTTTCCCTATAAAATATTGAATAATCAGGTTCAGAATGAGTTACATAAGTGTGTATCATAGGTGTGTTACTAAATGTGAGTTGGCCAAACAAGTGGCAGAAAACAAAGATTTCCTCCTTTTGCTATTTGTAATTTATCCTTAAAGCACTAATAAAAATTCTGAGCAAGAGCTACTAATCTTTATCATTCTGGATTTTGCTGAATTTGGGGGCCTGTGTGATGGACTGTGAGAGGCAATACTGTATTACTGACTAACCTTTGAATGTCTTTTGTTGTTACTCCATTCCCCTTCATAAATCGCACCACCAGCATAGTAAAAAGTTCCCTTTCCATGTCTCCGACCCTGAACGAAATCCCCTATGTACTGATTGCTCTGGGAATACTGGGATCCAAGGTTCCAGGTGTGTGTGCCTCGTCCATGCTGAAAGAGAGGAGAGCTGATGTGATTCACAACAAAAATGAAAATCAAGGTTTGAGTTCTAAGGAAGATAAAAAGCTGTTGTCCTGGAATTAGTTCAACGTCTGATATGATGTAACACAGGCTCTTTGGAAACACTTTTTGAATGCAGGGGCTAAGATAATGCTACATAAAGGTGTGAATGGTGCGCTTTTTTACCTGGATTCCATTCTGCCACATGCCAACATACTGCTGACCCAGATTTAGCCACCTCATCGTGCCCTCTCCATGTCTCTGGTTGTTCTTCCACTCACCAGAGTAGGTGTTACCAGAGGGGTAGCTGTGAAGACATATATTAGCTTTAAGCAGTTTGAATGCAAGCTACAAATCAGATCATGTGCACCATACGCACCATCTCACTCCCCATCCCTCTCTGCTGTCCTTCACCCAGTCTCCTTTGTACCAAGAGGTCTTATCCTGGTTATAATACACTGTGCCCTAACACAAAGGAAACAGTTTAAAAAATACTTACAAAAAGGCTTATATCTTAAAAAAGTTGGTGGATTGTACCTTTCCGTGTCTCTTGCCCTGATCCCACTGCCCTTTGAATAAAAAAACAGTTTTAGCACATTTGTAGGTTCCAGTCCCATGTCGTATACCATTGCACACCTCCCCCTTATAGGAGCTGCCATTTGGCCAGGTGTAAGTGCCCTGGCCCATGGGGTTGTTGCACACAAATTCTCCCTGTGGGATTAGAAATACATTATTTTATTCAAATGTATGAGTTCTATCAAACTCCTTGTTTTATTTTATTTTACCTCACCAATTTTATTAGATTATATATATACAGGATTCAGATATAGTGTTCAGTAGCCTACACATGGGTTACTATGTATCATTCTTAAAAGTGCTCAAGACATGTTTAATAGTTCATTACAGTTCTTATAACATGTCATTATTGTATCATACCTCATATTTCAATCCTCCTGTCCGTGTGAAGACACCATGTCCGTCCATGAGTCCCTTGGAAAACATCCCCTTCACAGAATAAAGAGGTGCATTTACTATATATTTTTGTTAAGCAAAGGACATTAAATATAGCCTATATATGTGTGTCTTAGACAAGAGCATATTTGCCTACAATAGAGATTTATATCGGGAAGTAGAATTTTATGCCATATCAAATCATTTTAAAAAATGATTTAATATTGTTTCTGATTTTAAATATATGCAGTGGTTTAAATATAGTTTTAAAAACGTCTTCAGGTTCAAAAGCACATTTTTTTATTAAAGTAAATGAACAGTTGCTTTTCTAATGTCCCAATTTAAAAGTAGGGTATTCACAAATTATTATTTAATATAGTAAAAAAATAAATAAAGGTAATTTTGTTGTTTCCTGTGGCTTCAAAAGGTAAGTGTACCTGGTAAATATGACCTCCTTCAAAATAAGCGACCCCTTCTCCGTGAAACTGGCCGTTTACCATTTCCCCTTCATATCTGTCAGTGAGACACCAACATTTACACTTCAGTAACAACCTGTCTAACGTCTGTTCTTGAATAATTGTCGACCAAATGTTCGGAGTGATTATTTACCTCTGTACAAATAAATGAACTTGCATGGGGAGTTCATGACAGTCACCGCCCTCAGGCTGCCCATCACTGACCGGACGGCCTTGGATGTTGGTTTGTTTCCGTTCCAAATCCGCTGAATTCAGCTCTAAACTGCCAGAAAAGTTCACTAACATCTTTTCACCTCTTTCCTCTGCTGCCTGTAAAAGTTCTGCGTTTCCGCGCGTTTTCTGGTTTTCCTCTTCAGTGTTTTTCATCGTAGCCTTCTTCTTTTCTTCTTCGTCGGTCATTTTGCAGTGTTTAGAACTCGCTGAGATCATCTCCATGGTAACAGTAAAGAACGCTTGCAACTGTTGCCACCGGCAACCGTTATCAGTGAAAACGAGTAAAAAAGCGAAATGTATTTTCAGTGATTTATATTGTTGAAATGTAAGTAAGTGCTTTTACTTTAAGAATGTACTTGAGTAAAATTCAAAGCATTTGAATGTTAACGTTGTCTGTATCTCTACACTTTCAAAACTTTTCATGCCCTTAATATCCAGTTAAAACCACATAACTTCAAATTTGATTTTTTTTTCCGAGTTCAAGTATTATGTGTTTCCTTTTAAAAAACTTTTACCTCTTAAATAAAACCAAGTATTTAACACAGCTCTTGGATTAGCTAAAATATGTATGTCACGATGTAGAAAATTACTGAGAATGATATGATGCATTTCTGAAGCCTAAACTACAGAAGAAACAGAGTATAAAGTATTTAAACTAGTGCAACCTTAAGCATCTACTGTAAGATGCAACATACTCAATAATGCAATAACACTGACCCAAACAAATTGTTTGCAATATAAAAGGTCACTGGCAGGAACCTTATATGGATAGAATGGTGGAACATTTTCATGGTAATAAAACTTCTCATACTGGATTTACCAGTACAAATAAACGTGACAACACATGTTGCAGTGTCTCTTGTTTATTTTCTTCATTAATTACATGTCAAAATATAATTTTTTGATGTATAACACAAATAAAGTCAGAACATAA
Organism: Ctenochaetus hawaiiensis; assembly: GCA_029783645.1. NCBI lineage: Eukaryota > Metazoa > Chordata > Actinopteri > Acanthuriformes > Acanthuridae > Ctenochaetus > Ctenochaetus hawaiiensis. Next base: position 13,701,151 of record JAPZDY010000014.1, on the reverse strand, counting down.
CATTATAGATATTTATTTAAAAAAAACACTTAACAAGCTTTTGAACCATACAAATATACATTATCTACAGTTTGAACTCAGTCTTCTTTGCATCAGTGCATCAGCAAGGGTGATGTTTAGCAGACATAAAATAGAATCAAAGTATGTTCGTTCAACGATGAACCAGTGTGAAGTATGATAACGCTGACAGTTCCTTCTGTGACAAGGTCAGTCTTGTGAGATGACGTCCAGGTTGGCCAGATGCCTCATTGTGGGCCTGCCATGAGGACAGTTCCATGGAAGCTCAATCTCCCCCATGTGAACCAGGAGCTTCTTCATTTCACTGACACTCAAAGCAGTGCCAATCATCACCTTTAGAAGGACGCCGAGCAAAACAAGAGATCAGGAGTCAGGAAAATAGTAATGTTATTCAGTGTGTCTATAACAAAACTGACAAACAAGCAGTCTAACTATAAAGCCACATTTGAAAATACTTTAAGGGGTGTGTTTTTCATCAATCTATACTCACAGATTTGCGACAGGCTCTGGAGGCAAACATCTGTCTGACTCTGGATGGTCGACACATGACCCCTGGGCTGTCACTCAACATGAAGATCAGCTCCTCAATGTCAGCTGGGCCAAAAGTCCAGTTTTTACTGGTCGGCAGAGACACGAGCTTGACCCTCTCCATCACCTGAGCTGCAGTCACAATAAAAAAGCTGGTTCATCATTTGTGATCATCAAAATGAGAAATAACTGTGTCGAACATGAGAAAAAATATCATGTTTATCACTTGCATGTAATAGTTAAATGTGCATACCATCTTCATCAACAAGGAATTCAAAGCCATTTTTTCGGAAAATCTCAATGTTTTCCATGAGCACATTTTCACTGACAGCAGTGAGGTGAAGCTTCTGTGGGCTGCAAATATAAAAGGGGAAAAAAAACAATGGATCAACTTTTGATTACCAGCAAAAAGGTAATTCTGAAGACACAAGGCAGAGTTTATAAAATGATTTCGATTCTTACACGATGAGTTTCTGTCCTTGGAGCACAGTGTCTTGCTGCAGCATTTCAAAGTTGTATTTCTCATCTGTGGCATGCTGGTCAATAATAAAGATGTCCGAGTTGAGTTTGGCAATAATGAAGCCCAGATTGAACTGACCAATTATTTCCATCTGTTTGAACATGTCTTTACTGTCGGAATGAAAGAAAAATAATTATCTGTTGGGGAAATTACATGACAATAGTCACAAGTTCAATAAACGTTAGAAACATGAGTCATATCCTACCTGATCTCCTTTTTGAGCTCTTCCTCCGCACTCTGGTTTTCTCCGGGGTTGATCTTGGCCCTGAAGCGTCGATAGCGCAGATTCTCATCAGCTCTCTGTTTCTGCTGGCCCTGTAACCTCTTCATCTTCCCTGCCAGCTCTTGTAAAGAGAACTGGAGAGGCACCGTCCTCCTCTGTAGGCAGACCGGAGCGTCCACCACAACAGAGGATTTATCTAAATGGTGTGAAAAATTTTTGGATCTGTGCTCCGTAGCGATATGTGATTTCTCCATTCTGGCTCTCTTTGCATTCGGGCCCTCAGTACAGTCCTCACTGGAAGTGCACGACTCTGTCTGTAACTCTGCTTCTTTAGGAACAGCGTGACTATTATCAGACATTTCTTCAAATGCTTCATCTTTAACACTGTGAACGTCAGCAACCAGTTCAGGAGAACTAAACTCTGGGTCAGGACACTTATCTGGTGTTTCCCTTTCGCAACTGGACACAACACTGTCTGTAGCACTAGATGTTGAACCGTACCTAAACACATCCAGTACAGATTTTCCCACTGGGGAGCATTTTGTTTGATCTCCTGAGGATTTTGAAGGAGATTTAACACTTAAATTGGAGTTTGAAGGTTTGGCACCTCCTTTAAAAAAAGACTGTAGTGTTTTCTGTGATGGGCCACTGGGGGCAGCTTTTACCACACTTGATTTGTTCCCAGAATTGGAGCTCTGATGACTTGAAAATGTAGCCTTTAGCCCGGCAAAGTTTAGGGAAGACTTTGGGCTCTTAATGACTGATTCCTCTTCAGGTTCTGGTGTTTTCTCATTAGACTGAACAACCTGACAGATTTCAGATCCTGTTGTGACTAGAAACAAATGACAAACAAAAAAAAATCAGTCTTAGTGATGTTAATCTGCTATGATATCAATATATGCATGTTATGTTGATTAACAAGCTAAATGTTATATTCAGTTCTTACTGGTGCTGGGTAAAGGTGTGTAGTTCAGGCTGATCTTATTGACTCCAGCCTCGTACATGTTGATAAGAGAGGTCTTTAGAATGGCCAGCAAGAGTTTCTCCTCCTGAAGGAAAATCTGCCGTTTGTCTGGGGTGACATTTACATCCACACACTCTGAAAAAAAATACACCACAAAAATACTCATTAGGTACAGAAAGCCAGCATCAGTGTGTGAGAAATAACTCTCGGTTTGCTTACCAGAGGCAACAGCTATGTTCAAGGCAACAAATGGATACTGATGTCTGTTGTACATATGATACACTTCATTCACAAGTTTGGTCACCTGCAAATAAGGAATAATCAGAGATTACGCTCACTGGTCACACTTTAATTTGATTGCCCTCACTTACCATTCAATTCCAGTATATAAACGTTACATTTAGTTTACAGTACACTATAATATAGGTGCAAACAGATATGTACTATTAATTTATTTGTTGAACCCCCGTGTGGCACCAATTAAACAGATAATTAATGACAATAAAATTTTAAAAATTGCAATAATATAGAATATGTCTATGTAAACACTAGTCCTTCTATCTGCTTTCACCTAAATTAGTGTGGTAAAAAAAAACATTGTTAAATTTTTGGATACTGTTATTCCTGTATGCTTATCAATGCCTAATAGGGAATTTAAACCGAACATTAATTACCTTTAGGGGGTCACATGGCCGGTTGTTAATGAAAAAGAACTGCCTGTCTGTGGCACTTCTCCCAACACCATGGTCTCCACGTGATACAAACCCTGTCATGCTGTCAAAGGAGAGTTTTTAACATTAAAATTCTATTTGTTTGCAGCGAAGGCACACACAGGACTTTATTATAATGAAGTGACTCACGAAAACATCTGTTTGGGCAGATCTGCCTCTTTAAGCCCATATTCTTCAATAACATTTTCTGCAGGAGACACTTGCTGAAAGGGCAGAAGACTCTGTAGCTGCAGAAACATATGAAAGACATTTAAATTAGAGTTTTGCAAACTAAATAGGTAAAATTAAACAAAGCATTTGGCAAGTTTTTCCTCAGCCTCAGGATTAAAAGAGTCCTTCTAAGAGTGGAGAAGATCCTTTAAACTTTGGATTTGGACTTAAGATAGTAGGAAAGTGTTTTATTTAGTTCAAAACAGCATCACTGAGATCTGGGACTGCCTTTCCACAGCAGTGATGCCATCAGACTTAAACTCTCTGCAGAATGTAAATAAGCAGTATAGTTAAGAAAAGTGTAAAAAAAATGTTCCAACCTGTTTTTGTCCAAATATGGCCCCTATATTGTCTCTCATACTCTGGCTGCCAGTGGTGCTGAGAACTGTGCTGCGTTTCCCCTGCCCATTTTGGTTGGAGCAGATAATGCGCACTCCAGTGGAGACAATACAGTAGGCCTGCAGGACATGTATCATTTTGGCATACTCCTAAAAATACAGGAAAATGAAATATTTATTAAAAGATTTAGAATTAAAAAAGCCTTTCAGGTGGTGTGTTCATGCACTGGTGGGAATTTCAGAAAATTATTGGGATTTGTAGTTTTATTACGTGTAGAAACATGAGAATAACTCTTTAATGAGTGACCTTCTTAATATTTCGATGGAACTCCTTGTGTCGAACAGGCAGGGTGTAAAAGAGTTGCTGCAGGCTGACGGTGCAGCCTTGCTGCCGTGGATGTGGTGACCGCTGCACCAAGTGGCCTTTCTGGTCAAACACCAGCTTGGTCCCCACCTGGCTGGACTCATGGCATGTCAGCACACTAAGGTTACTACAGCAGAGGAGTAAGAGGGAGTTTTAGCAGATGAGGTGACAAATAATAAGGCTTTATGTTTATCTATTAAAGTGGCTGTTGAAGTGTTTTACCTAAGAGCACATAAAGAGCTGAGGGCTTCACCTCTGAAGCCAAATGTTTCCACATGAATGAGATCAGAGAAGTCCCTCAGCTTTGATGTGTGATGCTTTAGTGCTGTGGAAAAATCAGAAAGTTTAGCATCCCCCAAAAAGATAGACTTTCACTAGGTAGACACAAACTTAGCTGGCACTTACTTAGTCCTTCAAAGTTTGCTTCTTCTACCCCTTTGCCATTGTCTGACACTTCCACTAGTTCAGCTCCATTATCCTTCAGCTTGACCTCTAGGACATGTAATGATGTGATATTGCACTCAGAACTTGAGACCTGAGTTTCTGCCCATAATTTAAACAAAACAAATATTCCCTATAGCATTGGAATTTAAAACATGGGTAACACTTTAACAAAACTAAAAGCAATTTTTGACAGCATTTACAGCTGTTGCTCTCATGATTGATGGGGGCTATCAAAATCTCATCAGCAAACAGAATATCATACCATGTGCATTAATGCTTACCAATGTTTGTAGCCCCTGCATCGATGCTGTTTTCCACCAGCTCTTTGACAGCAGTAGCCAAAGTCAGCACCACCTGTCCTGAGCAGATCTGATGCACTGAGTGCTTGTCAATGGCCTTGATGGCTCCAGCAGGTTCAGAGCTGCTGAGAACGAAACAAATGCTCAGCCATGACATGTTACTTTACTATGATTTTGTCTTTTGTTGTATTTCTGTTTTATTGGAGAAACAGATTTATACATGTACAGCTAACTAGAAAAAAAGTCAAGAAGTTATAAGCTCCTTAAAACCCCTGTCTGTCATATATATAATGAATACATGACGATTGTGTGAATTTCATAGCTTAAATTATGTTAAATATTTATTAAGCTATAGTATATTTTAGAGATAGATTGTGTGCCTCTTAAAGTAAGAATTTAAAATTTTCTTCACTTGCTAATTATCCAGTGAAATGAACTCCAGGTTTAAATCGTTACCTACATGTAAACTGGAGATACTCTGTCTAAGGTGTAAGAAATGTTTACCACTGTAGATGTGCATGATGCTAATACCGAATACGTGTAACTTAGGCAAGTTAAATAGAGGACTGCTCTGTTAGCTAACTTACCACTCATCAGACATCCTAAAAGAGTGAAAAACGTCAAGACTTTTTGGATACGTGACTCAGTCAAACACGGCACATTGATGATACACACTAGCTAGCCGCCACCGATCATTGTAGCTAGTTTGCTTTAATGCAGCTGGTTTGTTTTAGTGCAACCGCATGTACGCTTCAAGGCACCAAGTTGTAAACACTAAAGTGAGGATGTACCGCGCGAGCGAGGTGATTGTTCGCGAGCTTCAACTGTGCGCAAAACATGCGCAGTTTGTCTATTTAAAGTAAAGTAATAATACATTACGTTAAGGGTGTGCCAAAGCAACTTCACAGAGCCTACACCAAATATAAGAGTGATAAGAAAGTTAAATTGATGATACTTTTACATTAATAAGTCTTATCAAAAACCGTTGCCTCAAACTTTTACAGCATTGCATCACAAAATCCACCGGGATGTTAGGGCGCGTTTTCGGTTACCAAGCGTTGTAAAAACGAACAACTGTCTTTTTGTTAAAGAGTAATTCCCAATTATTTGGATGTGCAAAATTATATTTCTATTAGAATACAAAAAATGTGTTGATTTTATGCTGAATTATGTGTAAAACATCCTTTTTGGGTTATATTTGTTGAAAGTCGCAAACGTTCACTGTCAGACGGTTCCTTTCCCACTACCGACTGCTGTTGTATCATGGCCGTCCGTCGACATGACCGGACTTGTGAGAGAAAGCTTCCACAGTCTCTCGTTTTAGATTTATACAATGTAAACATGTAATGATCCAAAGCTTAAAGTATAACTTCAGCCATCTTACTGCTGACATGGGCTAGCTGCTTTGAACCAAGTAGCATTACTTTGTTTTGACAACTCATCATTTTTTTCTTGTACAAAAATGTACAGTTCAACATCCAAGGACGGACTTCTGCGATCGGAGGAATGTTCTGGTAGCAGCAGTAACCTTTTGGTCCACCGCAGCCTGAGACCCATCAGGAGACACGAGGCTGAGAGAAATGTGAGCCTGTTAAATCTGGCCAGCGAAGAGGACGATGAAGTCCAGTTTGACAGTGAGCACCTTTTCTGCTGACTAAATGTTGATCAGTCAAAAGTGTTTAGTGATTTGTACTTTCCCATATTTACCTTAAAAACTGTTCCAAATTAAAACATATTTTTCTGGGTAGTTAGTGACTGTCATGCTTATGTAAAAAGCAAGGGGCGTAGTTAAAGTATAAAAGGCCATGTGGACAATTTGACTTAATCCCTCTTCTTACCTGGATTAAAGTGCCCACTGTCCCATAATTCTACAGGTATCATACATCTCCTCAAAGTGTCAGTTTATGTAATCTAGTTTGTGCAAGTACCAAAGCAGATAAATGGGTAAAGTCATTGTATTCCGTGCTTTGGGAAAAGTAATAAAAAGTTATTGTGTCAGTATGCAATATCTTGTATATAACAGTATATGCACCATGCATTTTACATATCAAATTGTTTCATAACCAAGATTATGGGTTTTGGGCAGTAAAAAAGTCCACCAGTTATTCCCTATTCAGAATCTCTTAAGAGAGATAATATATTTCATCCAGCACATTCGTCCTTGTCTTTCTTTTTTTCTTTTTTCCACTTGTAAATATGAGTATAATCCTCCTCTTCTACCAATATAGAATTTATTATTCTTAGCTTATTATTCCCCTTTTAGCTGTTTTTATAGTCTTTTCCTCAGTTCAGGCAGTCATGCAATACAGTTCTTGTCTTTACAAATCACAAACTTTATGCTATTAAGGATCAACTTGGATCCTTCCTTGATAGAAGTAACCACTCAAACATTTCTACATATCTGGGTTGCCCAGTTCTGTTCTTTGTTGTTTAATATTACACTGTAGTTACATAGTGAGTTTTTCTCAGACAGTTGCAGTTTAATGTTAATGAACAACTGGACAGAATGGCATGTTTCTTCCATTACCAAACAGAATAATACAGAATACAGAATGAGCAAATCAAGCAGTTTTGAATGCAGATTTTGTGTCAAATGTGTCAGATCTTGACTGTATGCAGGATTTATACTGATTATTTTCTCAGACTCTAGAGAGTTCCCTCTAGTGCCATGCAAGTTTTTACACAGCTCTTCACACTTTTGAGTAGTACCCTTAATGATGTGCAATTAGGACTTAATGTGTAAAATAAGTGGATCACTCTTTTATCTACAATCTCTTTGCAGTCTACGTGCATTTGCATCGGTCCAGTGACATTATTGGGATGTGAGATGAAGTTAAATTTTATGTCAGCATGGGATTTTCTGATTCAAGACATGTTGAGACTTGCCCGCCCACACATCCTGCTGTATGATGAAAAGAGAGCAGAGAGGTATTAGGCGGCCTTGGTTGATTCAAATAGCTCCTCCCTCTCATTCAGGCACAGTGACCCAGCATCTTGGCTGAGTCTTGTGTTCACAGAGTGAGGTTAGGTGGAGAGGGCTGGTGTCTGCTGGAACTGACAGATAAGCATAAATGCTGTGCACGCCCCCCTTATGTATAAACTAGATGAGCTCAAATTTTGCCTTGGATGTTGACAGGATAATCATTAGCACAGCTCTGAGTGCTTGATATTGGGCAAAAGCGTTTTTATACCAAAAAAAATGGACCTAGGAGACAAAAACATTGTTGAAATGATAGCAAAAGTTATTGAAGAAGGTAAGAAGAAGTATTGTGTTTATACATGTATTTGATTTTTATGGGAGTTTAACACACTCAAATATGATCTAAACTGTTGTTTTGTGTGACAGTCTCCACTCTGTGACTTTTAGGGAGAAGACTGATTGTTTAAAAAAAAAAGCAATCCTCTGCTTCCTCTTCCTCATTTTCCTTTTCATTTTGTAAACTCAGCATCCGACACAGATGAAAACCGTGAAGTGTTGATGGCTGGCAGACATTACTTGTCCATCCAGGAGTTTGCCTCAGCAATCCCCAACCATCTTCTCCTGGGGTCTCTCCTGGAGCACCTGTGTTTCGTCTATGAGAGCAATCCAGCACGCTCACGCATGCTGTTTAAAGGTGAGTGCTATAAAATGGTAACTGACATTAAAAAGTAGTACATGCCCGTTTAGCATTCTGCCCTTACGTCAGCCTCTGAGACTGGCGTTTGTTATTAATTCCTTAATCAGTTACACATTGTTTGTTGTCCCTCTGACAGTCATTGGCCAGCGTTTAGCTGCCATGAACCTCCTCTCACCTTTGGCTATAAGTGATGAGTTCAGCACCGTCAGACTCCAGCACAATCGGGCCTTCACTGAGCTGCTTCATGCTGCTAGCTCCTCGCTCTATTCACAGGTAACTGGACAAATCACCTGTACATGATTGGTGTCCTCGTAGTTGTCATCGGTTGTAAGGTTCGATTTCTGGAATATTTACATTTTTGAAAGAATTACATAAAATATGTATCTGTGCTTGGTGTAAAAGATATTGTAAACAAGAATAATGAATAAACAGGTTACAGTTTTTTAAAAGTGGGAAATGCTTCAACAGTCTTGTGTAATTTTGTTTGCTCTCTTCTCATTGTGCAGGGGCAACAGCTTCTCAGCACGAACACATTAAATTCTGCAGTTCGGTAAGATGTACTTTGAGTATTTTATTATGTTGAGTTGCTAGGAAGCAGAGAATTTTTATTTGTTCTTTTTCACGAATTTAATTATCACACAATGTAATTGCACGCACTCACATGATATAACAGAATAATAAAGCGCCAGCTGAAATTAACAATGTATTAGAAGAGAGAAAGAGAACAAAAACAGTGTTTTGTAAGAAAAATTTGTTTTTGCCCTCCCCCAGACCCAGAGAGGGGCTGTTTCAAGCTCAAACGTCCCGGTATCTTAGTGAATTTGAAGAAATATGTAGACTTGGAAAAGGATCATATGGAAAAGTTTTTAAGGTATTTTTCTCCATTCTTATCTAAACTGATTTCTAAAGCTCCTTCAGAAAGAGCACAAGTTGAGTTGATCAGTATAATAATATTATCTCTGACATAATCTTGTAGGTTATGAACAAACTGGATGGACAACATTATGCTGTGAAGAAAATTCTCATCAAAAATGTCTCAAAGGATGACTGCATGAAGGTTGACAATCAATATTTTATCAAATAAGCCTTTACATCCCATTAAGAGGTATAATGTCTGTTCTAGATACTTAAAACTGTTATTTTGTTTTGCTCTAGGTCCTCAGGGAAGTCAAAGTGTTATCTGGCCTGCAGCATGTTAATGTTGTGGGCTATCACACAGCCTGGCTGGAACATGTTCAACCTGCTGCCAGTGAGTATTTAGCTGCTGTCCTGAGAACAGATTGCAAGTGAAGTTAGTATTCCAGGAGTTTAGTGAACAATAACACCGACTGTGTCTGATATAAGAGAAGCTTTATGTAAAAAAAAAGCACATCTGTTGCAGATCCTGAATCTCTCCTGCCTGCACTGGAATCACCTGGACAACAAGACAGGTAGGATCCATTGTTAAATGACTGTTATGGACATTTTTTTACCATTTTTATCATAATTGGTAATGGAATTAATCATAAGTTTCAGCCTTAATGTTGTTTATTATTTCACATTTATTTGCTTATTTTTGCTACTCTTTACCTTTTGGTGCATTGCTTTTGAATTACCGACTTGAATCAGAACATGAGTGAATGGGCAGATTTATATTTAAACTTATTGTGATTGACCACAAAACTCAAATGTAAAAAATTTTTTCACATGAATATGTCAATAAATATCCAAAATTTTCATTGAGTTGTATACTGACATTATCAGTGTTCAACCACAAACTATGTTGAAATTCAAAGAAATCCAAAATGCTATTAAAGGTAATGGTTCGTTGTCGCCTGTAGCTAATTACTGAGGTAACACCAATAGGAAAGAGAGGAAGGAAGAGGGCAAACATGACTAAACAAAACATGATTTAAATTTTAATATATTACCTCATCTTTAAACTTGAGTCAGTCAGATTTACATCTGAAAAGGTGGCTGTTAAACAATAACATGTAAACAAATCCCATGATTCTTTGCTGCTTCACCATGTCATCAAACCATGTTTATTGATGTCAGTGTTTGGATTGAAAGACCTCTACCTTCAGAACTAACATGTTGTGCATTTAGTCACTGAATAAATAATTCAAATTATGTCCTATTAGCATTAAAAATTATTCTTGGCAAGGACATAGTAATGCAGATGAATAAAAAAATATTCCAAACACTGTTTACAGTATTTTTTGAGGGCATGTGAAGTAGCAGCAGTAATGGTCAATACCAATCTCAACTCTTTCATTCACAGTTCTGATGAGAGCACTGACAGCAACAGCAGCAGCTCCTCCATAATTTTTCAAAGCCTCAGTCAAGAACCAACAGATGCCGCCCCAAGTGCCATTGTAACCCCAAAGAGCACCCAGACTGTCAAAGCTTTAGTTCCAACCCAGGAGAAGGGCCAGGTGGTGTGTCCTAAAACAATGCGGCGCATCCCCAACAACTACATCCCCTGTGTGTTCTTGGGACAGCGGGATCCCATGAAGACCTCCAAATGTCCTGCCACAGGCTTGGACAGCTCAGCCTTGTTGGAGGAGGAGTCCAGCAGGAGTAGCATCGAACTGAACAACAACTCGTGCATTGACAAGGAATATCAGCAGTGGGCCGACGTTCGCACAACAAAGCCCTCTAAAGAGGTGGGTGTTTAAACATAATTCAAACAGAATTAATTTACAGAATGTAGCATTAAATATACACCAAAAAGTGTATTCAAAAAAAGTTTGTCCGTGTCTGCAGGTGCAGTTCCACTTGATGCTCTACATCCAGATGCAGCTGTGTGAGCGCTCACTGAAGGACTGGATCTCTGAAAGGAACACCAGGCCCAAAGAAGAACAGACCTCAAAATGTAATTGTTAAACACAATACTAATATTCCATTACTGAAGATGAGAGAATAACAGATTATTTACACTGTAATGTGTTTCACAATTGCTCTGAGATATAAAAAAGCTATTATGGAAAATTTAAATATTTTTCTTTTATTTTTTTTTCAGGTCAGTATGGATGTGTTGATAGTGAACACACACTCAGCCTGCTGAGAAATATACTTGAAGGAGTGGAGTACATTCACTCCAGGGGAATCATGCACAGAGACCTGAAGGTAAGCTGCTTCTTTAGATTTTATTTGATCTGATACAGGTCATATGCAGTTTGCATCTAGACACAGGTGTTAAATGGGAGCGATATCAAATGGGTTATTATAAGAGTCCTGTTCACTATCTGTCTCAAAAGAAATGTGTAAATTCTCCCAGTAATTGAATACAAAGTCATATAACCTCTCGGGAAGGATTTTTCTTAGTTCTTCTTGCTTGTCTTGGACGTGTTTTAGATAAATGACAATCTTGCAAATATCCTGAAGCCTCCTTGGCTCTTGAATGAGTTTGAGTATCTGGTCTCTCTGTTTGAAGAAACATGGTAGGGTCAGTGTTGAAGGCAGCTCGCCTTTGCGGTTGTAGACAGTGAGGGTGTAGGTCAGACAGAAGAGTTTTTCGAGCAGAGAGCTGTTCCTTACATTAGTCCTGTGGTTCAGGAACAGAAACAGACAGTTCTCCCCTGCCTTGTTCAGCTTATTGATGTTGGCTCCATACCTGAGCAGCTGGTCCACCAGTTCCTTGTTGCCCATGCTGCACGCCTCTTGCAAAGGTGTTACTCCAGCTTTGTTTACTATGTTGGCCTCGGCTCCCCGCTCAAGCAGCTCGGTGATGCAGCTCATACTGTCCTCAAGAGTTTTAGTAGACTTCAGAGCCATTGCCACAGCAGCCAGGTGCAGAGGAGTGTTCCCAGAGTGCGTCACTCCCTTGAAACAGTTGAGAATTTGCATGAATTTCATGTAAACTGTAAACACTAAAGTGAGGTCAAACAGAAAATTGGATGTCAGTTTCTGAGCGCAAAAACCTTTATGTGATAATCAACAAAGATCTTTTCTGTTGTCTAGAACAAAATTTGCATGCAATTAAAATATGGTTAGGATCACTGGTTAACAGTTATGAAGTTTTTCTGAGCTTTTAAATTACTTTTTTGACTTATCAGTAAAATTATATGTATCACTAATAACATAAACGATAGCTTAGTTCTGTCCGAGTATGTTGTCTCACTTGTGAGCAGTAACAGCGATGCTTTCCCTGTTGTGGCATGTCAGAATGACTGCTGTGAAAAGTTATACTCTATTTTTCTTCTTTTTTTTTGTTTTACTGTGAAAGTTTAAGCAAGAAAAAGCAAAAAAAAAAACAAAAAAACAGGAACAACACAAACCATGTTGATATCTGCTCCCCTCTCGATCAAACTGGTTATGATGTCCTTATTGAGGATACCCGCAGCCATATGCAGTGGTGTCATCCCACTGCTGTCCACAGCATTAACATCAGCACCATAACTGGCCAGAACATGCACGGCAGACAGGGCCATGTAGCGTACTGAAAGGTGGAGAGCTGTCTGATGGCTCTCCCCCTCCACCTGAGGAGGAACCACAATACACACACCTTAGATAAACCATGTTAAGGGGAACTGTGAAAAGGATGACCTTTTAGATGTCACACAACTCTCACTACGTTGACTCTTTTTAAACTGTTAAATTTCACAAATAGGAAAAAAGATAGGAAAAAGGAACAACACGAGACTGAATGTCAATTTGCTATATAAAAAACTTGACACCTCTGCATTGACGTTAACACCACGCTCGCAGAGGAGCCGTAGACATGCCTCTGCCCTTGAATGTATGCTAGTCGCTGCAGTCTGGACCTTGGAACCTGGTTTTAGCCAAGTAGAGAGGATGCTCGGCCAGCCAGCTATCACCAAGTGCAGAGTGGTTCGACCAAGCTGGTCCCTACGACAGAGACAGAAACTTAGAAACCGGTGCAGATGGAGAGCTATAAGGAGCTGGCAACTTTAGTTTCACTTTGCAGTTGTATCAGGAAGTAGTCAAGTCACCAAAAATGAAAATAGACTCTTGTTGTGTTGTAACACTTAAGTGTTGATGGGCAGGATGTTTGGTGTTAGTGTTTGTACATCCATATTCTTGTCTGTGTGTGTTTATCCAGACCTCATCTCAGGGTCTGCCCCTGCTGACAGCAGACTCTGCATGCTCTTTACTCTTCTGTAAGAGGCAGCCAAATGAAGGGGAAGGATAGCAAGGCCCTAGGGCAAGACATGACACAACAAGACAAACTGGAATACTTTAAAGCACAAAAATGTTGAGGTGCCAGACTACTACTTTGTTGTTTTTAACTTTTCATCCTTTCAGTTTTATGAATTGAATGATCACACTGTTGCATGAACAAGACATGTCAAGTAATCTTTGAGAGCCTTGTTTGTTACAGATGTATATATTTAATATAAAAGACTCCATGTTTTTTTTCACGCTAAAATTTTTACACTAAGTAACATTTCCTTTCAAGATGTCCTAGTTCTTATAAGTAATTGAGAAGAAATGGTCGCATTGTTGCATTTACCTTCCAGAAAACTTCTCTGGTTGTGCCGCCTTGTATCTTGATAAGAAAGTTGCTGCCGTACTGTTTCGACATGTCCTCTATCCGTCCCAAGTCTTCATCGATGATTGCAGTATGGAATTCATTGTTGTAAAACTCATTAATGTTACCGATCCTATCCTAATGGTCCTTGCTCTCCTCCAACATGACAAGACACTGAAGCTTCACTGCTGTCTGTGTTTAGTTTTTCTCGAAGTGTGTGGTGTTTGAAAGCTGGTTATTCTTGTTTGCAGGTGTGAACCTTTCGCAGAGGCATGTTTGTCAGGTTTGCCCTCCCAGAAGAGAAATTAAAGTGGCTATAGATTTCTTCTATTTTCTGGATCGAAAGTTTCAGGGGCTGCTTCTGTTTTTCTCTTGGTGTTTTTGGAAAGTCTGATTTTATCATGTAGGTTTTAGACTTGAGTGGCTAAGTTTGATGTACAGTCTTTCTGTTGCAGCTGATAACTTCTTGCTGCGTGCGGGGCCAATTAAGGGGCCTGGTGACACCCTTTAAGTAAATTGCAGGTTGTTCCGGAGCTTGTGGCACTTTAAGGAGACCAGGATATTACTACTTTCCAAAAGCTTATATATTAGCAATCCATCTTTTACATACATCTTTTATATACCTATACCTGTATTTATTTAGCCCATTTTATTTTTTAGTTGTGTATATTACACAACTTTGTTTCTTTTGTTTTGTATGTTACACATCCTTGTTTCTCTTCACTGCTGTGGCATGTAAATTTCCCCGTTGTGGGATTAATAAAGTGCAGTCTAATCTACAATCTAATCTAATCTTTATAATGGACAAAATAAATATGTTCAAATTTGAATTTAGTATATTATTTGATGTAGATATATTATGGTGAGAATGTTTTGCAAACATAACTGTAGTTTTAATGTTAAATTATCTGAACCTAAAATTGTTCATTTCTGCCTTTACTCGGTTGTATGAAACACTGGATCTTACATCCAATAATTTAACAAATCTACATCTTTGCACCCAGTGAATTTATCATAATATCTGTTTTTTCCACAGCCAAGAAACATTTTCCTCCACAGTAATGATTGTCATGTTCGGATTGGTGACTTTGGTTTGGCCTGCAGAGATATAATAATTGAGAGCCATAAAGGCACCGCCTCTCCCAGCAGTGGTAATTGTATTCCTTGGTTTGTTACATTGTCATGACACTGTACCTCACAGAATCACCAGTAGGCGGTGCTATTTGCTTTAAAGTAACATTTCTGGTGTATTTTGCAGATTCTGCACATACCACAGGTGTTGGCACATTTGTATATGCTGCACCAGAGCAACTGAAGGGATCCCATTATGATTCAAAGGTAAAAACATTAATAATATGACAGATATAAAGCATAATGAATTAACACTTAATTTTTAATGTATCATGACACATGCTTTCATACAATACTTTCTACTTTCCTATATCTTTTATATTATGAATCTTTATCATCTCAATGACTATGAATTTAAAAAAAAAAAAGTAAGTCTAAATTTTATTTGTGCTGTTGCTGCTCTCCAGTCAGACATGTACAGCATCGGGGTGCTGGCTCTCGAGTTATTCCAGCCCTTTGGGACAGAGATGGAGCGGGTCCAGACCCTTGGGGAATTGAGAGAGGGGAAAATCCCAGACTCGTTCTGCCACAGATGGCCAGTCCTCTCTAAGTACATCATGAAGTTGACAAGCAAAGAGCCAGGTGTTAGGCCAACAGCCAGCCAGCTTCTACAGAGTGAACTCTTCTGCAACAAAGACATAGTATGTAGTACATGAATATATTTTAGCTCCCAAAAAAAGTAAAAGTAAAAATTGTGTTGGGTTCATTATTGATTTTATACAGATTTTTTAGGATTACTTAAAATGTGCAGCTTTTGTTGACTGTATGTGTGGGCACGCTGTATGTGTCACCAGAAAGTGCCCTCTTGCATCTGAAATAAAGTGCTTGAAAAGTAACTGATCCCCAGCTGATTAGTACAGTGTACCTTGTATTCTTGAATTTTAAGAATATTTGTCTCCTTCAGGTGATTCATGGGTTGCAGAAAAAGGTTGAAGAGCAGGAGGAGGAGATCATGCAGTTGAGGAGACAGATCAGCCAGCTTCAGAGCTCACAAGACACTGTTCACATCTCTAAGTCGGACAAGACCTGAGCTTTTAAAATCTCATCTCTCCATAGACTGTCAAAACTTGATTTACTCTTCCACCGTTGTACTTTTTTTGCTTACTTAGTACAAGTGGTTAGAGTGAGTGTGCGTGTGTGTTTGTGTGTGTGTGTGCATATCAGTATTTGAATGTGTCTTGTACACCTGGATATAAGTGTGCAATTATTTATCTTCAACCAGCTGTCCAATAAAAAAATATTTCTGTTATGTCTTCTGGGATTTCTAAGAGGCAACATATGATTACTGATCACTTATGACGGTACATTTAAAATATTACACTTAAAACTAATTGATTAAGTGACCAACAAGCAGAATTCAAAATGTGTATAACAATTTTTATGTTATGTTTTTATCCTGAGGGAAAAGCTGCACATTTTCAGCAAATAGAAAATCAATAGTGGACACAAGAATCTTTCAAGTTTTAAATTTTATTTCATTTATGTATTTATTCATTTTGGAAACATGGATGTACTTACTTCCATGCATGGATGTTCAAACGAATGTATTTGTTCCTTGACCTGTTCATGTGGTTGGTGGTGGTTTAGAGGTTGAGTTACTTGGTTATGGGGGTTACAGTCATATTTTGGGATCCTTTAATTATGGAAACACTGAGGGATCTTCGTGAGAAATGTGCGATTCACGTTAATATACGTCTATGATTGAAGTAAATCGTAAAAAGTATACAATGTTGGTTGTACATCATGTACACAAAGGTCAAACGTGTGTTCATGCGACGGATCTTCCCAAAACACGTTCCTCACAGAAAAACGGCTGAATGAGCCTATCGGAGACCTCGTTTCATCGCAGGTACCCGGATGTACCCGTGGGGCAATTAGCTACGTCATTGTTCACCGCCGGACACCCGCTGGAAATAAGGAATGGATTTAAAACCGCTATTAACGTATTCATAACAGATTACAGGTGAGTGTGTTTGATCTTTTAAGCTCAAGTGGCACTTTAGCTATGCATTCCTAATATTTTGGTGGGCTAGAGCTGCTGAGATTTGTTCTAGTAGCCCTACACCGGTTCTCTGTCATGTCGGAGAGAGCAGCGCAGTGAGCACACACAGCCGCCGGTGTCGAGCCCCTCCTGCCTAAGCGAGCTTAGCTAGATATCCCGTTACTCGGACCAGCGCTTGAAAATTAAATGTATTTCGAAGCGGAAGCAAAAAACTGTCCTTAGATATTTATAGTAAATGGTTATGTTACTCCCCGCCATGTTAGTCAGCTTCCATCAAGTGAAACTAGCTAACAGCGTTAGCATCAATATTGCCGCACGCGCGTCGCCGCCGCACGTAATGTTAGCTCCGTTCGGATTCTATGTTACGTTCGCCGTTTCATGGAGTCGGAAAGGCCTTCGAGAATCTCACGTCTCTTATCCGACATTCTGTTCCAGTCTTCGGCGAGAAAGGTTAGCTTTTAATCGACGAGCCGCCTTCCATGAGTGTGAACAAAGGTTTTTATTCGTGTTTTATTCAGGTTTAGGAGCGCTGCGTGTGAAAGGCCTAGCAGCCGTCTGTTAGCCAACGTGAGCCAGTCTGCCGGAGCGAGTGGGAGGGAACAGCTGTTGTTGTAAACGTGCTCCCGACCAAGGAAACTAATGCTCCCGACCAGGAAACTCCTTAATATTGGGATTTTCTAAGCAGTCGCGTTTGCTTGGTAATTTTCGCACAGCAAAACACTTTCATAGCTGCAAGAAATTTGTCTGTTTGAACATATTCAGTATAATACTTCATATTTTGATAGTGTATTCTTAGTTAACATTTGCTCGAAACCTGCAAGATGCCCATAAATTGCTAACATGTATAGTAGAGCTATGTTGATATAGTCTGTAGTAACGATAAATAATAACATGCAACCAAGATTTTTCAAAGGGGGGTCTTCAGCTATTTTGTATTGCTCCCACTGAGTTTGGTTACTTTGTTATTGACACATTTGGTTGTTTACTAATGGTGGCAGTATTTGATAAGCGCGAAATTGATCAATTGTAATGTTACGATGTGTTTCTCTGCATTTTGCATGATATATAGTAGTGTAAATCTGAGGTTATTTACTGATATCCGAATGAGTTGAGGTATCATGGCCCGTGAAAACAAAATATTTGTTAAATTAAATGTTTGTCTCACTCATCTAAAAGAGCTAGATAAGAACATTGTATCAATTTGTTAGAATACAGGTACTCAAAAGATCAAAACATTTAGGTTCTATCAAAATGTACCAAATAGCAAATCTATAATTTAATTTGTATTTTGTGCATCCCATAAAGTTGTAAACTTCTGTGTGTCTACCCCACGTACAGCTATGAACAATGACCATAGTTGACAGGTCTTCAGAAAAGTCTGACCACGAGTCAGTCGGGTGTAAGCGATCTCCCTTCACCAGTGGAGACGTGGGGATGGACGGCAGCTGTTCCAGCAGCTGGGCAGTGGGTCCCACTATGCCCAGTGACTCTCCTAGGCTGAAAACTTCAGGAGGCTGTCTTGGCCCAACACCCGGAGCTGTAGTCTACAACAGTACACCCTCTTCTGTGGACCGACCTAAGGAGCAAGGTAGGAGCAAGGGTTTTCATCAGATGTGCTTCTATAATGCATGTGTCTTCAAACCTAGGAGATTGCATATATTTCATTGCTTGCTGACCCAGGCTTATTTAAGTTATACTCTGTTTTCATTTATCCATTACAAAGTAAATACATACATAAAAAAGTTCTGTGACCTACACATGTTGTCTTTCTGTACAAAAAGCTATTCTTTGGGGTAAACTGAAATAATTAATATTTTCTCACCCACATTGAAATGCTGCAAGGTCTTAAGATGAATGCAAGTTTGAAAAAGATTTTTCGACATACCTAATCGAAGATAATTAACAATTTTTTGCCAAAATAAAATAAAACATGCTCCTCATAGTGTCTGAAACAGCTGTATTGATCTTATGTGCCATAATCTTGCAAGTATATTTAGAACTATCAGTATGTTTTATTAATAACACAAAGCTATATCAATGAAGCTAAATGTATTGGTAGTGTTTCTTGGTGAGTGTGTGACACAGCCGGTTTTGTGGGTGTTGTGTTGCT
The DNA here is from genome assembly GCA_029783645.1 of Ctenochaetus hawaiiensis. Lineage (NCBI taxonomy): Eukaryota > Metazoa > Chordata > Actinopteri > Acanthuriformes > Acanthuridae > Ctenochaetus > Ctenochaetus hawaiiensis. The sequence goes on along the minus strand of JAPZDY010000014.1, from coordinate 13,682,176 downwards.
ACTTCCACTCTACATTCATTCATCCAGTTACATAACCAAACCGGTTTTAAATTGAGAGCATGATCAATCACTGGCATTTGTGATGCAATTGTTGTTTTTGACATAAAGAGCAGCAGCCTGACTCCAGCAGAAACAAAAGAGAAAGTAAACTCTGTCTTCTTTAGTTTTTTTTTTTTTTTTACAGTCTTTCTCACTAGTCAGAATCCCTTTATATAACTGGTTGGATTAAAAGCTGTGAATGTAATGTCCTAGTGTATCTTACGGTGCATCAGTAAAACCATACAAAAACAATGTAGGATATAGATAGGTACAGATAATTGTCAATTTTCTTGACTGAGCAAATGCATTGAGTCTAATCTTAGCTATAATGTTCCTTTGTGTATCCAGTGATAAGCAGTGATGACGGCATTGACTTGCCCCAGAAGGTCCTCTTCCCTCCAGAGCGGCTCAACCTAAAATGGACCCAGGTTCACCGCATTGGTGCAGGTCTGCAGAACATGGGCAACACCTGCTTTCTCAACTCAGCCCTGCAGTGTCTCACCTACACCCCTCCATTTGCAAACTACATGCTGACACGGGAGCACTCCAAAACATGTAAGTTATTAATATGTGGTGATTCTTTGCACCAGCCAATTCATTGCGTGACTGTACAGTAATACAGTAATTATCGCATCAACCATGGTTACTTTGGCTGTATCTATGAGTTGCTTTTTGCCTGATCCATGTCTCACTTATCAATGTTTTGTTCATCTGTCCACGCCCCAGGTCATGAACCAGGATTCTGTATGATGTGCACAATGCAAAACCACATCATTCAGGTTTTTGCAAACTCTGGCAATGTCATTAAACCCATAGGTGTGCTGAATGAGCTCAAAAGTAAGTATGCACACTCTAAAACACTGATGTTCCTAATTTTTACAAAATATTTACCTGAAATGAATGACAGGAGGCGCTGTGTAGCTGTTTACCTTTGTATTTTTTTGGAGGGAAAAACTTTGGTGGATATCTGTCATCTGTTTTTCAAATCATTTATGATTAAGCTTACATCTCTGTGTAAGTGTGACATTTATCAACAAATATATCTTACTGGGTTTTGTTTTCCATACAGGGATTGCAAAGCACTTCCGCTACGGAAGCCAGGAGGATGCTCATGAGTTCCTGCGTTACACAGTGGATGCTATGCAAAAGTCCTGCTTACCTGGAACAAAGTAAGTTTCTTCTATTCCCAAATTCATTCACAGGTTGAGTTAACAGGCAATCATACGCTGCCCTTAGGAAGTTGTTTTGATTTTTCACCTCAGAATTTATATAGGTTTTTTTGTTTGTTTTGTTTGTCTTTTTTAATTAATACAGGCCATCAACTGGGTTGGGAAATGTTCCTATATCGTATGAATTCTGTATTTTGTCAGTCCACTGAACATTCTGCAAAGGCCTTCATACTTTTTCATACATTGAAGTATTCATCTTTTTCAGCTGAATTATATTATATCAATGTGTCTCTATTGCCAAGAAGGTTATGAACATGTATGATGCCTACATGGATACCTAATAGATATGGGCATGCCATTGTGTTTCTCAAGAGACTTTTAAAAACAGAATAGGAACTTTAAGTGTTAAGTAGAGTCTTAGTCTGAAGTAATAAGTGGTCTTTCAAATATTTATGCTTGCTCTAATTTCTCCCTATTTTATCCTTGCGCTGTCAGTCCCATTCTTGAGTGAGAATAGGACTGACAGTGCAAAATACTGTAAATTAATTTGTTTGTTGGATTAATAAGGTAACTAGTCACAACTATGTCGTTACCCTTAGTGATTATTTAAAATTCTTGCATTTATCTTTGTGACAGATTGGACAGGCAAACGCAGGCAACCACTTTCATCCATCAGGTGTTCGGCGGGTATCTAAGGTCAAGAGGTAAGTGTTTAACCCTGATTTGTTTTCTTGATTTAGTCAAGACATGCTGCTTGGGGTTTTCTTTGTTTGTTTTGTTTTTTTATAGCCTTGGTAGACTGAAAGACTAACCAGTTTCTCTCTTTTTTTTTTTTTAGTCAAATGTTTAAACTGCAAAGCAGTCTCTGATACATTTGACCCTTTTCTGGATATTACTCTGGAAATTAAGGTAAGTGATCTTTAGTCATTATTAGTTGTGGATCTGTTGTCTCTGTTTTGATGATCTTAAGAATGGTACTAAAATCATTTTTTTCTCTCAATACAGACAGCTCCCAGTGTCTCCAAGGCTCTGGAGCAGTTTGTCAAGCCTGAACAGCTGGATGGAGAAAATGCCTACAAATGCACCAAGTAAGTTGATGATAGACAAAAGCAATTCATCAAAGATGGGAAGAAAAAGCCAGTGTTTTATTTTTTAATTTTTTATTTACACATCTGTTGCCAGCTATCCAAATAAATATTTATTTCCTGTAGGTGCAAAAAAATGGTCACAGCCTCAAAGAGATTCACCATCCATCGCAGCGCCAATGTGCTCACTCTCTCACTAAAACGGTTTGCAAACTTCAGTGGAGGGAAAATCACAAAGGTATCATGACTTGTGAAATTTAATATCTGTGATCTATGGTCAAGATGTAGAATTGCATCTGTAATTTAGAGCTTTTATTAACTTTATATATGACTGCAGTTTGATAATACTCATTTGTTTTGTGGTCCTAAGGATGTGAAATATCCAGAATACCTGGACTTGCGGCCCTTCATGTCTCAGTCCCAAGGAGAGCCCCAGATCTATGGGCTTTATGCTGTGCTTGTCCACTCTGGATTCAGCTGTCATGCTGGACATTACTTCTGTTATATTAAGGTATTGACACAGCTATGGACCTGTTTTAATCTGTCAAGACACTGCTTTTGCCAAGGAAACATTCAGGATCTTGAATTAAATTTTTTCTCTGGTTGATGTCTATACTACGACAATGCAAAAAAAAATGTTATTACAAGTCCTAATTTGGGTGCAAGTGTTTACCTCAAGTCAATTTGGAATCTAAAACTGAAAAAAAGTAACATTTGAAATTGAAAATATGTAACAATGA
>JAPZDY010000014.1:13632706-13654398 GCA_029783645.1 Ctenochaetus hawaiiensis | reverse complement strand
AGAAAAACAGTGAGACACATCACACCTGAGTTCTTGGTTTAAGCTTAAACAAGAAAACTGAGAGGGGAAGCACTGTCCGCAGAGGAAAATACATCGCTTCTGTGAGCGAACTGGGTTTGAGAAAATTCACCGGAGCTCTATTTGCATGCTGCAAGTAATGCAAATAGAGCTACAGAGCTGCAATAGAGGGGCAGAAAGAATGAAAAGGTTCAAGATTATGACTCAAGTTCAGGAATGAGAACAAGAATATACTATATTCCGACATAATAAAAAAAATACTGATAAAAGTCCATGACTTTTCAAGAAAAAACATCAGAATTGCAATAAAAAGAGGCTTCGGCTGCTGTACGTTCTGCTTATGCTCATCTACACAAACACACACACCTCAATATCGTCAAGCAGTTCCCTTTTCCGGCGTCTGATGTTTGACAGCTCATCCCTCTCCTCCAGGGACAGATCATCAGGAACTGAAACACATGATGGAGAAAACACAGAACAACTTAACTCTCATTTGCACACAGCTCACATATCACCATACGCACTCAGCTCACACTCACTGCAGACGAGAGAAAACAGGAGAGAGCTCTATCCGATCTGATACTCACAGGTTCTTCGGGAGTTTACAGTGGAAGATGGGAAGTCAAAACACATTCATCCTCCTCCTCATACGGTTAAGTGACAAAGCTGCTGCTGCGCTGACTGTTTCACCCTGTTCTCGCTAAAGCAACGCATGTCAAGAGCTTGCATGTTCATTCTAATTAACTGGAGAAAGAGAGAAGGCGAAGGGGTCTTAATTATTCCACTTGAAAGTGTTTTGCCCCCACCCTCCATCTCCATTTGGCTCAGGGGAAAATTCTATTAATAAAACAAATCCAGATTAAGTTTTCTTTCATTAAAAGTGAATTTGGTAATTTAACACAGCCTACGACCCTGATTCCCAGGCCGTGAGGGCTTCAGAGCTCCGGGCAAAAACGAGCAAGAGGGGATGATGACTCCCCCTGTTCTTCACTCATCTTTCTGCTTCAATCTTGTTTTTCAATCTTTTATCCCACTCCTCTCTCTCTCTCTCTCTCTCTCTCTCTCTCTCTGTCTCGGTTTCATTCTCACCCACGCACACTTTATTTCTCAATTTTCCTCATCTTTCTGAAGCACAGTCAGCCTGTGCAATCTCGCTTCATTAAGCCAGCTTAAAGGCAGAAAACACAAATCTCTCAACAGGAAAATGGCACATCTAGTATCACAGGCGGCACAGCTTTGTGCCTACATGTTGCTGAAGGAGAGATATAAAAAAAAACCCCATCACTTGTTATTTTCCCTCACAGGCCGGAAGCTGCGCCAATTAAAGCAAAACAAGGTCACTGGGCTCAAGAGGAAGCATTCAGCCCACTTTTATTCAACAGCTTGTAAAAGAGTTGTGTTCGGGCGAGCCAAGTATTGTTATAGATGGTATTCACATCACCACAGAGACAAACAGCACTTCCTAACCTACTTGTGTAATCCTGAAGCACCGTGATGAGGGTCAGGTAAACAGCGGCGGAGGCAGCTGAGGGATTTCCTTTGCGGGACATATTTTAAATAGACAAGGGATGTGGATGCACAATGACTGAAAGTATGAAAATATGAATGTTAATTAGCATTGCTAACCTCCAGCAGCCTCACAGCACTTATGCAACGCAACTGTGAACACTGAGAATGTGATTCTAAAGACAATTAGTGTCCTTAAAAAAGTTTCATGGCTCATTGATATAATTTCAGAATGTTCTACTTGAGTGAGGTTTTCTAAATATTTGGCCTACAGGGCTAAATTGTTAGCATCTGTTGAGGCTGAACTGAAGTGTTTGAAGCCTTGAAGCTTAATGCGAAACAATGACACATCAGCAGTTAATAAATAACAGGGCTGTTTATTGCAACTTCAGCTATATCTGCTGCTCTACTTAAAAACACAGCTTAGGCCTGGCATGTGTTCTGTGACACAGCAGCCACCAGTGTGATAGGCTTTTAATTGTGATGTGCAACCAATCAGATAGAGCTTTGGGCGGGACATTGAGGGATGCTAGAGTGGTGACTGCAGACAAAGAGAGGCAGCTGAATTGGAGCTCTGAATACAAACATACATGTATATTTATACTAATTTGTGTTGGTAAAAAAGAGGAGTTTTATTAATCATAGACAGTTGATTTATTAAAAAAAAATAAAAAACTCTCATACTGTCTAATTTAATCTGATGATCCATGACCTTTTTTTTTTCAATTACTTTTGAAGATCACAATATAAAAAATGTGAATGCAGACATTTGAAGCTTCATTCCAAAATGTCAGTATAAGCTAAAATATAAAATAATGACATTCAATAAAGGTATCAATATGCTATATTTAAGAGTAAATACTTTAAGTTTTTACTATAGTTTTTACATTGTGCGAAACAGTCTTGCTGAAAGTCAGATGACCGACCCCACTCTTTTATCAGTCTGATAATATAAGTCAGCTTAGCTTGGTACAGCCTTTAACTAGTTAGCTTAGTTAGCCTAGCTCTGTCTGAAGGTAAAAAAAATCTACCAGTACCTCTTATTATCATCTTAAACCATAATTATTTGATGAGAATTTTTTACTTTAAACCCAGGCTTCCTGTTATGTTTTTCTTCAAAATTATGTCCTCTTAAATGTCATTTTATATTTGTATATTTATAAAAGTTAATTAGCCTATATTTTTCTTTCTCTAATATTTGGGTTCCTTTATGTTTTTTTTAAATGTTACTCAGATAGAGATGATGTGGAAGTAGCAGACATCTCCATGTTTTCTATTGGCCTGAGGCATGCATTAGCTAATGGAGATATCCACTGACTGCAACAACATGCATGATTACAATCTTGATTCATTACAAATCAAATGAAAAGCAGAGGATGCTTCCTTTAATAACCCACCACCATTAGTGGCAAAGCATTTCCATTATCCTCCATTCTAGGTCTCTTTTACAAGATATACTATGATATATGCCTGTCAAACCACACATTTAATAATAGAGAGGACTATAAAACCAGTGCAAATGTCTCTGTTCCACTGGATAATCTTGTTTAGTGCTGGGGGCTCTTCTACAGAGGTGGTCCACCAATTACATTATTAACACACTTTCCCCTGTGACCTTCTATGACTCATTCAGGAAATGAGTTTAGTGTCTTCAGCAAGCACAAAGGGAGTCTTGGGGCCAAGGCTGGTCGTTGCCTCAACACTGGTTCAAAGCAAACACAGTCATGCTTGAATGATAATCTACTAAAATCATTTATTAGGTGTGTCATTTCTTCATGATAAACAATAGACATTAGAGGGGTAATATCATCCAGTGGGGCCGCTGTAGTTAGCGAGGCGTTGAATTTATTTTGTGTGCAGACGACTAGACTCAAGTCCCATTTTAACCTCAGTAAATTCTCACAATTCAATCTACTTTGTGAAAGCTTAGAGATCCATAATATCAAGCAATAGGTTGAGAGGGTCCAAAGGGTTTAAACTCCAACATGTGCACCACAGAGCAAGAGACTCCAGTAATTTCCCCCCTAAAACACAAAATCCCTCAAAATCTACTCTTAGGAGTAAATCCCCTGCTGCTCTTCACACCCAAAACTAACAACTGTCTCTGGCCACCCACTGAAGCCAGAGGCTTTGATGGCATTTAAACTAATGCGGGGATGCTTCGGCTCTACTTTAAAACAATGATTCCGAGTGGACAGACTAAGAAAAAAAAATCATTTCCAGGCCTTGAGAACTGATTCAAGGACTTCCCTCAAATGAGTACCCATACCATTTGCACAGGAGAAGCAGCGGGGTACTCAGAGCACATGGAGCTCAGAGTGAAAATCCCACGCTCACTTAACACTGGCTGCAGGCCCAGTTTTCCCTGACTCGAGTGAGTTAGAGAGGATTTGTTGAGATCTACTGATTTTAAACTGGCGACTTTACCCGCCATAATGTCTTTTAAAGTAGGTGAGCTTTAAAAAAATTAGATAACTCTGTTACTGTGGTTGGCACTGCAGCACATTGAGACGCATGCAGGAAAGTAGAAAGGCAAGAGATACAACCTCTGGATCTACACTTTAATCTGAGACCCACTGCATCCTATCCCTCTAACTGTAGACGATGACATACTCTGCATCAAAGCCCAGGTCACATAAAGACAGACAGAAATACAGACATGTGGATAGCGGTGCACATGAGCGCAGACACACCACGGCCAGCTGGCACTAATCCCACAGACTCGCCCTCACCGCCGCTCTGTGAGCTCAACAAGAGTCTGTTAGAGCGGAAGTGTTATGTATAACAGCGTATACACAGATGTTGCCGCCGACCAGCCGTTGCCTGCCTTTAACCTACTTTGCATCAGTGATGACGGATAAAGTAATGCGACAGTGTAGCAGGGCCAGGTGTAGCTGTCTGCAGAGGTACAAAGCAGGACATCAGCACAGAGGCCAGTGTGTGGAGAAGGAGGTCATGATACTGAAGGTTAGAGGTCATGCACAGAGAAGTCAACACGCATGTGCAAAAAACAAAGACTGACCTCATAGAGTGAAAAAACAGTAATGCTGAATGGGAGATTGCATTGAGCATCTCTAGACTTTATAGTATGTGTAGGTGATGCTGTTGTCTGTGGTTGTTCAGCCTGATGATAAGAATATCTTCTACGGTTCTACTCCATGTTTTTATTTTTTTATAAAATTGCTATATTGCTGAAATGTAAAATTAGAGCTGCAACAAAATCATCATTTTAAAGATTGTGTAGTGTGCAAATTATTTTCTGAATTCAATTCATTTTTTGGTCTATTAAACCTCAAACAAACTGTGAGAAATTCAATAGTCCAGTTCCTAAATGTTCAATTATGACCACATATGGCCCAGAAAAGCAGCAAATTCTTAGTTTTGAAGCAGAAGCTACTTAATCAAATTCATTTTAGACAAAAAAAATCATTTGAAAGACAAGCGATTCTCAAAATGTTTCCCTTTTTTCTGTTAATCAAACATTTTTAGCAAATTCAGTTCTGCACAAAATTCCTCATCGATATTGATATTTTTATATTTGCAAAGGTGTTCAGTTAGCACAATCAATCCAAAGTGACAAATAAAAAGAACATAAAAAGAATCAAAAAAAGACAGTAGAAGAAAAGAGAGACCAACCATACAGCAACCAATTAAAACAGAGAAGCGTGTGTGTATGTTGAAACGTTTTGGTGCTAAATCGATTACAACGAGAAGCAAAACTAACATTATTTCTATGAAAAGACAAGACTATTTGTGCTCAATTAGCAGATTTACTTTTAAAACAGATTGCTTCTTTTCATACTGTATCAGAACCTGACTTATTTGTGTTGTGTTGTGTGTGGTATCCATGCCTGATAAATCATGCATTGTTACAGTACACAGTGCCATTCAGTAATAATTCAGTAACAAAAGTCCTAGCCGTTGCGTGAGAAGGGAGATTTTTGGGGAGCTAATATGGTCTGGAGTTTTAAATACAGCTGGGGTCCTGAGGAGAATCTGGGGCTTGGGGGGGCTGATGAGCCCTCACACTGATTGTTGGGTTAATCTGCAGTTTTTTGGGGAGGGACCCCCTGCTGTGAGTGCATTTGTGCGAGTGTGTGGTTGCATAGGAGGTGGTCTGCACATGATGTCCTCCTTATATCGCACATCTGCTCAGCATCAGCACTATGTCAACATTTGGTTCGACGCACACCGCTGGCTGAATCCGAGGGGTTCCCACTGCCATATGCTGGTGGCCAAAGTAACTGTAATCTGATGATTTGATCGGCCTGAGAATGAATTAGATGGATGCTTTTCTTGTAGCATCCGGACAGGATGGGGGGCTTTAGCAGACTGAGTGCAGTCCAAGTAGATCCCAGTTCACTCACTGCAACAGATCTCAGATGATCATCCAGGTTTTAGGCAGAGGGAGAAAAGCTGTAAAAGCATTTTTGTTAATGTTCACTTTTACTCTCTCACAAGGATAGAATATCTAAAATTTAGTACAAAAAAAATGGGACATAAAGTGGAGTTCCTTATAGTTAAAAAAGCCTCTTTATCGTCTCTTTTACTATCTAGATCTGATTCAAATTACATCCAAACACACAAAAATCCATCTGAACTGATTTACTAATACATTTTTTCCTGGCCATAACAAACAAGGATAGAAGACGTGGATGTGGCAAGAAATGTTGAAAGGTAACAATCATATATATGAGGGATTGTATCTTGACAGATGCTGCAGTCGTTTCCTGTGGGTGGCAGGTGATTGACAGTAAGCACAATGAATGTTACTCTTTATCTGATATGAACACTCTCACCTCCATTATTGTGATAGATATCACACCTGGGTCTTATTTTGAAATCCCTGTTAGGTGCTAAATGAGAGGAAATAAGCTTTAATATCTCCAGTGATGTTGACTATGGTGAAAACATAGACAGATAGAGGGTCAACCATGATCGGCACTGACTTAAAACCTTTCAGTGTGCAGCTCTGTTGAACAGGACGTGTTGCTCTGAGTCGGCCTCTAGTCCGCTTGGAGGCTCAGGATGTCCCTGTGATGGTTGTGTGCCTGCCTGCAAAAACACTGATTTTGGCAGACCACCCTGAGCCCACTCACAATGAGACCAGAGCTACCTTTGATCAAAACCGAAACCACCAACAAAGTTTAGAAAATATGCTGTCTCTTTGTGCTGGCTCTAAGTTCAACACAGTTCCTTTTAGATGAATGGATCTTGCTTAATATGAAACTGTCCCACGGCTACCTGCTGGATCAAACACTTTCCAGTAAAAGCAGTCTTGTCTTCACTGAGTCTATTTGAAACAGAACAGAAGGGAAAATATACACTAGCTAATAAAAAAAGGGCAGGAAATGAAAAGAAAAAATGCCAGGACATGTTATTAAGGTGACAACTAGGCGGGTGTTGGTGTGGTTCTCCATTTCTATTGAGCCAGACGCCAAGAAACACACGCCTCCCCTCTCTGGACTCCCCTCCCCAACCCACCCAATCCTGTCTGCATTTTCAGCCGGTCCCAGTTTTCTCTTAACCCTCCTTTCAATGAAATTAGGCGTGGATTACTCGAACACAGTACATCTCTGCTGCGCTTAATGTCTGTCTGTGTTCCTCCCCTTCTCCCGCTCATTTAATTTGCCATTCCTTTTGTCTCCCATCTGCTCTCTGTCTCGCACTTAAAAGGGCTTTCCATCTCGACAGCTCCAAGCAATAACTCCAGGCAAAGACCACTTCTATTCACCACGGCAGAAATGTTGCCTTTCTGACAAACTGCTGCGCTGTCTTGTCTCACATACACACAGAAACTCGGACTACCATGGTGATGGGAACATGTCAGGAAGCCTCCCTGGTCTCTCTCCTAATCAGGTCCATATGTAGTCTTCTCTCTCCACAATTAAATAGTGCAGTTTGTTACAAGCTCCAGCTCAATCCCTGCACATCACGCCCCAGCACTGTCTGTGTTTATGTATTTGTCTGGTTGCATGTGGTACAATGTACTGTATGTTTAATCTTCTCATGTTGCACCACAAAACCCATAATCTTGGCAGTCAAAATGAATTTCTGTTCTTTCCAAATCTCCCCTTAAGCCTTTCAACAACACAGCCAGCCTGCCAGGTCAGCCAATGAGATTGTAAGGAGTCTATTAGCAATTTTTTGGCATTTATGTAAACACACATAGGAGACAAATTTAGTCTCTTATGTGTGTCTGCATGTTTTGCAGACATTCATTTCAGCCAACTGGGGTGTTGAAGGAAACTTGGAAGTGCTCCGAGTGTTTTTAAGGGTAAAAGTTACCAGTCTCATGTTTATACTGTATGATGCTACAGCCAGCTGCTAAACGTAGCTGAGCTTTGCATAAAAAACTGGAAATGGGTAAACTTCTCTGTATAATAGGAACAAAGTCCATTTTGTAACATTCCATAACATAGATCCCCGTAAAGCTCCAAAATGTAATTTTCACGCCTCAGTTTTGGTATTAGCAAGATAAAAGTGTTAATAAACAAGCTTTGGCTAGCTTCTGTTACCTTCTGGCAGAGTCAGGCTAGCTGTTTCACCTGTTTTCAGTCTCTGTGGTAAGCTAAGCTAACACACCAATTTGTAGATCTATTTTTAGTATATGTACATGAAAGGGATCTTCTTGTTTACCTCTAAGCAAGGAAGGAAAAGGTGTATTTTCCAAAAAGTCGAAGTCTTTCTTTAACAACCGATGTCTGGCCAAGACTGGAACTGATTTTTGGCTTCCGTTTTTATTAACCAGCTAAAAATTTCCTGGACTGATTTTTAGACCACATACTTTCCTCTACCCTAGTTTTTGTACAAAGTTAATATCAGAGGCAAATACTGGAAAATACTGAAAAATATTGGAAAGGCAAACATCACCGACACATAATGTGTCCCAATTTGTAGCATAATTTGATTACACATGAAAGGAAGGAAGGAAGGAAAACATGTTTCTGTGATGCCTTTCTGTGATGCCTTTCCTTTCATTCTTGAAAAGATGGTACAGATTTAATTGATCTATGCTTAATTTTAATATTTTAATCACAGGTTAATCTACAATAAATTGTTTTAAATATTAACTGATTAAGCTTTGGGTGTGGGAAAAAAATCCCAGTGTTCGAGCCAATAGCAAAGTCTCCAGTCAACTTAATTTGCCTGATCAACAATTCAATGGCCAGATAGATATTTGGTTTACTTTTATACAGGACAACTAAATTTGAGAAAATATTTATTTTTGTCAAAACTAATGATTTTTTGGGGTCATTTTTGCTTGAAAAAGCGTTCAAACACTTACTAAAACTTCCAAATACATACAGATTAATTTTAAGCAAATCAACTAATGTACCAATCGTTTCATGTATTTTAGCTATGAGCAGATCCCACATGCAGCAAGTCTACAGGGTGACATTAGCATGCAGATACAGATGTCTGAGCTCCTTTCTGCTTCTGTCTAGCCATTTATCACCAACCACTTAGTTACAATAAGTCAGTCAGCCTCCCAGGGCGATGTATTGCAAGACAGCGGCCACAGCCTGCTTCAAGTTGACTGTCTGATGTCCTCCCACACAACCGAGCCACAACAAAGACTGAACCCCAATCACACCAACTTCCCCTTCTAACCAACTAAGCCTCCACAAAACTACAGTACCAGACACCAAGAAATCACACATACAGTGTGTTAATTTCAGGTTTCCACAAGCCACATTATAGTAGCTTGGGTTTCATGCCGGGCTGGGCTTAATGTGATATGAAATGTTAAAATAATGCAGCCATGTGTCCTTTAAGTTTAAAGAGATTGAAAAAATACAGGGGGAAGAAAAGGCACTTTTTTCTGCCTAGGGAGATATTTCATTGCAAGAGAACAGGAATCAGAAAGCCAAGGTGTGCATTTATGATTCTGCACACAGACACTGCCATGTGTGAACCATTAAAAGAAGCTTACAGACAAAACAGTCCCACTGCAGTCAGATATGGTTTGTTATTTTAGCACACACTCACTTATTCAGTCCGAAGAGAGTGGAAGAATTGAAGGAAAAGACTTTCCCATTCAGATTTTTCCCACGGTCAGACAGACAGAAGAGTGTTGATGGACACAGTGAGGTTATCACGGCACTTAGACAGGAAATATGGTCAAGGAAATCTCACAGGATCCCATTGACAAACATTTTAGCACATTTTGCAGCGTCTGAACCCTCAAACACAAGACACATTTGTTTAGGAGCCTCGGGAATTTTTAAAGGGTAAATTCTTTTAATTCCAGCATTTTAATACCCATACTTCCCAAAAAAGTTGTTTACTTAGCCAATATTAATCCCTTGACTGAAGCATCACAACGCTGCTATAAAGAAGAGAAAATACAAGAGGGCCAAGTGTTAAAATTCATGGCCTCCATCCAGCTGTTCAGTCAGCTGCTTTCCAGCCAATTTCTGTTTCTGTGTTCTTTCCACTTCTCCATCCAGCTATACAATGATGCTAAAAACAGACACATGACTAACAAAAACACTTAAGATTTCATGCCTGTTGCTGATTTCCATTCATTTTGAGGCCAGACCCTGTCTGCTCGGTGGCATGTAAACTGAGTAGATGAGCGCCAACTCTGATTAGTAAATGCAGTAAACATGTACTAATGAATCCCATGCTAAAACTGAGTCCTATAAATGGTTTCATTCAGTGTGGAGCTAAATTTAACCAAGATATATGTCCCCCTTTATTCCAGCACCATCATTATTCCACCAACTAACATTCCTCACAGAACTGATCTGATGAGGCTCACTGTCATAACCAAACTTACCAATAGTCCTTTTTCTTCATTTACCTTAAGAGGACTTTCAAGAAAAAATGTTTTCATTTGAAAACTTCAGGCAATTCTTTTTTTAATAGGCAATAGAAGTAGTTTCAACAGCTTAACATACATTAGAAATCTTTTTGGCCACTTGGGGGCAGCACAACAAGCTATAAATACATCACAAACATATTATCACCTTTTAAAGCTTCCAAACAAGAGAGGACACATATTTTAGCTGTTTATACTCTATTTATTAATCTTAAAGAGTATCATGACATCTGTTGGCTGTTTCCTCTGTTGTTTTCCAATTGTTTCAGTGGTGCAGAAAAAATCATACTTTGGACATATGTTGCACAGTTTGCATGCATATTACATATGCTGGCGTGCTGAAAGTGTACCCTAATGCATGCACATGAGGGAAATGGGCACATTTGTTGGCATGCCAAAAAGCACCCAAGAGCTCTAAAGTCCAGCTTGTCATTAGATGGATTCACATCCACTAAGCTAAAGGTCATCATAAGTTTAATCCATAGTATTATGATGTTTGTAGGGATCTCCCTGTCAATATTTTTGGTCATAATCCTGATCTGTGTCTTTTGACTTTAGATATCTGCAGTTATCAACCCTGATCCACCACTAACATTTACCTTAATATTTACCCAGTAATGAAGTAACACGTGTAGACATTAAATCTTAACATAACTTGTTTTTAATGAGTCTCTCAATCTAAATACTAAAGGTACAGATTTAAAACATTACTTGACAATTGACAGGATTAAATTATTAATGAGAATGAAAGTTCAACAGGAGAATGCAACCTCTGGTACTAACTTGACATGACACACTAGAAAGCGTGTATATCACCCTTGATGAAGGTGTAACTCTCACTTCAGCTGCTTCAAGTGACTGGCACAGACAAATTTAGCACTAAGTGCCTGTATGCGACACCAGCGTATCGAGGTGTGCATGTGAACGATGTTAAGTGAAGTGTGCAAGATGACGAGAGGCATCCAGAGAACGAATGGGAGTTCTTTAATTGCTTTAACATTTATGGTAAGGTATTTTAGTGATTCACACACACTGCACAGTGCTGCACATTGTGTTTCCAGTTTGATCTGCTGCTGTCTGACATCCTGTCACCTGACTTGGGGATTGGTATCGCCTTGACTGGCCTGTGTGGTGGATGCACTGGTGGAACATGTGATTTCCTCATTTTTTAGGGGACATTTATGGTTACAGTGAGTTCACATGGTTTAAGTGACAAAAACAAATAAAATTTAGACGATTATGATGCACTTTAACCTCCCCCCTGAAACACACAACAAACTAAATGAGATTCTGTGTGTATAAGCTGAGAAGTGTACAAAATATGGAGGCTTCTTCCCAACTGGCTTATGTTGTTGTTATGTTTAGCTTAGTTTCTTGTTATATTATCAATTAGACAGTTTCCTCCCAAAATTAGCTCCTGAGGTCACGCCAGTCATACCCTCAGTAAAGTTTATGGAAATCCCCCAAAAGCAATGACAAGGGGGTTATTATAGTAAGATATGAACGGTTATAACAATATGGTGAAGAAGGTTACAAAGTGTTTCACAAGGAGCAGGTTTAATTTCTACGCTGCTCCCCCTGTACACACAAGTGTAAATTAAGATCAGTGAAATAGGTCAAACTGGCTCACTACCACTTCCATTCAAATCCAGGGCAAAGCTTCCTGGGTTTCATGTATTTGGACTGTTTAGACATGACAGCAGTGTGGAGGGGAAAAAAAAAAGTGGAAGTCCAGATGAGGGTCTCTGCCAGCTCTGCTAATCTCTCACAGTTTAACGGACAAAATGTTATCAGACTATAGCCATTTGTTTACACTACACTGGCTTGAAGGTCTGTGGTCCACAAGGCGGTTTGGATTATCTGCTCAGAGGCATACGGCATGTGTGTTTCAGCACTCATATAATAACTGATATGAGACTTGGGGGCTGCAGCCATAGTAATCCAGGTTGGGCATGCAGCTGCACATGTTCACTCCTCTCAGCCTTATGTCTAAATCACACAGTCGAGTGTGAGATTTGGGTTTTATTTTATTTCTACGATTGTTTTAATTTTCACTGTGGGGAAATTATGTCTGTACATCCAGTTACAGTATCGCTATAGTTAGTCTCTACATGCAACTCAGTAATTCTAAGCCTTTATTGTCCTTAAAAGCACTTTCCTTCTCTAAATTCACCTATTTTCTACACTGATTTGTGCATTTAAAGTGATTTTGAGTGCTTGTTACATCTTTAAAAATCCTTATCATTACACAAACTGATTATATTTTGCTCAATTTGCACTTACACTTTTGCAATTTGTAAGCAAACGACCTTATCATAATTTTTTGCATCACCATGTAACTCAAATACCGCTGTGGGGACTTGTTTTGTTTTGGTTTTTTTATTTTTGTTAATGGAGGTTATATCCTGCCATCCTCCGTGCATGGCTGCCTTTCAGATATCTTATCAATTTCCACCCGTTTAGAGGCTTCAAACAACGAGATAGTGAGAGCAACTTCAAAGCACCACAGCGAGACATCAAACAGATGGAAAATAGGTGCATGTATGATAAAACTGCAGTGTTTTTGCCTTATTTTAAACACCGTGACTTCAGCGTTTCTAGACATGTTTCTGTGCAGCAACAGCTGCGAACCAACCGAGTCGGGATGTGTTTTTTGTGAAACGCTCCTTTATTGCCGGGTCTTAAATCATGACAAGCCACTCTGGTTGTTTTTTTTAGGTATGTCTGCAAAAAAAAAAAATGAAACCACAACATCCTGCATCTGAAAACACCTCCGTGTCCCCTGACTCTCACACATTCATCCATGCCGTCCATCCATCCCTGCGCACCGGCTGAGGAGGGGGAGAGGAAAAAACACTCTTACCATGATTGTCTTCTTCCATATCGACTGAAGCGGGGACAGGGCTGTCCGGTGGAAGGTGTGTCCGGCTGAAATCTCACTCAGATGTATTTTGCTGACTGTTTTTCAGCGGATTTGTCCCTGTTTTCCCCGCTGACACACAGTCAAAACCGGTGTGTTGACAGGCAGATGGGTGAATCGGACTCGTGCGCGGATGTCAGCGGTGAAATTAATTAAAAAAAAAATAGAAATGAAAGAAGAAAGGAGTCTAGTTGTAAATTAAACTGAGGTCCTTGATTACAGAAAGGATGTCCTAGAGGTGTCTGAACGCGATGTGAGAGACTTCTCCCTCTCTGCTCTCCATCCTCAGCTGCTCCGTCTGCATTCACATTAGCTACACTGCAATCACAGCGACGTCACCAAGCCCCGCCCCTGTTAACAACATCCCCACACCTACACACACTCACACATACAACCACCTACACGCACACGCACACACACACACACACAAACAAACACACACTTGGTAGTTCAACTAAAAATGTATTTAATCTAAAATTGTTGCATTGAGAATGAAAAATAGCAACGTTGTGATTATTCTATGTTGAATGTAACATCTTCCAGCTCGCCCAGCTTCAGAAAAACATGGCAAAAGTCTCTCTCTCAATCCCCTAAAGTTGATACAACATGATAAATTATCCTCTAGAATGGCTCAATATGCCACAGAATGTCCTTTAAAGAAACATAATGTAAAACAGTGTCATACAGACTGCGGACTCCCAAACTTTCCATGCCACTACCCTAAAGTTTTTGTAAGATGTCTTTAAAAACAATTCAAACAGGCTAAACCCCTACTGTTTGTAAGCTGCTATACATTTGAGTTTTTCTTAGACATTGGGATATTTGAACAGTTATTTTTTCAAAGTTCAACAATGAACTCTCAATCTTAAATTTGCGTTAAGTGGTTTAAAAAGTCTGAACTCATCATACACATGAGGTGTTGTTTTACTGTGCTTTGTTAGCTTTCATTTTTTAAATTCTCATGAATTAAATTGATTTTTTGCACACAATAGTGCCTCTTTCAATCGCTTAATTTATGGCTCTCTGAGGTGTAACTCCATTGTAATCTTTTATGGCAGAAAAGCACTGGTGACCTCTACGGTTAAACTCCTGACCTTGCTTACATGGTGCATTGATATAAACTGGTTTAGTGCATCTCCTTTGATTCTCCTTACACATAAACAGTTTTTACTGTCACCCATGAATTTTAAACACCTCTTGCATGTCAACTTTCAACAGTAACAGAAAAACAACTCTTAACTTTATGGATTTGTAACTCGGCATTTAAGTGGCCATCTTGATTCCTATTTAAACCGACCAGTATCTGAATTATATATGTTATGACAACCTAGAATAATCCATCTTAAACTGCATCAACAAATGACTGCCAATAATTAGATCCATCTGCACCCTCCAGACTCTAATTACCAGGACTTTCAACCTGTGTTTAGTTACTCTTGGAGGTCAGAGGACTGACTTCTTAAGTTCAGTCGGGGGGTTAAACCTCTTAATCAGTAATGTGAAGGAAACATGCCTTTAGTTTTATTGCAGACCTGTTGGGCTGATTTATCTTTAAAGCTACTTGGTTCATGCACAAATATTCAAGTTAATCATAGTGTGATCACTTTACATCGTGTCACTTTGCTTAATGCTTCTTATATAAAAGAAGTATGTACTTTTTTTCATCCTCCTGGTTAACAGCTTTTAAAGAAAACCTCTAATTATCTGTGTCAAAGCAGCTTCTCCGATTCTGACCTTATACGTCCACCTCACTTTCCTTAGCTGTGATGCAGGCATGACGACACCTTTTAAAAAAAATCATGGCCAAAAGAATCCAGCTCGGGTGCTTCCTGCTTGTCCCTACCCATTACAGCTCGCAATTAACTTTTCTAGCTTTTCCATGGAAGATTGTGGTCACGCCAGCAGTGATGTACTGCAGAGGGGGCAGGACCCAGCATGTGGTCCACTGTTCAGGAAGGGAGTTGTGTTGAGGCCTCATTGTGCAAAGCTACAGGCAGACAATGGAAGAAAGTAACAGAAAAGGAAGTGATGTTATGAACATGCCCGCCTCCACCCTCACTAAGTTATGAAATCAGACTTGACCTGTGTCAGTGCAATGCAAGTGGTGGAATGTAACTCAATATATTTTCTCAAATTCTGCACATACTTTACTTGAGTGATTCCACTTTATCCCGCTTTAACTTGTACACAATTAAAATTCTGAGAGAAATAATGTACTTTTTGACAACACTGAATAACATTTAAAGTCATTTAAAATTAAACACTATTAGCATCAGCTCTATTTTCATCTTTCATTGCACTATGTTCATCTTTTGGTTCAGATTAGATCTGATGACTGTGTATTAATTCATTAGTACTGCAAGCAATCAGTGTAATCATGCACTTATATGCTTAGACCTTAAGCACACAGCCCAAGTCTGAGTGTTATGAAAATAGAGACTGTGTTAGATTTTCCTTTTGCTCATGCAAAGCTCAAACTGTTATGCAACAAGTAGAGAAACCAGTACAATGTTATGCCAAAATACAGCCTCAAGTTTCCCTCCTGTGGTACAGTCTCAATACATCTCTACTATTTAAGCATCCACCTGCTGGCAGGACGGCCGTGCTGACATAACTGATGCATGTGTCCATTGTTTCATACGCCAGGAATGACCTCATTGTTACTGGAATGAGTAAAGCACGGGCTAAATTTACACACATTTCCTATTTATGTGGACTTGCCCTTGATGTAATTCACTTGAAAACACACCTAACTTGTAAAGTTTAGCATTGCTTCTTGATCTTTACTTTAAACTAAAATGATTGAGTGAACTCAGATTCACTTGTTTCAGGGGTTGTCTTGAACTGACAGTGAGACTACAGAATTTTTTTTTTATGCATACTGGTTGTATAATCAAAGTATAATTCATCATCCTTTAATAGCCAAATGGTTAAAATTGTCAGCTCAAGGAGTGAGCATGGTTTAATTACCTTTAAAAAATCAATTAGTTAAAGCTTGAAGAACATTAGTCCTATGATTTGATCACATGTAACTGATACAAACACTGCTCTCTCCAGTAATATCAGTTTCTTGCTTAAAAGCTCTACTCCAAATGGATTACAGCACGCTGTGAAACGCTTCCCAAAAATAGAATATTAAATGTCTCACATCTTTTTTTACCCTCCTAAAACCCCTCGGCATAAACAAATACTAACTCCGCAGCGTTGCTAGTTAAAATTAATTTGCATCATGTTGCCATAAATTCCTCCTCAACCACCCTCAAAGGCCTGCCTGCAACCAGAATCCACACAGAGTTGGTTTTACATGACCTCTTCATCAGCATCTCTCTTCTTTTTCCATATTTTCCTGCTGGTGTTTCTCCCTGACAAGTACACAAAACTTAAAAGGAAATTTTGTGAGGGAATGGATGCCGTCAGTTTTGGGAATAATCCTGTGTTGAGTGCAGATGTCCGGACCAGAACAGGAAGTGGCTCCATTTCCAGCTTTAGTAGTACCAAAAGGGTGGAGTTCTGCAAGAGCTATCTCCATCCTACAATTCAATTATTTCTCTCTAATCATTGCAACTCTAGAGTTAATTCATCTGCTGTTCATATTGTGCAGAGTGTTTACCAGCATTGGGAAATTAAGCATCTGTTCCCCACATGCACAAGGACACATTCCAGCAAGAGAAAGTCAAAGTAAAGACATTTCATCTCAAACATCAAGTGTATTGAAATAGAAAGAGAAGATGCAAAAGTCAGCCTTTGCTTGGCTCAGCCTCTTTGATTGAGTTTTGACCCGTAAATTTGGCCTCAGTCTGACATCATTGTGCCTGCACTAAAATCTAGTTATATTTATTTTCCACTCATTTACGAGCCAGCAGAAAAAAAAAAACTTTGCATGGATGCACTCCATATTTTACTGGAAGCGGGTTCCTACAAGGCAGCACATGTCAGCCACATTAAAGCATCTAATGTGCAGGACCAGAGAGCGGATGGACTGACCTCGAGCCCCTGTGAGGAGTCATAGATGACCATGTGCATGTGCTGCATTCTGACCGCAGCGCGTTGGCTCATAAACTCCATATGCATACATGTTAGGTTGATGTGTCAGCTTGATGAAATGTCTTCAGTCAAGCTGATAATCCTGCAAAGATGTTTTACAATTTTTTACAGTGACATTCTGCTCAGCTTCCCAGAGTTTGACAATGTTTAACAAAAACAGACAATTTTGATGCACTTTTAACTATTTAGTTTTTCGGTATTACATGTTTGTCTCCCCAAGAGTCAACAAATGGAGCTCCAGTGCTAATTTCTCCTTCACTGTCAGCAGCCTTCATAGACAAGAATGCAATGCAGTCACAAGAGACACCTTCAAAATGACATTTTGATGTTTAGCAGATGTATGTTTACTTTATAAGTTTAGCAAATTAGCATGACAACAAATGCTTAATAGCACTTAACATACAGCTGAGGCTGATGGGAATAACTGCTTATGATTCTGACCTACAGATGGCATCAGATGAAAAGTCTGGATATCATTAAAAGTTCTTTTGGTTCATGCTGAGGCGAACTTGAACGTCTGTTGAAGTCCTTCCAAAAGTTGTTGAGACATTTCGCTTCGAGTCACATGTCAAAAGGCTTTTGTCTTCTCAGAAAGTGCTGACTTTCAAATACCTAAAACAGAGACACATCAAGTGTTTTTTAACTTCAAACTTTCTGCATATTCACTTAAAGTATTGAACAGCATGTAATAAGTGCTGTCCAATTCATGACCTTTAAGGTCTAGACCTACTCTATATGTATGTATCTTCAAACAGCTTATGTTATGATTCGGTGCGATATAAATGACTGACTTAACTTCTATCTTAAGCCATGGACTTATCTAACACTACTTTTACTAAGGCCTGTATTCATTTCCCTACAGATTCATTTCCAAATTGAAACAATCATAAGTCATGTCCAGAGATACAGTTTCAGAACCAGTTTCATCACTGACATGAGTCTTTATTGACTATGATGCCTTAGAGAATGGAGACACGTACTTCTGACTGTGTTAACTCTTACTTGGAAAAACATCTCACTCTTAATGACAGACTAAAGATAGTACCTCGGGGCAAAAGCTTGCAGTAAGTTGTGCTCTCTGGTTGTTGTTGACAGGTTTTCTGGGAAATATGGGGAGACCACAGACATTGAGAAAGAGCAGATACACCAAAACAATGACAACAATTCATCAATACTGGAATTTTAAAATGTAGCACATACAGAAACATTTAGCCAAAACCTGTTTTAGATTTACTGTAGTGAGGATGATTTTTTACAGCACCTACTCAGTGTGCCAATCGAGCTTTTCTTTTCTGTTGTCCAAACACGCTCGTACAAATTTTCTTGCCCTGAACTTTTGTTGCACTCATCAAGGAAATGACCCTGTGCGGCGTGGAACCGGATTCATCCAGTGCATCTCTTGGCTGCAGTTGTTCGTCAGCAACATTTTAAGCGAGTAACCTGCTTCATGACCCATGCTGTTATAATGAGCTAAAAAGGGACACACAGCTTCTGAGTTTCAGCCATCTGTATTAGAGTCTGGCTTGCTTTGATTGAGACACGCTGATTACTCAGTGTCTACACGGTTCTCCAATATGTCTTGCTGGCAGGATATGAAATATTGGTTCAAGTTAAAGCAATAAAATAACATGCTGCATTAATCTAGACTATGTTAAGTAGTTAGGCTGAGTCAGCTCCACTTGATTGGTCACCTCATGTGTCACTGAGGAAAGCCTACTGCTGGTAATTCTGGGTTCTTTAGAAGGCATAACCCAGTAATAATAGAGTCTACTGATATATGAATAAATACTCAAAGCTTGGACTCAAAGGGATAGTTCAATTGTGTGGAGTTTCTGAGGAATTCCTGAATCCTGTGAAATCCTCCGGCAATAATCCCACACACATTCCTGCTAATGCAAACACACAAGCAATGTGACACACTTCCTTTCTCACAAGGGGTTTGAGAGAGAGTGAAGCAGGAGATGTTGGTAGAGAACAGAAGAGGAACTGGGGGAAAAGAGAAAATGAGAAAATGAGAACAGAAAATAAGAGGGAGGACAGAGGAAACACATGGGGCATCTTTCCAGCTGGGAGCAAAGTGCTGCCATTTGGACGGAAACTTCTCATCACATCCACAGCAACATGTGACTCACCTAAAAAATGAGTCATGGCTGATTGTCTGGGTCATCAGAAAATAATGGCTTTGCGTATAGATGGGACCGGACACAAGACACAGAAGTTCCCTTTTATCTGATGACTAAAGCTCTTGGTGTGCTGTATGTCACTGTGAGTGCAGTGAATGAAAACTTCTTCAAAAGTGCAGTTTATTTTCAAGGTGATGCTAATGGCTAATAAACAAGCTGCACAGAGCTGCCTAAAATCTACCTGAAGTAATCTAAACAACCACCCGAGTGCCCAACATGCAGTTGAATAGGCATCTAGAGGCAGTTCACAGCTTTCAAAGAAAATACAAAGTAATTCATTCTGTTTGTCCTGCCGCTGTATATGCAGATTTAGAATGAGTGTGAGCATTTTTGTGCTTATGTAAACATATGTGTATGGTGAGTGTGGGGGAGTTTGATAAAAAAGGCTTCATGGGTGGCAAAATGTTGGTCTTTGGTGCAACTGTGACATTTAAAAAAAACACAGATATGAACCTCTATTATCAGATCAGAGAAGCATATTTGCTGTGCCCTAGTCAGACTTGCTTCTACAGATAAATACTCTGAAAATCCATCAGATGTCACGCTGCTGAATGATTCATAGCATTGCTAGTTATCTACAGGATCTTATTACTGTGATATAGGCTTATATTGATCATTTGGGAACTAGAGATAGCAGCACAAATGCCAAAGCCTCAGCTGGGCTCAGCCATCTGCTTTACACACTAAGTTCAGCTGAAATGATAAAATTCAGGGAATAACCAGTGAGTATTATCACCCTTTAGCTTCCACTCCATTAAAAATGTTTACACTCACTCTCTGCACATTGTGTGGTTGCAGACATCCCCTAAATTTCATTGTGAGTGCTACCGAAAAGCACATGCTGGTATTTAAGTACTGATGGCCTGCAGATTGTCAATCTGACTCCTAGCAAATGAGAGCACCATGACTGTCAGGGTCATTAAATCTTGGTGATTATTTAGAGAGGTTAATGGTTTAACATAATGATCCGATAAAACGACTCTATAAACTGCAGCTTGAAGGAAGATGCATGTGGACTGAGGGAGACAGAGAGGAAGGATGGGAGCTGAACGTGACAATGCACTGCAAAGCCTCGCCAGCAAAGTTGTCTTTAATATTTGCTTTGGCTTGTTCAAATCTCTTTCCTTTATTTAGTTTAGCTAAAATGGCAAGAATTCACTTTATTTGAACAAATCAAACAAACAAGATATAACATGTTAAATTCTTAACTTTAGTGTTTCTCTTTCTGTAGGGCTAGCTACTTTCCCTAGATTTGAGTCCTTATGCCAAGCAAACTTAACCAGCTACAAGCTCTGGCTACATATTTGATGTGAGGACAGTATCGTTCTTCTCATTTGACTCTTGATAAAAAAGCCAATGTAATGAGTGAATTTCCTTTTTCCTTTAAATCTAAAGTAACGTCATTGCACAAAAATGCTACAAGAATTTTGGAATATTTGTGTTGAAAGCTGGAAATGATGACAACAAAGGCCAAAAAGTAGACATGCTGCCAATCAGCAGTCCAAAGCCAGCTTTTTTGAAAAGCCCATTCAAAACACATTAAATCTGAAATATGCTTTCTTTTTTCCGGAGACGTGCACAGTTGCCTCAGAGTATATTTTTTTTCCTTTTAATTTCTTTTCTCATTTTGACTTCTTAGCATCCTGCAGAGTGACTCCTCTGTGTTTTACAGCCTCCCTGATGTGCAGCGACAGGCCTGTTTATCCTTCATTAATCTCTCTCCTCTGCTTTTACTCCCCCAACTTAATGGTGACGTTTATCCTATTAATGTGTTGTTGGTTGGGAAAATCCCCCAATAACATAATCCAGAGTCAAGGTTACTAATGTGTGTGTCTCCACTGTGTATGTTTGTGTGTCCACTGTGTGTATGTGTGTGCCTGCCATTTGATGCCACACTGTTTGGTTGCCATAGTGATTAATTGATGGAGATGTAAAACTAGTAAAAAGATTATGGTTACTTTAAACATGAGAGAAACTGTGAGGAAAGGGTCACTTTGTTAGGTGAGGGTGTGTCTGTCTGTCCGTTTGGTTTTTGCATTTCATATTTTTCCCCTGTTGGGCAGAAAAGATTTGAACTGTATTGTTACATTAAAACTGTAAAATTGTTAAATGTTGCCCTCTAGTGTTCTTTGGAAAAACTTTAGTGTGACTTCGTTCCTTTACTGTAGTAATATATCTTACCAAAGTATGCAAA
>JAPZDY010000014.1:13603832-13616111 GCA_029783645.1 Ctenochaetus hawaiiensis | reverse complement strand
GCAGAGGCGCGGGGCAGGGTTTCTTGCAGACAGTAGAAATGAATAGCCGAAATAAATCATCTGTATAATTAGAGAAGAAAAACAGAAATAGAGAATGTAACCAAAATGATTTAAGTTTTTTTTATTATTATTAAATTTGTAGGTGAAAAACTGAGCTGTTACCAATGAAAGGATATTAATGTTGAGGGCAAAGAGCTCAAGAATCGAAAGTAACTATGAGCAGTGTTAATGCTGGATGTTGGAATGCTGAAGCTAAACTGCATCGCTAGCTTTAAAAAGTTGAACAGCAGCCGTGCTTAATATATAAAATGTGGTCTTAAATATGTGTATTTTTTTTATTTTAGTTGGTCATTTTAGGTCTGCATGAGGGCAAGGGAATTTGTATGACTCTTAGTGTAAAAATATGTTGAAAAGAATAAGGTTTGAATAGATTTCCTGGCTTCAAGAGTGAGTAGATAAAAAATATAGTCTGAAAAGTTAAACTGCTGGAAGTTAAACTGCACTTCTTTTTGATATGCAGAAGCAATTATAGAGTATGAATAATGTAAGGAGGCTAGACTGCATTGCTGGCTTTCATTTGTATTTGAAAGAGATGGAGTAGCCTATGAATAACTGGAAAAGTTACTAAAAAAAGAATTTGCTGAAGGATGCTTCTCTCTTCTGTTATGCAGGAGGAAATCATGCAGAGTTGCCTCCCAGTTTAAGCCTACTTAGACCAGGCCTGTTGTGGTAAATAAACAGTTCAGATTTACTGCTACTCCTGGTTAGTACGGTTTTCAAGGTATTTTAAGTATTTCCCTTCTCTAAAACCCTCAACTCCACTACGTAACACAAAGGTGAATATTTTACTTTTTTACTTTTACTCCTAATATGTAACTGGTATTGTTACAACTTTACAGAATTACATTAAAACCAGTGGTGAATTGCAGATCCTTACTAAAAACAGCACTTTGTTAAGACCTTTTGCCTGCTTTTGAATGTCTTTATTAGCAGCTCCACTTTGGGCAAATCTCTTCTCCATTTCTTTTCTTGGGTTTATTTCACTGTTTGGGGCCCCAAGAGAGGAAGACACACTTCACAAGCAGTATTTTTAAAATGCCAGGTTTTTCAAAACATAAGTATACACAAATAACTTGGTTTATCAGAACTATTTGTGTCATTTTTCCATAATCTCATCATAACCACTAGATTAATTGGTGGCCCTGTTGTGGGGGCTTCTATTTTAAAAGAGGCTTGGAAGGAACATACTTGCAGTAGTCAAAAGAAGCTCCACCTGAGCCTGCTACAACACAAAAATGCCTCTAACACACTGATAAATTGGTATCAATAATTAATCATATTTAACATGAGTAATTAATCAAGTAAGAAAAAGCATAAGATTATCTACAATAAGATCTCGAGTGATTAGTCTTTTTTTCATGTAACTTTTTACAATTAAAAGAAATTATGACAGTAAAACAAAAAAGGCTGCTTTGCTGATAAATATTTTGACACTTTAGATAAGAAGCAGCATCAATTAGCACAATGCTTGCAGAAGCATCTATAACAAGAAAAATTCAAACCAAACACCAATTTTTAAATATAAAATGATTTTATTATGAATCAGGGGTTGCCATGACAAACTGATTCACTGAAGCGGCCACACTACCCAGAAAAGTAAAAACAACAATATCTATAACTTTTTTAAATCAAATAAAAAACAAGGTAAATTTCCATCTGGAACTTGTCTACCCTTTTTTCAGGGCAATGCTATCAAAACAGAAATCACACAAGAAGTCTTTCAATTGCCATCTGGACAGACTGGATCTGTGGTTTAAGCTGAGACCCCTCCTTTATGGTGACTGAGGTAGCAATGACAGGGCGGGAAACCCCACAAGCCCGGCCCAAGGCCTGCTTGGAGCGGACAAACACATATGGGACGTTCTTGTCCTCACAGAGCAGTGGAAGATGGAGGATGATCTCCAGTGGTTCAGCATCAGCAGCCATTACAATAAACTCGGCAATGCCTCTGTTCAGGGTTTTAGTAGCTGGAGAAGAGACAGATTAAATTACAATTAATTTCATGCTATCACTTTTACATCATTTTCTATATTAAATCGATTCTGGTAGTTTTACACTAGAAGCCTATTTGCTTACAAAACAATTTATACACCACCACATTATTAACACAGAGAAACAGTACCATTGCAGGAAGCAATACAATTCTGCTAGACAGAATAAGCTTACAACAATGCAGAAATATTTCAATAAGATTATTCTTCAATTGGTTTTGATTTATCCAACCAGCAATAAAAGACTCAGAACTTGTTTAAATGTTGTATGTGAGAACAGTCAATTCTAATGTTCAAGAACCTGCACCAGCAAATATTTCAGATTCTTGCTTGGCGGATGACTGAAAGATTCACTGATTATCACTTTGGGGAACAATTATCTTTCCTCCGGTAGCTTAGTGTGCTAACTGTTTCATCTCTTCAGTGTTAAAAGTGATTTGTTAAAGACATAAAGTGAAGTTTCTTTTCCATGTCAGAATCTTTCAAATGCACATTTGACACTTTCTGAATATACGTTGCTGTGAATCTACTTGTATTAGCCGGGTAAGACTCCACGTTTCAGACTTTTCTGATGTTACTCTACATCTGAAAGTAGCGAATAGTCAGATTACCTGCTTCTATGTTAACCCACTAATAAATTACGTTACATTTCTGAAAAGAGTCTCTCCTCACCTTCGTTAGCTCCCTTCCTCAGCTGCTTGTAGTTGGACGCTTGCTGCACCAGGTCCAGAATGGTTTTGGTCAGCGTGGCGTCGGCCAGCGGGTAGGCCTTTGGGTTCACT
This sequence comes from Ctenochaetus hawaiiensis, assembly GCA_029783645.1. Lineage (NCBI taxonomy): Eukaryota > Metazoa > Chordata > Actinopteri > Acanthuriformes > Acanthuridae > Ctenochaetus > Ctenochaetus hawaiiensis. The sequence goes on along the minus strand of JAPZDY010000014.1, from coordinate 13,613,278 downwards.
TGAGCATCAGTCTGTAACGTTACAGAAAACGAAAGATAATCAAATTAGCCACAGGAATGTTGTACTAACAGTAAGAAAAATTAAGTGTTGAACATTAAATGTTAATTTACTCTGCAGCCTAGTTTCTATAGCATGCTAATAGTTAGCTACTATGTTAGCTTGTTCCTTCATGCAGAAGCCAGCACTCACCATTGTGAATTATTTCTTTTTCTCGTGTTCCGGCCCTCTCGGCGAAATGCTTCACGGAGGACTATTCCCTTTAATTTGGGGTTAAGAAGACAACAAGACGCAATATGTTTAATATCGGTGATATTTTTTGTAAGTAGGAACTCGCTAAGACCTGATCATCCAGTGAGTCTAAACGTTCACCGCACGTGTGGTAAAACTGCACATGCGCAATGGGAACACCAGCTAAACAAGACAGGAAATTTTGCTTGTCCTGTTAACTTTGTTTCTTTGCAACTTCCGGCAAGGTGGTTTTAAGTGGGTCTCTCCTGCACAAACCCCACTAAATTTGTTTATGTACTTCATATTCCCACTAAAGCTTTCTCTTTTATACTTTAAGTAGGCCTACTTTATGTTTTTGAGAACGACTGCAAAATTTTATATGTATAACAAAATAAAGATAAAAAAAATAAAAATTGGACTTTTTTTTTTTTTCCAGACATATCTCAACTGTAGTTGTATAGCAAATCGTAGGAAATAGTACGAAGATGTTCAACCTCGGAGTAGTTTAGTAGGTAAAAATTTATTGAATAGATACATAGAACAATAAATAATTGTGAGAAAGACACAGTATACATACAAAAAATATAAAAAATAAATTAAAAAAATGTACGAAAAGGTAAGATGTTCAAGCTGTCAGTGGTTTTTTCACTCTATATGACTCCGTGGCAAGAGGGGGCGCACGCTACACAGCTCAACAGTACTTATGCGAGCAAGACACGCGCTGGGCATGCCGGGTAGGGCACTTTCACACCGGCCATATTGCTTTATCGTCCTGACTGAAGGAGAGAGAGGAGATGAAGGGGATTCGGGGAATTAGTCAGTTATCGGTAAGGATTCAGTGAACTTATCCTATTCATTCGTGAGTCGGAACAACTAAACTTACATCAGCCGTCCACCTCCGTCTTTGTGTATTTTTTGGACGGTGTAAAAATTCAGGGTCGTGCCGGGACGAGGGGTGATGAGGAACAAACGAGGAAGCAGTCAGCTGAAGCTTGGCTTGACTCCGTGCCTAGCCGGCATTAACTGAACCAATAAGAGCGTTACATAAGGAACACTTAACATGTCAGTTGTTATACATTTATTATAAACCACACACATATATTTAAACCACAACTGAACCATTCAGCCCCGCGTCTACCAAACTTTCAACCCAAGACACTTCACTTACAAGACAGACCTAGCATTTTGTGCTCGATTTAGCATCTCTCCCACTACGAATGTTGACGTAGCCTGAAACTTGTGCTGTTCGCTAATTTTACATTTTTATTCTAAGTTAATAAATGTGGTTATTACATTTGGTTAATATTGAGAGTTGTGTTCCGCGCTCTACCACATAATCATCAACTGAAAGGAAAAACTGTACTTCCCAGTGTAACAACACTAACCTCGTTTGGTAAAAGACATCAAAAGACACCATCCAAGCTCAACGAACAGATAACTACATTTTTTAAAGAAAATACATACTAGACCATCAGTTCAATGTATGGTCTACTGAAAGAGTAGCATTAAAATGATGCATCAGAAGTCTAATATTTTAAGATCATCCAAGCATCAGTATAGCGTTTCCAGCTGCGCTACATGTACATTGTATGAGGACTCATGTACAAAGTGAATTTAAAAATTAGCTTTCTGATAGTATATTATGTATGAGAAGCATGCGTGAAAAGTAATGTCTTGGAAATCTCATACCTCTGATCCCATTCATTTGCAATATCGCCTGCCTCTAATTTCCTTTCTCCTAAAACTGCCCCCCGCATCAAGCCAGCAACACTTTAGTTGTAATGTCCCGCCTTCCCATGTTCTCTCTTTTTCCAGACAAGGCTTTATGCGGCTCAGGCAGCCCGTAAAGTGGAGTTCACTGGGGCCGCCGAACACGTTAAGTTTCAGCCGCAGGATGTGCAGGTCAGTGCTTGTTGACTTGTCTTTCTTCTCCACAGAGACGCTTCTATGCTGCTGCCAGAGGCCAGTCCCTTGCCCAGCCCCTGGCAGGCCTCAAGCTGTCTCCAGGGGCGGCCACCTCTTACCAGGACGTCCACGTATGTTGTGGAACAATAAGTGCAGTTCTGGGTCTAAAAATGAGAAGATTAGTGAATTTGTATATTATTCTCATAATGTTATAAGAATAAAATGTCATGATCTAGCTGAATGTTCAAGTGATCTAAGATGACCATTTAGGCTTGTTTCTTACATGTTTTTACTACATGTCTGTCTTGATGGAAATTATGAAACTGAAGGACATCTCTCCATGTGTTCTTCTCTCCAGGTGACCAGACTGCCCAGTGGACTGGTGATCGCCTCTCTGGAGAACTATTCCCCAGCCACTAAGATTGGAGTGTTCGTCAAGGCCGGCTGTCGTTATGAGACTCCTGACAACCAGGGGGTCACTCACCTCCTCCGGCTGGCCTCCAACCTGGTATGATTCTGTATTCTCAGTATATTTTGAGTTTAGTATAATTTCAAATGACTGTAAATAATTTAATAGGAGTTTATGTGCTTGTCAAAGTAATATAGCTTTTTCAAATAGCTGAAGAGCACATAAGTAAGAATGTACCTCATGCGTATTTCAAGCATAAATATTTGCCTTTAGACTAGGTTTAGTACTGATTAGACTTAATACTTTTCCAGACAACCAAAGGAGCTTCAGCTTTTAAGATATGCCGTGGTATTGAGGCAGTGGGAGGCAGCCTGAGGTCAGTAAATTCAAAGAAAGGTCAGAACAAACCACCGAATACAAGTGCTGTCTCTGATCAGTAGTCTTATCTGGCTTTCTGCTTGTTTGTGTTTGTCTGCAGTGTGACTTCAACCAGAGAGAACATGATCTACACTGTCGACTGCTTGAGAGATGACATGTGAGTTTGTGAATAAAGTCAGTCTTGTGATTAAACTAAGTGAGCCATATTTGACAGGGATCACAATCTAAATTTCCCATGTTTGTAGTAGGAGTATCAATACTCACTTTCAAACTAGCGAGGCAGCAGTGAAACTCTGTGCTTCTTCACTGCTGCTGAAGCTGCTGAAGTCAGCTTAAATTAATCTCAGTTAGGGTAAAGCACTAAGTACAGGAAATCTCTTACACCATATTTGTGTAAAAGAGTGACTGGTAGATGCATAGTAATATTCATGGAGAGGCAGATTATACTGTTGGAGTGATTCTGTTAGAAGGTGGACTGCACAGTTTCCGCACTTTCCATCCCTTTTTCTTCATCTTTGTTATGTGTCTGCAGTGACACAGTGATGGAGTATTTGATCAACGTGACAACAGCCCCAGAGTTCCGGCCATGGGAGGTGTCAGACCTCACATCTAGAGTGAAGATGGACAAGACCCAGGCTGCACACAATACTCAAATAAGTAAGCCTTCATTTCCCCTGTATTACTCTCAGAACTGCACTATTTCCACAGAGATTGTGTAATGTTGCTGCACTATTGACCCTTATCTATGCCAGCGTTTGCTTTTTTTTATTGAACCAAACAACCAGTCATCATGCCGCCCAAGTGTGTGATTTTTAAATAGCATGCTGACATGACAACACATCAGCATCAGTGTGTGATGTTTTATATGTACATCCTGGTTCTTTGCTCATAGGGTATGGAGACCCTGAAGCTCTGCATCTCCATAATTTACAAACATTTTCAGCTGCTGCGCTTCCTCTTTGAGTTAGCTGCTATCTACTACTAGCTAACAAGCCTGTTGTTAAAACCCCACTGTGGCTCAAAGGCAGGAACAACAATACCACCCCATTATGCAGAATGATGAAGCAGAATAATGGTGCAGTATTGAACAGGATCTGAAAAGGGGGCTCAAGACTATGTTTATTTGGCCTGATGCATTCCACTTTGGACCTCAGTGAAATACATTTTGAGATATACATATGTTTATACAACCAATGCAAACAAACAATGACAGAAGCTGCCTCATTTACAGATGCAATTTTTAACTTTGTCCTTTGTTTATACATGTTTCAAAAGTTTCAATAAATTATCATATTTTGTTTATTAATGTGTTAGACAAAAAAACCTGTTATTTACCTAAGTTACAAAGTATATGAAATTATACAGGTGCACCAAATTGAGCAACATCGGAATAATGCAGCTCATGATTGTGCCTCTGTTTTTTACCAGGTATGGTTGAAGCCTTGCATGAGGCTGCCTACAAGAATGCTCTGTCTAACTCCCTGTACTGTCCTAACCACATGGTTGGCCAAATCCATTCTGATCATGTAAGTATTTTTCCATCATTCCTAAAAATTAAGGGTGTTAATACCCCCATTAATACCCCCTACTGTTTGTCTTACTCCAGCTGCACCAGTTTGTCCAGAACAATTTCACGAGTGCAAGAATGGCTCTTGTTGGAGTTGGTATGGGTCATTTTACTTTTTAACATTATAGTCCTATAATAATATTAGTACTAATGTGTTAAAATTATCTTGTTAATTGAAGTGGGCATCAAAATAACATATTCTTGGGTTTGTCTTTCCTTTAGGTGTTGAACACACGGTGCTGAAACAAGTTGGCGAGCAATTCCTTAACATCCGCAGTGGGGCAGGCACCACAGGGGCCAAGGCTCAGTATCGTGGAGGTGAGCTGAACCACCTTTATAATTCACACATTAGTTGCACACAACTTGGAGTTTTATGTCAGTTTTTATACTTGAGACCCAAGTAAATGTAACACACTGTATGCCTCCCTGTCTCATCTGCTCATGTCTCTCTCTAGGTGAGACCCGTCTTGCCAGCAGCAGTAGTTTGGTCCACTCAGCAGTGGTGAGCCAGTCAGCAGCAGCGGGCACTGGTGAGGCTTTGGCCTTCAGTGTCCTGCAGCATGTACTGGGAGCTGGTCTACATGTCAAGAGGGGTTCGTGCACCTCCAGCAAACTGGTCCAGGGTGCTGCCAAGGCAACTGCTGACCCCTTTGATGTGAGTAGATGTTAAGTCATAACATAAACGGTAAAACTTAACACAGGACTTTGGTAGTGTTTTTTTTTTTTTTTTGCATCTTTACTGTGAAACTCTACATGTGCAACACAAACACATTAAGTCATAATTGAAACCTGCAAAAACATTTTGTCCATTTGTCTTTTTAACCAAACAGGTAACTGCGTTCAATGCAAGCTACTCTGACTCTGGTCTGTTTGGGATCTACACTATTTCCCAGGCTACAGCTGTTGGTGATGTGAGTGTCTCATAGTCATGACAGGAGTCTGTCAATAAGTGCAAACTAATAACAATTTGACATAAGTCTTTTCATCTTACATTAAACTGAAAACATTGAAATGTCATGACGTGAAATGTGTCCTCTTCTGTCGTTTCAGGTGGTCAAGGCTGCTGTTGCCCAAGTGAAGGCTGTTGCTGATGGAGGAGTCACAGCTGCTGACCTCACACGGGCCAAGTAAGACAAAAAGACAGAGACGTGACTTTAATATGATGCCTCTTCTTTAATATGTGACCGAAATTTTAAATGTATTGAGAAATTAAATGTTAAGTTTATTTTTTTTTGTGTACAATAAACACCACCAAAATTAGGTTAACTGATGAGACAGGATGGATAGAGGATAAGACAAAGCTGTGCAAAGTAAGCATAAAGTGTGAAGCCAAGAAGTAGTGAAGTATATGTAGGATCAGCATATTGGGAAATTCGTTAATGGACTTTCTTGCCAAGTGCTAAATGAGAAGATTGATTTCAACCCCATATCCATGTGATAAATCTGTTTTAATTGGCCAAGCAGCAGCAGCAGCTTAGCTTAGCTTAGCTTAGCATATGGACTGGAAGCAGAGAGAAACAACCCAGCTCAGTCTGAAGATAAAAAGAACTAGTACTTCACATAAGCCTCTGTAAAAAGGAATTTTTTACTCTGGTTTTGTTTGAGTAAGTAAATGAAATTTATAATTTATAAGTCTTAGAGATGCTGAATAGGCAGTTTTTGTTTGTTGCTTTTGTTTGCTATTCATTCCCATTCATTTTCAGTCATTACTCTAAGCTAGGTAGTGATTTGGCTAGGGTTACGTTTGACTTGTGTATAAACGGTTGAGTGTGTATTTTCCAAAATGTTTTACTTCAACAGAAGTATTACTTTAACAGCACAGTATTACATCTTACAGCTGAGAAGCTATGTAGGTAATAAACACAAGACATTTTATTTTTTCACTATTTTGATTTTTAAATTTCAAAATAAAAATAATCAGAACAGAGCTTTGTCCTTACTGACTGATGTCGTGCAGATTTTCTGATGTATAATTCTGTTGCAGTATGTTTACCTGTCAGGTAGTCTCTTTCTGTTACAACCACTCATTTCTGAAACAGTTGCCACTTGGTGCCAGTTAGTGGTGACATTGTTCTTTTATGCCATTAAGCCATATTCACAACTAAACAGGTTGTTTTCTAGGCTGCCACAGTAGATCAAAAAATAGTCAAAAGGCTAAAAACTGGTCAATTTAAAAAATTGGTCTCCTTGTTCTTCTCCATAATTAAAATTCAGAAGAAAATAGATCAATTTGGATATTTCCCTCCTAGTTTGCACTTTTTTTGCTTATGAGGATTTTGTCTTTGTTTTCTCTGCAGGGCCCAGCTGAAAGGGCAGTACCTCATGTCTCTGGAGACTTCTGAGGGTTTCCTTGAGAACATGGGCTCTCAGGCTCTGGCCAACGGATCCTACAGCTCCCCTGAGGAAATCGCCAAAAACATTGATAACGTCTCCTTGACTGACGTCGCCAATGTAAGACATTTTGTCTTTGTCATTGCTTTCTTTTTGTAGGTTGTCAAAGAAAAACATTACTGATTTGCTTCAGTGAGATAATTTTAAGATTTGCTTCTCTGTCAAAAAATGTTATGTGTTTTGTAGTCAATAATTGTATCCTTAAATGTATTGATATTTCTTTGCAGGCTGCAAAGAAGTTTGTATCTGGCAAGAAGACTATGGCATCTAGTGGCAACCTCATAAAAACACCTTTCGTGGATGAGATCTAAAAGTCCTCCCATCACCTTGTACTGTACCTAACTCTGACGGCAAAGCAGAATTTGTTTCCTCTGTGTTTAAAAAAAAAGTTATTATTTGAAAAATCTGTTGTTCTGAGAGTTATAATACCATAACACCACTTGGTATTTATAAGTGTTGTAACAGTGTATTTTCAGGGGATACTGCTCTGGTGAATCACATGTCACGCTCCACTCATTTGTCCACGTTAACTGTATAGCTGATGTAAAATAATGAATAAATTCTATCTGCCTACACAGTTCTTAAGTTTTTTGTTGTGGTATGTTTCTCTGTCTCAAATACCATAAGTTGCATTGTTTGACACTTCAGTCTCAACATCGGAGACAAGCGATGCACAAAACAATCTCAACTTAAGGAGTAATTACCCTCTTGTACAGGAACTTTCAACCTAATCAAACATAGAATGGAGCCTCAGGTCAAAATAAATGCGGGATTTGCACAAAATGTGAGGACAGTGCAATAGTGTCAAAAGCTACAGAGCGAGTGAGATGGTTGATCATGAGCTATATTTTTACCGCCAGCAACTCATTTAAAGGGCTCTTCTTTTCATAATTTATGATGATGCAATTTAGAATGAGATATCTGCTATTTGCGAATTTTCTCGCGAGAGTTGTCCACCACAGACATGGAGCCGCGACCTAACTGAGTTCTCATTGCTGGGAGAGGACAGCATCGTCTTGCAGAAAACACACTTGCTGTGCGCTAGTACGTTTTTTACAGGGTTTAAATGATGATACTCCGCATGTAAGTGTGCAGATTTTGAGCTCCAGAAAAGCGCTCAGATGTGAGAATGGGCGGCGTTTTCCTTTTGTGTGCGTCCGGAGGAAAGAAAAAGCTTCCATATCGGGGTAGAGAGATCTGGGGCTCCGTGCAGACTCAGGAAATAGTATAAGTGAACTGCATGCATTAATACGTCTTCACAGCTTGTGAATTTCTCAGTGATCAAAGCAAAAACGATTTCTGCAACATTTTTTTTTTTGCTCGCTCAATGGAAATGTCAGCAGGATGCATGCGGAACTAAGTGACCCATGAGCCCGGGCAGCGATCCTCTCCTCCCGGGCTGGAGAAGGGCCAACAGCTCGGTCCGGGCTCGGCTGTTGGAGGACTAATGAAAGGAAATATTAACAGAAAAAAAATAGTAAATCTCATAACCTGGGATCAAACATGATGTGCGGACCAATCGTAGATCAAACCGGTACCATCGTGATCATCATAAGTTCCCTAACGCAGGCTGGGATGATGGGACTCAAGATACGGCTTTGAGGTTACTGATTCCTAAATGTCCCGCCTCTCTTTAGTGGACACAGAGGCACCAAAACACTCCGACCTCCACTGAGTCCACCGACATGGATAAACTCACCGTGATATCAGGATGTCTCTTCCTCGCTGCAGACATCTTCGCCATCGCCAGCATCGCCAACCCGGACTGGATCAGCACTGGAGATTCAGCTGGTAGGATCATGCTGCTGACATTTCGTTTAGGAAAAAAAGTGAAGTTTTTTCGTGTTTATGGTCACTTTTTAGATGTCAGTTCATTGCATATCATTGAGGTAATGAAACTTAAGAACTGTTTATCAATGCTGGTTTGGAGAGGCATCATAATAAACATAATAATCAGTGTCAGTAAACACAGCAGAACTTGAATGTGTTTGATATTTTGGATAGTTGTTTTCAGTTCAATATCAAGCTTCAAAGCAACAGAAACACACAAACACAACTATTTGTGTGTGGTATCCAATTTTTCACAAGAAAAGAAGCATAAATGAGAGAAAACTGATATAAAAAGCAAAAACAACCCAACCCCCCAAAGCAAACTCTTTGTAAAGCCTCTTTATGGAGAAATTAGAGGGAGAAATGTAACAATGTAATGAATGAGTGGCAGCAAATGAAAAGGAAAACAGTAATTCCAGCAACATTACTGAAGTCCAGAAGTATGAGTTGTGTATTTATCTCCTTAAATCTTGAAATGCCTCCTGAGCTCAGTAAATGCATCTTAAAGTCCAAAAGTTTAGCTATCAAAAAGAAGCTTCAGACCATATTGAGCCAGTTTGCTTTGTGGCATTTTACTGTATCAGGTTCAAATGTCAGTGTCCAAACAAAATCACCTTAACCTGTCCGTCAGCAAAAAATAGGGAATGTGGCACAAACAACCTCAGACATTTCTTTCCAAGATCATCTGTCATAATGCAGTCAAGGCAATAAGTCCTGAAGTTTTAACAGCTGTGTTTC
>JAPZDY010000014.1:13581345-13593688 GCA_029783645.1 Ctenochaetus hawaiiensis | reverse complement strand
CCAAGAAAAAACACTGTTTGATACTGACACTGTTGTTTAGCGCTGAAGGGACATTAGAACAACTGGGATTTGAAGAAATAAGTGATGATATTACCGCTTATTTCTTCAAATCAGCTCAAAATACCGACAATAATTAACATTGGTAACAAAACATTTAAGAAGCTGCAGTCACATGAAACAAACATATTTTTTATAGAAAAATATGTATATTTTCTAACACTTTAAACACTCAAAATGACAAACAGATACAGCTCATATTTCATTAATCTGTATGATTAAAAATATAGACAAGTTTATGTAAAATATGAAATTTAAAATGTATTCATAGATTTAAAATCAAATTAATTGGTCCCATATGTTAAGCTCATAAGTTAAGTTTGGTGCAGAGTGCGGTTTGCTAGCAGTGCACCAGATCATGAGTAAACAGTTTAAGTCTTTACATTGTTTGCGTGCCAGTTTGGAATTTATTCTAAAATTCATTTATCATTTTTAAATCACTTCATGGTCTTGCTCCAGCATATATGAGTCATATTTACAGTGTATGAGCCTGTACGGCCCCTCAAGAGTCTGTTAACTGTTTCAAAGAGCAGGAGTTAAAACAGATTTGCACTTTTATCAGCCTGAGCTGCTAAAACAGAGGATGTGAGAGCAGCTGGAGATGCTGAAATCTGGAAACGAAAACTCAAAAACGTCCTCATCAAGTTGGCTTCTTCTCAGGCATTGTTAATTGAAGTTATTTACTTTTCCTAATCTACTTCTTTGTTTGTATTTATGTTGGTGTTGTATTATTTCATGTTTTTTTTTAACCCTCTTATTAATTTTATTTGTATTTATCTTTCCTTTTTCAGCAATTTTATCTAGCTTTTAGTCTGACTTTTATCTAACTCTACTCTAATATTATTATTGTAGTTTTTAATTCTATTCAATGATCGTTCTCATTATTTGTTTTACAATTGACTCATCAGAGTGTAAAGCATTTTCACTTGCACTTACCTGTATGAACAGTCTGTACAAATAAAAACTTATGGACTGTTTGACTGAAAAGTCACATCAATTCTCACCACAAGAGGGCATGATTGGACAACTTTAACTCAGAATAGTCCTCCACATCTAAAGCAGTTCTGAGGACATTAAACTTACAAAAACACACTTTTAAAACGGTAGAAAACACCTTTAGTTCAAACTTTGTAGCCTTTGTTGTGTCAAGCTTCAGCAATTCAGAGCAGAGCAGAACCACATGCCTGCTACATTTACAGTTCAGTACACTTCATTCCTCATCCTGAACGTGCTGGATTCATTGTGGAGGCTCATGTCAGGCCAGGGTGGGTCTGCTGTGCTGCTACTTGACCATTTGAGCTGCTACGAGCAGCAGTACTCCGGTGAGGAACTCTAGGCCGTTGGAGAGCCAGGCCAAACCCAGAGACCAGCCGAAGGAGGTGTGAACAGAGGCCAGATCCTCCGGCGCCACCCGCCTCTCCATCTCAGCCATGGCCTGGTAGGAGTAGATGATGTAGAGATTCACACCACAGAGGGTCAGCAGACCTGGAGACACACACGCACACACAGACACACACACAGAAGAAAGTAGCAGACATTGAAATCTGTGAGACTCAAGGACACGAAACCGACATATAACAAAAAACACAAAACAGTTTACCTTGATTTTAGTTAAATTAATTATCCTTTCAGATCATTTGGACCTTTATGCATTATAAAAAACATGTTCATAAAAACCATCATTTTTATTTTTGGCCACTGATACCAAAGGCATTTTGAGGTAATGCTGAAGATATTATAAAGAGGAAATTGGTACCTCTTCGAGCTCCATGAAGAGAGCTCATCAATAACACTCAGTTAACATGAAGCCAATAGGAACCCAGAATCTTGCTTTGTGGCAGACAGGAAGTGCACTTACGCATGTTTCGCCTGCTAACACACTCATCCTTGTCACCAGAGACTTAACTGAGACAAGACCTGCTCTGTCCCTGCAAGTTTCATAGCGTTGCCATTGGAAACCCTTTTAATTTTGATGGCTTGCTACTGGTTTTAAGGGGAAGCAAGTGGAGCGCAGAGTATACCCAGGGTGGGACTAATAATCTTTTTATTACGATTGCACCCAGAGGTGTTGCGAGCTAACAGAAAGATGAGGAAACTGTGTCTGGCTTTTATGCAATTCACGGTTAAGAGCAGAAAAACAGAGACGAACTGGAAAAACAGCAAAAGAAGGAATAGTAGAAGACAGAGCTGCCATTACTGCTACTACTATAACTACTATTACTATTTCTACTACTACTATTAATACTACTACTACAAGAGCTGAAAAAAATGTTGATCGATTTATTAATTGGTGGATGGATAAAATGTTATTGGCAATAATTTGGTGATTTCTCCCTTATTTAAGCCATTTTTTGTGCAAAAACATAATCAAATCCAGTGGTACCAGCTTCTCAACTGTGACAATTTTCTGCTTTTTTATGTTCTATGATAGGAAAGTGATGTATTTACCGTTTAGACTGTTTTCATAAAAGACGAACTCTAGTGACTTTTTTGATCCCCTGACTTTTTGTCTGGCACAACTATGACGTTGACCTTTGTGGTTTTGAGTGATATGTCTCAGTAACTACTGAAAGAAACTGTCATTAAACTTGTTACAGACATTCACATTCCCCACTTGTGCAATAATCAGGTCAAAATTTTAATTTGTCATTAATTATTGTTTATGATCAATATCAGCAAAACTATTGGCATTCCACTATATTTTGTTTTTAGAGCTTATCACTAAATGTTATCAAACTACAGTAAGAGTGTAAAAAAACTGTTAAGCATAAGAAAGTGAGCATTCTGGTATTAGAATTTAGTTCATATCTTCATTCTTATTCTTGTTCACTCACAACTACTAGTTCAAAAACTATCACCACAAACTTCTACAAACATTATACAGTTTTATCTTCTCCATTTGTTGTTAAAGTATATTAATACAAAAGATTTTCAGATTTTCAGTTACTGTGATGAAGACAACATCATCAAAGATAATAATGCAGTAATACTGTGTGTGGTTAATTGACTTTGTTAATCAGTGACATCACATCATATACTTCCGCTTTTTGTCGTGTCTGGATTGGTTTCCATCAAGAAAGTGCTTTGTAAATGTTCTCATTTCAGAGGAAACCTGAAATCACGCTGAAAATGAAGTACACAGGAAGCAATGGAAATGACCCTACAGGGAGCCCAGGCAGACACTCGTTAAGCTGTTTAATGGTTGGTGAGGAAACTAGTTGCAACATTAGGGCGAAGACAGAACAAAGCAATAACTAGAAAAAAAAAAGAAAAACTGCTCCAGACTGTAACTACATCAAACAGAAATCTTAATTTTAAGAAGGCTGAACAACCAAAATGAAAGATAAAGCCTGACTTGGCCCGAATCAGACAGTCAACAAGTTCACAGGACAACTCCAATCTAATTCCACACATTACCATGTGCTGCTTATTAAAGGGAGACAATAAAGAGTCTTTTAAAGGAAGTGTCACCCATCACAAGGTCTTCTTTATGAAGGTCATAAGGCTTTAGCAAGAGAGAAATCCATGGATGAATAAGCTGATTACTGTAAACACTCGGACTAAAATATCAGCTTTAACACGGTTAACAGTAATCTAACTCTCCCAATTTACCTAAATTTACCTGATTTGTTTGATAGCTAAATAATTCTCAAGAAGTCAGGTGTATGGTGGCTTACAGGAAGCAGGAATATAGCTGGACTTGTTTGGGATGCAGTTGCTTCCAAGGCAGTTTTACATTATTTTTGTGCCTCCCTGCAGAGCCATAGCAGCTCACATAAACCATGCAACAAAGAGTCCAGGATGAAGCACTTCTGATGTAACAGAAGCAAGAGGAGCATCACACACACACACAACACACACACACACTTGCCTGGTCATGCATATTTATCCAATATGGCCAAATCAAATGGCCAGTCAGTCTTGGAGTGGCAATAAATGTCAGCCTCTTTAGCCACATGAGGTCAATAACTATAACTGAGGTCAGTTTCAGCCCTGCACATGAAGTGCTGCCGTCTGCTCAGATTAACCACATGGCCCCGCTTAACAGCCACACTTCAGCTTTATGGGTTCCATCAAAAACCCTCCACTGCTTTTCTAGCGTTTTTCCCTTTTATTCTGATGTCATTGTCACTGCATTAACTGACTGTGACAAGTTTTCAACATATAAGCAAAAAACCCCCCTTATTTGATTCAGTTTTGTATTTATTCAATCTTATTTTTCATTATTTTGCTTCTGTGTTTTTCCATCAAAACAAGGAGTAATGATAATTACATAGCAAGGGACTCAGCTATCAGTCGTCATTAGCCTTTATCTATTAATAACTGTGTTGCAGCAACTGTTTTCTTTAATTTGAGATGTTTTCTGTGACAAATCAAACCTTAAAAACAATAGTTACCAATGTATTTTTATTTTTTTTAAATGTTTAAAGCAATGGGAGAGTCATTTTCCACTAAACCTGTGTGTGAAATGCTGTTTACAATGAAAACAGGGTGAGATGGAGTGCACACTTCTGTGGTATCCTGTTCCTCACCGCACACACAGCCATTTGAGTGAAATGATGCTCAACAAGCAAGTGTGAGGACCATCGCCTGCTCCCCCCTTTTAAACCACCAACTAATGGCTCCTGCTTTATTAAACACGGAGGTAAATGATCCAAAGGAAAATTGCGTTGATGCTCACTGTACCTCTCTCTTGCACTCACTGTGATATATTCATTTATAGTCATTTCTATTAAAACTATCTCACTAACTTGGTGGCAGTAATTTGAAATGTCAGTGTTTTAACGACAAATTTATCTTAAATGTGATTAAAAACAGGAGTTCAGAGACACCGAATTCTGTTTTCATGCTTTTTGAGGTAAAGCTTGTAGTAACAGATACACTGGTAGCACTGATTCATCTTTGTGCATGAGAGCCAGTAAGCAATGTGGTCTGTCTTTTAATGGATCTGTCTTGAATGGCTTTTAAAATTTCTCAGTGGATGTAAAAAAAAAAAAAAAAAAATCTCATATCAACTCTAAGCACACACTGAGGCTAAACAGCTCGACTTTCGAACTGAAAGTGCACACCTGAGAGAAATAAGCTCAACTTACTGCAGAAGAAGAAGTAGGAGGCTGTGCCGGTGAGGAGGACAGGGCTCCGAGCCAGGGAGCTGACCAATCCACAGATGCCACCGAACAGCAACAGGACCAGGCTGAAGGGGAGAATCACCACTATTGCGCTGTGCATGTCTGCAGACAAACACACACACACACACAAACAGATGGATTATGGAGCATCTGTGGAGTTATGGCTATCTTGACGGTGAAACTTCATTATCTGTTATGATGAACAGCACAGGGTTTCATCAGAGCTGGAAAAGAGGGGAGAGACTCACTTAGCAAGTGCCGCTCTGTCTCGGAGTATGGGGAGTAGTCGGCCGGGAAAGAATCAATGTAGTCTACGTGCACCCCACCTGGATGTTACAGTTACAGAAACGGGGAAGAAACACCCGTATAAAAAGAACTTGGTAGAGTGCGTAAATTGCACAAAAATCTTATTAAGTCTGAGATAAACTAGCCTACCTTCGTTGATGCTCCACAGCCCAGAGTGGGAGCTCATATCGGTGGAATTGCTCTCTATGATGTACCAGTAGTCGGTTCCGAGGGAGGTCGCCAGAAAGGCGAAGCTCAGGATACCGCAGATGCCCGCTGAGATCACCAGAGAGCCAAAGGTTACCTTCATCTTGCGCAGGTGAGGGTCAGATCCGCGCGTAACGGCGATGGCTTCAACTACAACGTGGCGCGGATTTTTAGTGGAGATCCAGACTTTCAAACGTTGACGCGCTCAGAAGGAGGTGCAGGAAAAAAGAAAATAAAATCAACCAACAATAATATAAAGTGAAGCTTTCATGAGGTGAAATTGATCTGTTCATCCTTGACTGAATGAAACAAGTCACCAAATGACTTAATGATGAAGACTGACTGAGTGAGCAACTGCAGCTTCTGTATGGGAGGGACTTGAATTACATCGGGGGGCGCGCACGTTTGCGCACAATGTGGAGGGAAACAGTAATAAAATATTGGGAGTCATCTGGGCTTAAAGAAAATTAAAGTAGACGGGATAAAGATACATATATCCCTCATGTCATCTGGTGTTGGTGAAACTCTACTAGGAGAAAGCATCATCATTTGTTTTTCACACATAAAAACACCTGATGTCCAAGATATACATCAATAGATGGTTTCATGGTAAAGACAACATAAAATATTTGGAGTGAATAGGTTGTATAGCTATTTTCTTCCCATTTTCACATATTTTCACTAACCTATTCACTAAATAGTAAATTTCCCATCTGAAGACACCCCTTCATTTTTTTAAATTAAGGCACAGGGTAACGACAAAAAGTTTAATGAATAAAAACAGATCACATTGAAAAAAAGATATTAAAGATGACAGTTACACGGTGTTACAAAGAAGACATGAAAGCATATGAAGAGAACATGGAAATAAGTTTAAGAAGAAACAAGTCAGTCGCTTTCCCAGCTGCAATTAATCTCTCGCACGCCGCCCATCTCATTCATCAGCATCTATTCTGTTGTCACTCTTCGCCTGTGGCTGTCTTGATGATATCTGCTCTTCTCAATTTGGCCGCCTCTTCAAACTTGGTGATGGCCTCGTTACAGGATTTGTTCTGTTGGTGGAGGAAATGAAATCAGGATCAGAAATGGTGACAGGCTCCCCAGTTCTCACAGGAACACACCAACACTTTGTAGGTATTAGTCTTGAGTGATAATTGCATAAAAAAAATTAAAATACAAGTAAGTTGTTACACAGTTTTATCTAACTTAAGAAAGCAGTTGATTGCAGTATGTATTAGTTAAGTTATTTGAAGATGATGAATCCTCTGAAGAACATACAATTATAGACTTGTGTCTCTCCTTCTGTAGTTTGAAGAATTCCTCCACAGTCAGCTCTTCTACTGTCTTCTTAAGCGTGATGAAGTGGCAGGATGGTGAATGAGATTTGTGCTCCTTTCTGTCAACAAAATGAGAGAGCAAAAAGAAGGAGTCAAATTAATTTCAAGAACAATGCACAAACTGCACACACACACAAACAAGGATAGGATGAGATGCTCACAAAGTTATTTCCTTAAGGTGTCTGTGAGGAGCAAACAGTTTGGTTTCCAGTATAAGTCTGCTTGATGTGGAGGAAAAAACAAACCAAATCTCCACATCAGAGAAAGGTCTGGCCTCAACTTCTATCATTTTGCTATGGGGTAAAAGCGCTCTGAGTTTTTTTAAAATTTCTTAAAATCAATCACAATTGTCTTGGGCGCCACAAAGCCCAGACAACTTGCAGGCACAAACATGAAATAACACGCACAATAATTTGAAGTTAAACAACAGGGATGACTTCATAGTAATTCAAGCCTTCGTTTCAGTTGCCATGACTATGTGCAAAGTGCTGGTGCTTCAGTTGTAAACACTACAAAATTATGTAACACACCAAGAAGAAAAGTCTTGTGAATCATAACAACATAAGTGGAAAATTTTACTGGCAATGGTACAGTGGTCACAAGCAATCTTTCACTCACTCATACACACATTAGTGTTGTCTGTTCTTGGTTGTATAGGCTGCATTACAGTAAAATCGTGTAATTTTTAGAACCTACTAGGCTGTTCTAGCAGTTCTAAAATTTGCATTTACCCACTTAATCTCTAAAGTCACATCACTGGTGATAATTAATCAAAAATCTCAGTGCGTTAATATTTTGTGAAAGCACCATAAGTCATCTCTTTAATACTGAAACAATACGATATGA
This sequence comes from Ctenochaetus hawaiiensis, assembly GCA_029783645.1. Taxonomy (NCBI): domain Eukaryota; kingdom Metazoa; phylum Chordata; class Actinopteri; order Acanthuriformes; family Acanthuridae; genus Ctenochaetus; species Ctenochaetus hawaiiensis. The sequence continues at coordinate 13,585,827 of JAPZDY010000014.1, read as the reverse complement.
GGCATTTGGCCTAAAATATTGTGATATTTAATTTTGTCAGTATCTACTAGTATTTTATGTCATGATCTGCCAGTGGGCCGTCATGATAAGACCAGGCATAATAATAGTTATAACAGTAGTGAACTCTAGCACAAGAGAGACTCGATATTCTCTGTGATTAGGTAAAAAAATCATACAAGTATGATGGTAGTAGCAATCATACACAATGAGTTGAAAAAGCGTTTTGAGCATTTCTAGAGAATTTAATAAGATAGTAAGGAGAATAAAATTAAGGTATATTTGCCTGAGCTACTTCAAAATTGACCGTCATAGGGTAAATCAGACTCTTGAGGCCCTGACTTTAGGACAGGTATCAAACTACAGGACACCTCCTTTAACCTTACATACATAAGTATAATGATGACATAGTTTCTTCAACAACCTTCCACTTTATTTTGTGTTTTTACAATTTAATTATGTAATTGTAAGTTGTGAGCTATTTGCCCTTCTACCAGAAAACAGAAATATATCATATTTGCTGATGTCAACCAACCCATTTCTCTAAAGAATTAGACCACCTCAAAAATATGATAAACTTAAATCAATAAAGAAATTAAGATGCACAAATCATCTTTCCTTTTTTACATCTCTGACCCATGACCAGAGTAATGTGGTTATCTTACTCTGGGTCATCCTCTGGCTCCCAACCCTCCAGCTCTTTGAGGCAGAAGAAACACATGGCAACGTCTGGGCTGTTCTCTGTAGGGGTGTGAATGAAGCCAGCTTTGGCCATCTGGAGAAACAAATAAACAAAGAGATGATATTTTGAAGGAAACTGTATTCCATGCTGAAATGATTATTCACAGACTGATAGACAATATTAACCAATATTAACCGGAATTGTTCTAATACTTCTATTACTCAAACACAGCACAAATACCAATAATTAATCAACAATTACTTGCTAATCAAGTAAATGTTAATTATTCACAAGCAGAAACCTGAAATGTTATAAAGTCTGGAATTTTAAAATATTAAGAACTTCTGCTTTTCTCTGTATTTTTAAAGAATAAATTTAATATATATCAGCCAAACAAAATGAACTACAAAAATTTCACCTAGGTTAGTTATGTGAGAGTCAGTTTTCTGACGTTTTAAACGCCAAATGATTACTGGAGAAAAAATGTCTTACTTTTAATTTATTATTGCTTGTTAAAACATATTTATATGCAGCCCGCAAATGCCAGTTTGGGTATAATCCATTATAAAGTAAGAATATGACGATCTTTCCTAATCTATATTACTGTAAATAGAGTGTCATTGGATTTTTGCTCTATTAGTCAAAAAAAGCCATTTCAAGACACTGAGCCTATGGTAAGTTGCGTCATTATTTTACAGTTTAAAGTGTTATCGAGTTCTTGAAAACAACTGAGAATTAGCAGACTGTTCTATAAACTGACTGAAACCAGTGGTATCTCACTTTATATTGAGCCAGTCATGTGACAGAGCTGCAAGGTGTGCAGGTAACTCATTCTTTCAAAATCCTAGCAAACAGCTTTAACAATATCCAACCGAAGCACAGCCATTGTTAGTTTACCTCAATTTATAGCAACCACCATTACATTAGCAACAACCCTTGAGGTTAAGTTGGCTTCATTTGTCTTAAAGCTTTAACGTCGCCAACAAAGAGCTTCTGTAAGCGTCTCAAATTCAAAGCTTTCCCTGTGAGACGCTTATCTGACCTCTGTGACAGAGGAACTCTAAAAAATATTGAAATGCCAGCTAGAGTTATAATCTAACCTACTTTCATTAGCTTTAGCCCTGTTGTTATGCTAGCCGTGGCACAAGTCAACCGTTTTACAAGTTCACTCACGTTCTCCGGGGTGCACGAGCACCCTTCGTCGAATGGCCAACCTTTAAAAGTCTTCAGTCTGTTTTCATAAAAGTACATTTTGAGGTCCTCTTCGTTATTTGGATCCATAATATAAAGTTTTGTTTAAACAGATGTTAAATACTTAAGCCTGGACGATATGTCACCGACCCCGAGCTGAAGAGTGTTTTCAAATTTTGGCGAGTGTTCAATTCAACTGCATTGATTGGTGGATAAGACCACGTGCTTCCAGCGTATTCTTCTTCTGCAAAGACTGACAACATGAAAAGTGCCATGCTACGCCATCCAGTGTTCTCGGGCGTCCACGCTACTGCTGACGTTCAAAACCTCAAACCAAAACAATTAGCTTTATACAATTGAATGTGACTGCTTTTTAAAAGAGAATAAACAAACCTCCTCCTTTCCTCTGCTCTCTTCCCTGAGTTTGGAAGAATTTTAAACACCACACACACGCCGTCTACCATCAGACTTCCGTTTGTTTTTCATGGGTATTGTAGTTCTTGGCGGTTATTGGTCCAAAACGCGACGCGCGGAAGTTTGTGAGAGCCCTTCATTCCCTGTCAACAACCGGTTTAGGTTACGTCTTCTAGTTTTAACGATAAATTTCACTCCTATTACGCTTCAGTTATTTAACATTGTGCCTATACATGCAGACTCATTACTACCGCTTTCGTCGGTGTCGTGGCTATGGAAGGACGGTGTGCTGTTGAAACTTGGGCAGAGTTCGGCTTCTCAGGAACATCATGCTCACCGAGGGTCAAGTTTGGTGCTGGGACGGACGTGTTCCTCTGCAGAGGCAGCGAAGAAGTCTATGTCTTCAGTAGTCAAGACAAAATAATAACGGCAAGTAACTATCATTCTACTTTTATTAGACATCCCAATAACACTGCAGAGCTGTAGTCTGGGCTGGTCAGGTTATAAAGATACCTCTGTATCCATATTTTGTGCGTTTGACTGTGTTTTGTTGTTTTGTTTCAGGTTGTGCTCCAGTTTCCTGATCCTGTGAGTGACCTGGTTGAGAGTCCAGGCAAGCAGCTCCTCTATGTAGCATGTAGGAGCGGGGTTTATTGTGTCAGCTTGCAATTTCTGCAATCCAGGTGTGAACCTCCACACAAGTGATCCCGTTTTCTTACATTCACAAATTTAGTTTTCATTCTGTCTCTCCAAATCCATGCATACATTTCCGAAATGTTATATAAAGCTGTTGTTTACCCCTGCCAATGAGTCTTCCTTTCTTTTGTGCACTTTCACCTCTGTAGAGCTCAGAGCTTCCCAGCTGATGCATCTTCCAGTCCAGCTGAGCTGAAAATCTCCCCTGAGTTTCTGATTGTTCCAGAAATTGGAGTGTTATCGCTGCTCCTTGTCGGCTCTGTACTCCTGACTGTTTCCCAAAAAGACACATCCTGGATGTTGACACTGTACAATGCCCCAGTCCAGTCAGCATCCAGCAGATATGAGTTGCTCACTGCATTCAGTTTACCACTGGTCTCAGGTGTTGCACACAGTGACACAGGAATGAGGAGGAGGCCTTTGCTCACTTGTGTCCATGCTGGTGATGCAACACCACCGTCCTCCTCAACGGAGGCTGCTATGAATGATGGCCACCTCTACCTCGAGCCAGTCCTCTTTAAACTTTTGTTTGGGATTGATGCTGCCCTCGCCAGATCACCAGTTATTCTTTGTGGCCTGTCAGACGGGCGCCTGTGTTTTCTCCCTCTGCGTCTCCCAGGATCACGCCTTCGAGTCCTGCATAGCCTGGAGCAGCCAGTCATATTTATTGGAGCATCTGGCATCAAAGAACCAAGTCAAGGACAGTGTTTGGTTGCAGTGGGAGAACTAGGGAGAGTTTTGCAAATTAAAACGATAAAGGGAAGGCCTGATGGTGGGGGCGATGTAGCTGGTTTTATTGATAGATGTGTGCCGGGGCCTGTGATGTGTGGCTGTATGGATAAAAACTGTCTTTACTACAGCACTGGGTCAGACCTGCTGAGACTGGATCTATCAGAGGGGTCATCTGGGAGAGAAGGCAAAGACAGGGATGAGGAGACATCCAGTAAGAGCCCCACCAGCTTAAACATGTGTAGAGTCATTGCCTTGGCTGAGCCAGCATGCAACACTGCAGGTAAACAGACTCAGGCCAAACACAGAGGTGGCGACTTAAGCACGGTGCATATGGTATGGTGTAGTTAGGTTTAATAATTTTGCTGAGTTAGCTGCCTAGCATTTTAATGTGAACAACAACAACTACAAGAAAAAAATCAGATTAATATTTTTCATTTCACAGAGGCTGGTGTGACTCTGACGGCAGATTAATTAAAAATATTCAAGATACATTTAATGATCATTTTAGTATACAAGGTTTTACAATGAAATGCAGTGAATAACCCCCAAATTTCTCTACTAAAGCAGAAAATACTGCAAATGTATTGATAATTAGTAAATCAATGAAAACAACAAATCAATGTATCTCATGACGGACGACAGCAGGATGAACAGGCTGTGACTGGGATGGACGTAACTTAGTACAAATAAAATAAGTGTGTTACAGTGCTCATGATGATTCATTTGCTCGCTCAAGTGTCTGCAAGTTAGTTGGACATCAGATAGTAGTA
>JAPZDY010000014.1:13566926-13581245 GCA_029783645.1 Ctenochaetus hawaiiensis | reverse complement strand
GGACATCAGATAGTATTAAAACTAATCGAAACCAAGTGCTTTCTGAAGCCAGCTGAATGTCTGTTAATACTGTTAAATCCTGCATTAAATGTGCTTCAAGTCTCAGCAGGAGTGATGCAATAGACGAAGAAAAGTTCTCTACTTAGTGGTAGCTGTTACTAATTAGTTATTTTTATGTATTCATCTTTAATTAAGGTAAAATTAGGAGCAGTGCACAAGTGGAAAAGTACACTGCTCCTTAAACCCAACGACTATTTAATATGACACACTTTATGGGTAAACAAAATTAAGTACTTTAATAAGAATACTGTGATAGGAGCGTGTACTGAACAGCTCTGAGGCTTTCTATTTCTCAGATGCACTTTAAGTTTGGGGGTAGTTGTGTATTGCAGTGACGTAATAGAGTTTGCTCAGTGACTGGTTATCAGTTTCTTAAGCACACCTGTCTTGTCTCAATTTTGCACCAGGTGAAGTTCAGATGCTGGTGCTGTCAGTCACAGGGCAGCTGCAGAGGATTACCTTACCTGTAGAGAGAGAGGATGCAAGATGGCCCAAGGTTCCCTCCACACATGCAGGCCGCAGCATCAAGGACCTTCTCTCTGCTATCGGGGATGTTTGTGAAAGGTGAACTTGGCATATTTACTTTTTGATTGGTATGATGGAACACAGTAGATGTCCATTAACATATTTTTTTCTGATACATGTGTGATTTTCCTTGCTTTTTGTTAGAGCATCAACACTGAAAACTGTCATCAAATCCAAAAACCAAATTCTGCGTCACCTGAATCAGGTGCTTAACATCAGCTTTCTGCTGATATCCAGTACAAGTAGTGAAGAGAAGCTAATTCGATGTCATGCCACGACGAAGTGGAGCAGATTGCTTCAAAAAGACTTCCTGAACCTGACTTGTGTCCTGGATAATTCAAGTCCTTATGTTTTGGAGCAGGGCTGGACGCTGAGCATCACTGTATTCCCTGTGTCCCATACTCCCATTGCAGGTGGAGAAAGCTCCTCCACAAATTTTTCATTCCCGTTCCACAGCCTCAATGCAGGAGAATCATTGGAGGTATCACTGCCCCTAACAGCTGCAGGCGATGCATCTTTCCCTGTTACAGTGAGTTGCTCGCTCATCTTCTCTCTCTCACGTCTCCTGGGGGAGGAAGCAGTCAATCTTCCTGGTTCGCGCAGCAGCTGCATCAGTTTGCCCTTAAACACACTGACAGTGGACTGGCTGCACGCCCTGCAGGTGAACAGTCCCAAAGCCACCCTTAAAAAGGCTGTTTCTCAATACAACAACACTGCAACAGACACCATCCAGGCCTTTTTAAAGTCACGCCGGGTCGGGTGCAGTGGAAGAGGAGAGGGAGGAGGAGAGAGCGCTTCAAGGCCTGAGCGAGAGCAGTATTCAGCAAGAGTCCGGCTGTCGTCAGAGCTACTGAGGGACACGCTGGTGTTGAAAAGCTCAGGTTTAGACCTTCAAGGGCCAAACTTGGCTCCTCAAAATGTGTGCCTTACTTTGCTGGACTGGCTGTTGTCTGAAGGCCCTGGAGGAGTGAGGACAGAACATGAAGGAGAAAAGATCAGCAGCTCAGTGGTTCACGCTCGAGCTGTAGATGGACACACAGTCAAACTAACTGCAAAAGAGGTAAAAATGATTTCATATTATCTTGATACTGATTTGCCCTTTTGATTTGATTTTGTGTTGTTTGAATAAAACAGACAACTGCTGCTTTGCTCTCCAGGTGAATGTAGGGGAAGAGAGTCGGGGGAAAGAGGAGCACCTAGTCACAGTGGAGGTTCAGGTTGAGAGCATGTCTCTAGCCGCTGTGTGTGGACTGCATCATGCTGTGCTGCGTCGGGTGCAGGTACAAACACACACCCTGCCACAACCTTTATGTCATCATCCTGAAACTTAGAGACATCTGAAGATATTTTGTTATACTTAATACAGACATAAGGTGTTTTTTAAGGAAGGTTAGAATTTTGATAGACCATTTTCTAACATTTCATGCTTTCAAAACACTATGCAGCTTTGAGGAGACAGAAGCTGTTCGATACAAGCTGATTCGCTGATTTGCCTTACAGTGCGAGGTGCTTTATTTAGTACAGCTTTACATTTGTGGGTTTCCTGTAAAAGCAGGGAAACTCAAAAGAAAAAAAGAACACATCAAAGGTTGGTATTTCTGTTCTTCCACCTTCTGTTGCAAACAGTAGTTACTGAAACCAGCTGCAATCTCTGCCTCTTACAAGTGAATACTGCAGGATTATGGGAAGGCAGAATGAGAAAATCAAACACATTCTTTTAGCCATTGCCACTTTAGATCATATGAGAGAGACCTGAATGATCCCTTTTGGGCTGTTCCAGACCAAATCAGGTGTTTTAGTTAAAACACAAGTTCTCCAATATATTTTAATTTAAGTAATCAGATTGGGTGGCAGCAGTGCCGACCGCAGGGACTCTAACTTGCAGACACTTTACAGAAAGAACCTGAGGCCCTGCAGCAGAAAAGTTTTAGCAGAATCAACTTTTGCAGGATGCAACCTGACATCACACTGAGTAAATCTGACTGAACACAGTTGCCACAAGTACAAAGACTTGAATTACCTTTGCAAATGGGCCGACACCCCCACACCTCTGCACATACCTGTCAGGATCAGAGCAAAGCCTGATTTGGTCTGAAACAGTCCTTACACACACACTAAATAGACTCTAGCTGCAACTAGATGGCACAAGATTAAACTACAAGCTTGGCTTGCTCTCAGTTGACTTGATAAATATGAGCCTGTGCTTTTAGATGCTAAGTTTAATTTAAAATTCCTTCAGATTTCTTGTCTCTGTTCTTTCAAACAGACTGTGCTGCAGACGGCTCCTGAGAAGGCTGCTTCCACAAAGAGGGTGCAGAGTTTAGGTTTAAGACAGGCACTGCAGCGAGCTGAGGTAACACCAGCACTTCATTTTAATAAGTTTCAATTAAACTGAAACTATAATGAGCAGATTAATACTAGTTGTGGGTTCTGCACACATTCAGCACCAATAACAAGTGTTGTACTGCCAAAAATTCTTATTGTTAGTATGTCATCTGTGTTTTTTTAGTAAGTTATGTCAAACAATAGTCAACCTCTAAAACAGGTACTAATTGTATATATCAGTTAAAAAAAAATCCTGTCATAAGGACATAAAAGGAAGAAAAACTCTTAAGTTATTTTATTTAACATGGTAAATTTTTATAAACAAATCAACCTATTCAGCCTTAAACTTTTATAAGATCACAAAAACGCACCCATTAGCATTTACCCATGACTGTTGAAATCTAAAGTGTTTTAGTATTACTTCTTTTTGAGCTGTCGTCTCCTTCCTCTTCCTCCTCCTCCTTCCTCCTCTTCCTTCCTCCTCCTCCTCCTCCTCCTCATATCAGCACCTGTTGCAGCAGATCCAGCAAAGTCGAGTCTCAGGGGCCTTCAGCGTGGGCGCATCCACGGGGCAGATGACCCAATCTCTTCTCTGCATTTACCGAGAACTCAGAGAAAATCCTCTCCTTATGATTTAAATGCATTGTTTTTTTTTATTGGGGGTGGGGGGGGAGCAAGCCTACACAGCTGCCCTTGGCCTTGTTCAGTGTTATGCAACCTGTGTTTACAGCTGATTGAAAAATAATGTCCACTATGTACTGTAAATGCACTTTTGTATCACTGAAAATAACTGTTGTTACCGTTCATCATTCTCAGGTGAGTCATTATTTTCCATTATTTTGTTAAAATATATCCACAGCACTCGTAATAATGGCCTCCAACACCATTGCTTTTTTGTCAGTTGTGCTTCAGTTCATCTTCTTTTTACAAACCACATTCAGCACAATGAGACCCAAGAGCTCAGGTGGAGTAAAAACATATTCAATCACAGTTTAAATGGAAAACTTTCCAACAGCTGGGTGAAGGTCTTCTGGTTCACAGGCTCCTGATGTGCCAGACATGCAGGTCTGACAGTGATGTGGAACCTGATTTCTTTTACAATAGCTGTTCTTGTACACGGCAGCAGAAACAAGCGCACACATTTACAGGCGTCTGGTAGATTTCAGGGGTTATGAACCTCGAACAAGTGAATAAGTAAGCAGTTCATTTGAGTGAGTTAATCAGCCTGAGAGGCTGGTGAGTAAAACTCCAAATGAAGGACAGAGAGGAGGGATCAGTTTGCCTTATACTGTTAGAGCTGTCAAATGGATTATATAGTCAGCGACTGTTTCTGTATCTTTGCCTTGCTCTTCTTATAACAGCAGCCTTTTAAATGGAACCCTTTCAGGCATCCAAACTAATAATAATTCATGCAGGTGAGAAACTTCAAATCTTAATTTGACCAAATTCTGTCATGTTTATGTCAGAGATGCTGACCTAGAACTAGAAAGAGGAAACACACCTGAGGCCTATCTTAACTCTCAGAAAGTCTTTTTATGAATGTTAATAGAGTTACAGATTTATCCAAGTGATCATCGGGCTGTATGTTGTTTCCATTTCACCTCATCTGCTGCAGGTAAAACTGTGCAGCTCCAAGTAAAATTAATGATGCCACTGTTGTGTAAAAGCTCTTGTTATCTAAATTTATAAAGTGCTGCAGTGTTTCTTGCAGCGTTACTACATTTTCATTTCATTAGATTAGCATAAACTGAATGAACCTGGAATTTTCACTGTCCCTGAGTAACAAACTGAGTATGTTTGGACTCAAAAACACATTCACATCTGCATGCAGTTAAAACTCTCCAGTTTCACCGTAACTGCACAGGAACACAGAGCATGACTAAAATCCACACCCCTCCTGCAGTGTTACAAATATTAACTATGTCTCCTGCTTTTTAGGCCCTTATGCAAGATGGTACTGTATCGCATAACATTGCTGGATTTACATAATGTCACTGTTTTGTGCAACTTATTGATGAGGTGTAAAGAAAATTATAAATAAGGTCATTATTTTCTTTATAAATTGGAAACTGTTGTTCTTGCTTTTGGATCACCAAGTGAAGAAATGTTTTCATCAGTGGACATGATTGTTTATTCTTCTTAAGAACATGATTATTAAGAGGGGAATGACAGCAGTGAAATCATCAGGCAGTCCTACCAGGCTTGCAGGCTGTTTGTAGAAATAAATATCACTGTATTCAGTAAGAGTCAAAAAACAAACAAACATGGCAGCTAGAAAGACATTCAGCAGCACAACTGTAAATCTAAGCAGCTGTCCAGTGTGTCCACTGTTGTTGAGTGTCTGGCCTTGGTGACTGTTCCTGCTTGGGCAATGGCAAACACATGGCAACCACTGGCCCTACAGCAAGAACAGTGAGGATTTGTGCTCTCACAATGCAGCAGAACTACAAATGATATCCATGCCACAGTGAAAACAAATTCTTGATAGCATGACATCAAAATGATGAAAATTGCTGTTCCTGCCCTGGTAAAAACAGTGCCAAAACCTGCAGCTATTGTACTATTTTTGTTCTGGATCGTGCTGTGACAGCAGCTGTCTGTTTAAAAGGCTGGTCTGCAGAGAGACTCCTTAATCTCATCCACCAGCAACTGACCGGAGAATAAAACCAGTAAAACTGATGAAGACTGGTGAGAAACTGATTGCCTCTCCTACAGCTGCTATAGTCACAGACAACAGCAACACCTGCTGGCATCATGTAGTAAGCTGTGCAAACTGCATGCACACATACTTAACCTGAGTACTTCCTACGACAGCAGAACCATGCTAATGACTTGAACTCCTCTAAAAGGTGACCTCATTTATAATGGTGTCTGTCTCCAGTAGCACCCTGACTCATTGTAGCTACTACTGAGACTGGATGGGTGTCATTACACACCTATATTACCGCTTTGTTGCCAAGCTGTTAGTCATTTAATACCTTTAAGGAGAGGCTGGGAGAAATAAATCGGGAGAAAGAGGATACAATGAAAAAAGAGAGTCATCATGTTAATGCTTGGTTTTACAGCAGAAATCTACATGTATTTATTGAAAGGAGATTTTTTTTTAAACTGTAGTGAGACATTAATCAAATCTCACAGCAAATGTTCATTGAAAAAAAAATACAAGAACAATAGAACAAAACAAAATCTCTAATACTCTTTTTTTGTGCTGTTTCAAGATCCGACACTGACTCTAAAGAGTTTGCTTCATCCAGATGTCTCTTGATTGAAAATGCACAGCCAGTTCTTCATGTACTTCTCCCTCGTGTGAGTCCGTTTACTCTCTGACTTCACTGTTGCAACCTTTTTGTAACAACAAGGTGAAATGTAAATATATGAAATCCAGTGCTTAAGGTTAACTACGTGTAACTAAACCAGTAACTTTACATCATTGTTCCCAGACTTGCTGGTCAACATTCAACATTCATATTTGCGAAGTGACTCAAGAAAAAAATAAAAAGTCGTTCTAACCACTAAAACTAAAATCAATTTTGGGTCAAAGGTGGAAATAAATTACTTTTTTATTTTAATTTTTTATCTACCTTTGCTTAATGCATGAGTTTAAACCCCTTTGATATGAGTTTCTGCCCTGTCAGCTGTGGATGCCCAGCCAATATATTCATCAGGCAGCCACTATTGTACACTTCACTTTTCTGTTGTGTGAGTACACAAAACGGTCAGGTGTTTTTCAGTTCTTAAACAGCAAAAAGCATCATCAAGGATAAACCTCCCAAATCTCAGCCTTAACAAAAATGATCATGGCCTTACTGAAGAGAAAACATGATACTGACTGGCTCCATCAACAAAACTAATGTTTTTACTTACAAGTTATGCAAGAGAGGAAATACACTCCCTGCTGCAAAGATTCCAGATACAAAACTAAATCATGTGTAGAACTTAAGTATGTTGATGTTGAATTAGCCAGTCAATTTAACAAAGTTTATATAGCCAAACTGTTATTTTACATACCAGCAGGGTTTTAATTGAGTGACCATTAACATTATCATTAATCTAATTTTAAAAAAGTCTGCAGTGTGAGTTTTTTTTTGACAACAATTGTGTTCAATCAAAAAACAAACATGCTACCAACAAGCTAATGTCAGCAGACAATGTTAGCTTCTGTTAGCAAGCTGAACTAGTCACATTTTTCTCTTTGAGAGTTTTGCTGCCTGTACAATATGGTGCAGTGCGAGGGGCTCATGTTTCATTGTCAATATATATAAAAAAGGGTTTGAACTACTTTTTCTAAGTAATTTTAGTTAAACTAGAATTCCCCAAAAAGCACCTTTGAGGCCTTCCAGCAATGGAAGCAATGAAATCACTACAGGCTGCAAACTCGTTGCTGATGAGTAACTGTCTTTTGCCCCAAAATGCAAAACAAAGTTAACTCAAAGATGAGTGTCATGTCTCAGTTTAGGACTAATATTGGATTGTATTAATACTCCCACAGGGCTGAGCTGCTCAGACTGAGTCCGTCTCCCTTCAGTGTGCCCCCCTGGTCTCCACGCAGGTATTTGCCATTCTTGTCACGGATAGCCAGGCGTCCATGCTCCAGGAGCTCCAGAGAGAAGTCCTCTGGGGTCTCACCATCTGAGCACACCAGCCCAGCACTGTTCACGTACCAGAACCGTCCATCCACACCTGAAGGGTAGATACAAGAAGTCAGACAGAGTAGAAATCTGCTGATGATAATAATCTGTACATCTTCACATACATCTTACACTTGTGCCACACCCTGAAATAGGTGATGTATTCTTGGCCGAGTAACATGCTGCACTTGATGTTTTTCACTACTGATTTTCAGATTTGTCTCAGAGGTAAGTGCAAATTTGAATCTTATTTTAGCAGTGACATCCTGACCTTTAATGTGGTAGGCCCCATTACTGAACTGCAGGGTGAAAATGTCATAGACCGATCTGCTGGCGTCCAGTGTGTTGGAGTTTTTGTGGTGGCAGATGAATCCATTCTCTCCTCTCAGGATCAGCATGGGCCGGTTGATCAGTTTTAAAGTGAGCTGTTCATCCTCACCTGACAAACGGTGACAATTAAATGATGAAGATGCACCAGAGAGAGGAGGAGAATTCAGGGGCAGGGATTGAAGGAAGGGATACAGGAAGAAAGAGATGTGCAGAAGAGAAAAGGAGAGGGAAAACAAGACCAAACATTCTTACCTGTGGAGTCACTGACTGCCAGTAACTGTCCGTTCTTCTTGGTGCAAATGTATTTTCCATTGTTAGCTTTTAGTGCCACCTTGTGGCCAAGCCACTCCACTGAAAACATGGTGTTTGCTGACCTGCAGTTGAGAAAAAAAGAGAGAAGACAATAAAATAGAGTTGACTTGCTTTAAATGGTCTTGGGTACAATGTAATTAAAAGTTGAGTGCACATGTAAGACAACATACGATGGACGGACAGAACAAAGTTTTTATAAAATCTGATTTATTAAGGAACTTTAAGTGGGTTCAGGTCATGAACTCACACATTAGTATATGATTTACTACTTTGTATTATCATTTTCCATCTCATGCTTAACATTCTGATTCCTTCAGAAGTCATTATCAATCACACCATTTCAATTGAAAAAACTCTAATTAACTAGCATAATAAATATCTGCCATTATGTCATTAAATTCATTTTACTCTTAATAAGCATGTATGACTATTTGCATTTGTAAAGCAGAGGTCAAAGTTTATGTGAGTAGTTGAATTCTGGATGTGAACATTAATTTATATTTACATTTGGGCAAAATACTCAGTTATCAGTTTTAGCCAAGGGCACACTGAACGACACAGAGCATGTGTTTCTGTCAGCCCTAATCTGTAATATAATCTGTAGAATGGATTCATTTTCACTCTACAGAAGTGCTGTGAGAGCGTCCACTCACACTTCAGTGGCAGTACTCTGGATGCCTCCGTGGGCCACCAGAGCCCAGTAGTTGCCTTGGCTGGTGCGAAACGCACACTTCTTGGTTTCCTTGTCGATCTCCATCTGAAACGTCTCCATGTCTGTTTCATCTTCCTGATTGGCTGCAAGACTCACACCTGGGAGGGGGGGCAGAGCAAACAGGTCCTGTAATTTATGTTATTAGGTATCCAAACAATGTAAACTTTCCATTATCAATCGTCTCTAAATTGTATTGCAATGTTGAAAGTACACAAGTGCAATTACTACTAATCATGATGGGATGTCACAACATTTAAGTGTTGCAAGTGAGTTGAGGTTTTAGTATTTGGCAATGAACTCAAAGGAATATTTCTGGGTTTTTGATTAGGGTCTCCCGCTTTTCTGTGAAGATGCATCTTGTTGCTGCATTAAAGGGATATTTTTTTTTTTTAAGTAGAGTTGTCAGAGATACTAATCAGTGTCTTACCTACAGAGGAAAGCTGTCAGCACACCCACAGTCTGGAGAAGCAGAAAGTAGTACGGATATAGAAGCAAAATGCATTTATCAATCTAATATATGCTTTTCTTTACCAGATATGGGCAGACCACCATTTGCTATCAGTAATACACTGACTATTGACAAGTTTCACACGCAACACCACTTAACAAAGCCCAACTATTCCTTTAAAAGAGCATCAAACTGTGTCTTTCCAACACACATCTCATTGTGCTGAACAGGTGTAACTCAAAGCTTTGTGCATGAAATACACAAATTCTACTGCAGACCTATTTTGTTTTCTTCTCTGTATTCTCAGTAGCATGCCAGAAAACAAAAAAAATGAAGAAAATAAACAGTTTGGGAAAATAGCGACATAGCAGCTCGCTAATCAGGTTGTATTGTTATGTTTAGCTTGGCCCAGCATGAAAGAGTTGGTAATCACGTCTGATCCTGGGATGTGAGGTTATTTTTAAGTGGTTCTGTCTTAAACCGAGCTGACACGCCAAGCATATACCTTCCTGAGGATATATCATTTTTACTGATTGAGGTGCTGGATGCATTTATGGAAAGAATGTACTGTAATTAGAATGAACACGCTAAATGTACCCATGCAGGAAAATCAGACAAGTTATTACATACTGAACGTGACGAACGCACATTTCACACAGTTACTTATCAACTGTTCAGAGAAAAATACACTTTCTGCATTAGTTGCATTAATAATGCCAAACAACCAAACACAAATCACACCTTTGATTGACAAAAATTTCATAGAAGCCAGATATTTTAGCATTTATGCATGAGGCTGTTTTTGTGACAAACACACACAGACAAACACAAACATAATATCAATAATGCTTGTCTTTGCTTTGATCGGGGGTTTGGTCTTAAAATGCAGCTTTACTATTAATCTCCTCGCTTTTTTTTCAGTTGTTCATTTGAGATTAATAATTCCAACTGTTAACATGATCATAAATGTCAGCAGAAAAGACAACAATAGTTTGTCACCACCAGGAGACAGACTGCAAAGTGCTAAATCCCAAGTTAGATGCATCCCAGAATATCCCCATTACATTTTCTTAATCCTTTAACAATGCAGATCTGAGCATCTCATTCCTCCTCTTATCTCTCCCTGCTCGCCTCTCTGGGCATCCTTCTCTACCATCTTCCCCTCCCCCATCTCTCCCTCCTTACCCCTGACCCCCTCCCACCCTGACCCTGCCTATCTGCCCTCTGCTCAGCATGGCTCTGATATAATCAGCTTTCAAGTGGTACCCGTCCAATCCTTCAATCCCCTCAATAAAAGAATAAAGGAAAAACAGGAAGAAAACAGAGGATTTTATGGTCCACACTTAGCAGGATGTACAGATAATTACCAACCCCTCTCAACCCTGAAGCTAGCTGAGCTATGAATGCTCAAATATACAGAAAAACATGCTAAAAATGTAAGCATCAACTAGCTTCTGTATATTTTTATACACTCTAGAGAACCCAAAGTGTACTTATATAGAGAGGGGTTGAAACTCTAAATATCTGACCTGTTGATAACTAAATTTTGTAACAATCCACCCAATAACTGTTAAGATATTTCAGTCTGAGCCAAAGTGGTGGACCAACGACGCAAGCATGGCAAAAAAACATGAAGAAAAGATACTTTTTGCACGTCCTGTGTGGTCGACCCTAGGACCCTCCTACATTTTATAGTGATGTGTTCTCAGGGCATCACAAGTAATAAACCTGAGCTCACCATGATACGCTGCATCAAGTGGTTTAAGGCTACTGAGGGATGCATGCACATAAATCACATCTGCATAATCCAACACAGCTGCACCTACAATACCAGTCTGAGGGGCCTGGCTACAGCACAGCTTTATTATAAGAAAAAAAACCCAATTTCAACCTAAAATTTTTATACTAGTTGTTCAGCCTTTGCTCATGGTTCAATTTTAAGATTATTTTTGAGCTTTAATTTGATCTCTGACCGTAGATACAGACTGAAGGAGGAAGACAGGGAATAACATACGACAAAGATGTCATGGTTACTGAGCGACTGGGACCCTTTAATCACATCTTATATACACCTGATAAACTAGGTATCATGAGGTCTTACAACTGGTTGATTCATCATTGATCTTAAGTGCATTTGAAGCATAAATTTCTGCCCCTCCACTCTGCACCTATGCCTGGGGGCCCATCACTCTCGTTCCCACTCATCCTGACTCAATGTCATGCTTTGTCTACCTATTCCACGTGTCCATTTCACACTAATTCAACCCAGAAATGATCCTCCTATAGGGCTCAGCTGGGACCTCACGGACACTATCTGATAGATGAGAGTTGAGGAGGAAGGAAAGAAGGATGGAGGAGGAGAACAAAACAGAGAACGGGGGGAGAGAAAGAGATTGGATATATACTGAAATCCAAGCCTGCAATCAGAGGATATCAATGACTGTGTCGATGACCATCTCTGACAGATCACTTGGCCAAGCATACCAAATAAGATGTCATCAAAGCCATGACGCTGATCAACTGTGCAGCCTTCATTGCTCCTCATCAGCGCACTCCCTTGTACATCTACATAGACACACTCACAAAAAACACGTTGGTAACATCAGCAGTGCCACGTTTTGGATCAGATCCCAGATCCAGCTCCACTTTCTGGTTGTCCTACCTGCAGCCTGCAAGTGGAGCAAGCCTGACTAATCCATCAGCGATAGATGGCTCTGACATCTATTATTAATGGTAAGTTGATGCCACTCTCCCCTTGTTCCCTATTTTCCTCTCTCTCCCACTCCTTCATCCTTCAAAACTGCATTTTCTGTTGTTTTTAATTTCCATTCACTTTTTTCCCGTTGCTAAGCTGTGTGTGTGTGTCTGCGTCTGTGCTCACATGCATCATGCATGCATGTTTGTAACTGTGTTCATGTGTGTTAATGGAAAGTTAGCTGACAATTATCTCTTTTTCACTTTCATGTCAGAGTGGACCACTTAGACCGGAAGAACACTGGGAGGTAATGAGTGACATGATGACAGATCCAGATGAAATGTCAGCACACTCACACACACACATGCACACACACACACACACATGCATGCTTACACTGAAGAACATTCCAGTGCAGACAGAAAACACTGTATCTCATATCTGCCTACAAAACAAAACTTCTTTTTTCCATCTTAATTCATGCTTTTCTTCATTACAACTGACCATCTTTCAAAATGAACAAGTTTACCGCTTTTTGCACTCAACAAAAAAAAAAAAAAAAAAGCCATCGGACTCCTCTGCACTGCATGGAACAGAAACAAAGGTCTTATTTTTTGTGACAGGTTACACAAGCAGGGATGAAGAGCACACCTGTTTCCACACACTCTTATTGCCATATAGCCCTCTGAGAGTTGTATCCTCCCTTGTCTGCTTCCCATTTTCCCCTTCTGCTTTAATCATCATGTTGAACCCAGTAGAGAAGGTGACACAGTATATTTACACAGGCACTGAAGGATTTTGAGCTATTAGCATGTAAAGATTTTCCATTCTAAACTTTAACATTTTAACCTTTCACCTAATATAGATTTATTTCTATGGTGGTTGCAAAAATTATTTAACTGCTATTCTTTTGTATTAAGTTCATTTATTGTTGCCACTGAAGAAACATAATGCTGATGAGAGAAGTTGGTCATCGCTGAACAATTTTTAAGTGAATAACTAGTCTTTGATGTCAGTACAAGCTTCAGTGTTTGCATAGGTGAGGAGTTGACTTCAGTCATTCGAAACGGAAATGTCAAAGCGGCAAAAAATTTAGAATGAAAAGCAAATCTCATCTTGTATCTTAATAAACCATTTTATGGGGTTATATGCTGCTAAATACTGAATAATTGCTCTCCCTGTAACAGTTTGTTTCCTTAATTTTCAGCAGCACATCAGCACTGACTGAGGCCGGGGTTAGCAGGTTAGATTAGTGGCAAAGAGTGGGACTTGGAGGGGCAGAAGCCTTGGCCCCAGGTGAGAGGCAGCTTGGGTTTCTGAAAGCAGACTCCCCCCCTCGCCTTCCAGGAACAGGGGCCAACTTCATCAATAATTCAGAACACCATCTCACCACTTGCCGCAGCAGGACGGCATGGTTGTGTGTGGGCGAGTGTGTTGGAGAAAGATAAAGCTTTTGTTTGTGCAGAACAAATGTAGGAAAAGAGAGAAAGAGAGAGAGAGAGAGTAACAGACAAATGTAAGCATGCTGCAAGTATTTCTGTCTGTGCATTCAACCATTCATGATATATCTATAAAGTGCATGCTGTTTAATCCTACACCATATTTTTCTTCCCCTTCAACCAGTTAACAGTGCTTCCAGTCATTTGGTTTCTGCCTGAAGCTCCCACTGCTAACCAGGAACAATGAGAGGGGAGAGATTCAGTTACAGTATCCAGGGCTGTAGTAACTGGACCCTGCAGACAAGAATCTGCAGCCTGCAGATGGGTGTCATGGCCAAGTATGCTGACAAGCACTGTTGGTGTATGCTAATCCACCCCAAATCCAGTTCCAAATCAGACCAGCAAACTGTTTCGACCCTCAGCAACTGAACACTTGGTAAGTGCTTCTAGTGCACTGCTTGTTAGATGAAATGAGATCATCACAATAACATTTTTTTTCCTAGTTTTTACTCTAGTCAAAGAAATCCAACCTTGTTTTTGAGAAAATAAAACTTTGAAGCCATCGTGTAGCAGGTGTAATCCATCAGTATAATAGTGTGGTGTCATGCGTGCGTGCTGATCAAATAACGCTATCCAGCAGCCCTTTTACAAGAACTGAAAAGTAAATACATAATACAGTATCAACAGAGCATTACTGTGCAGCATATAGGTTACATGCAGCTGTTCCAGTAAGCCCAAGAGGCGTGTTAACACCATTACCCAACAAAGCCAGGAGGTAAATTTGAGAGGGAATTAAAGGGGATTTTAAAAAGATCACTATTTAAAATTTATTGTTTGACCAAACT
>JAPZDY010000014.1:13545078-13566911 GCA_029783645.1 Ctenochaetus hawaiiensis | reverse complement strand
ATTTATTGTTTGACCAAACTTTTTTCTACTATATTTGCTGCATTTTATAACAGAGAGTCTACCAGTTGTTGAGAAATCTATTTGAGAATTTATTCCTAGCAAGAATGCATGATCTAAATCTATTATTTTAGCAGATCACTCACTTGACTTAATACCACCAGTGGACCAACCTAAGTCAGTTACAGCCTTAAAACAAATGACGTATTCGTCTCAGGTCTCCCAGATGAGGCAGATAGTCTCCCATATCAACCTCATCTATCTTGTTTTCCTGGAAAGATGCTACTTTCCAGTGTGATATCGATGCAAGTTGATGTGCTGACAATATTACCTACAATTACCATGCATTTCTTATTAACTGTCACTCATTAGAGAATAGCCTATTCCCTTAAGCATGCATACTCAGTGCATTCACAAGTAAACATACTCCCTGTGAATTGTAAGCTCACTTTTCTGGGCATGTATCAGCGCACAATTTGTCATGTTGACTACTAGTAAGTAAGTAAGTGTAGTAGTAGTAGTATTTGTGACCCTCTGCTTCATTATGTATGTGTGTAGGTCAGTGTACATCAGCCAAAAGCTCAGATGACCACCCTCAGTGGCACATGAGGTCAGTCTTCTCTCATTTAATCAGGCATTTGGGATTCTGGGGTCTTAGAGTTTCTTAGAGCAGATGAAACCTGGGAAGCTGTAGGAGTTCAGCTCGTGCATGCATATGCAAGGCTGGTGGGCAAAATTAGATTTCTGACAACATCATCTCCTGCTGATGCCTCTCTCTTCTCTTACCTTGTCTAATAGAGACAAATCGCCCATTGGCTGCCATCAGAACCACCTGTGGGTGGCTCTCCTCTAGATCAAACAGTTCATCTTTGCCTGGTTTGGAGCACCGTCCAGATCTCAGGGTGCCCGTGGGCCCCATTGGAGACAAATACTTCCCTTCACAGTCTTTAAAGGCCAGCTTCCCACACTTCAACTCCAGCGTGTATGCTGTGGCCCTCCCACTTTCTGTCAAGAGCTTCCCATCGTTGCTGAGGAAGCGGCCGTCGCATGTCTTAAGGCAATACTTCCCATCCAGGTAGACAAGGGTCAGGAGGGCAGCAACTCCCCAAGGAATGTTCACATCCACAGCGATTTCCCCATCCTCAACAGAGAGGTGGGCATAACGCTTGCGGGCCACAGACAACAGGTTGGCCTGCGGATGCAGTGCCAGGTGCACTGCCCACAGCTCGGCATCTGTGATCACCTGAGCAAAGCAGGACAGGTAGTCCCTAGAGCCACCGAAGAAGCGGAGGTGCTGCTCAGACTGCAGGGCCCAGCGACCATCTGACTGAGCCACGATGAGGAAGCGGCAGTCGGAATTGTGCCCGTCAGCCTCACAAGTGACTTTGCCGTCCTTGTCGGAGGCCAGGTAGCGTCCCAGGTGGCTACGCAAATAGATCACCTGAGTGTCCTGAGAGTCCTGCTCCAGAGTCCAGATCTGCTTCTTTTTCAGGCTGGGTGCTGATGCATTCACCTGAGAGACAAGGACATATTCCGACAAAAAACCATGAAGGCTTGCAATTTCCTGCAGCATCTACCTGAGGAGTGAGTCACTGTTCAGCTCAATGACAACAACATTCATGTCAATAAGTTACAGTTCCTCTTTATATTGGATGATGGCATGTTTGTACCTTGAAGCCAAAGGTCTCAGCAGTGAGGTAGCGACCTTCATGGTTAATTAGACCGAACTGCAACTTCAAGGGACGGTTCCCATTAGCAGGCATCTTTACCTGTGGATTCAGGAATATGAGAGACAGAAGGAGAACAAGAGGTGAGACAAGCTAAGGATGTAGGAAAAAAAGTGGGGCAGGAGAAAGAAAGGAGTAAACCGACTTAACACTGGATGCATCAGTGAGGTTTTGCGTAAAAGAGGGGAAAAATAAAGGTTTTTTTAAAAGGTGACAAATAAGGAAGGAGATGAGGTCATGGAGAATGATGAAATGAGAAAGTCTTAAAGACAGGAAATCAATTCATTAAGGTGCAGTGTATAAAGCACTCCCAAGACCACAAACTCCTTCCCCCGCCCATGGCTTCATTATACATTTTTTCAGCTACAGCCTCCTAATTTACTTACTGTGGTTTTGTGGCTTCCCCTCTGCAGTTTCTGCGGCTCTAATTCCAGCTCCCAGATTTAAGAGGCTTCTTTCACCAAGCGTCCTCCTGTTATTCTTTCACTTTCCTCTCCTTCTCTTGCAGGCTCTCACGTTCTGTTGATCGGGTCTCTCAGATCCACTCCAGTACTGTACCCCTCCTCAGCCTAATCAGGTTAGCAGCAAAGACTTGAGTCAACCTTGATCTCCTTGTAGTCCAGAGTGCGGCATCAATCTCTCTCTCTCTCCCTGCAGACTAATTTTGATATTGACTGCTTATCTCCACTTTTGCAGTCAAAACCTTTTCCTCCCTTCTCTCTCTCTTTCTCTTGTTGAACAGTTCTCTCTCTTGTCCAGCTTCACTCTCCTTCTTGCTTGACTTGTTATTCACCCTGAAGGCTCAATCACCTGGTTCCCCCGTCCTGCCCTCCCTGGGTTTCTCTGTTTTTTTGCCCCTCCTTTGGCTCCTTTGCCCACTATCTTTGGATCACCTCCAACACTCTGACCGTCCTCTTCACCTTCCTTGAAATCCAGGTTCCTTGTTTGTCAGACAAAAAGTTTGATCAGTGAAGAAGAACATCCTCAGCGGTCTTGCAAATTTTACAGTAGCTCATTGTAGGACTCCTTCACTCTCTCCCTGAACATAAGCCGTCCATCACAACTGAACTTAGCAACAAAAGGTGCTCACTGCTGTAATCTTAAGCCTCTCTCGTCACTTTTTCTTCCCATCCTCTCCTTCTCTCTCTCTCTGCCTTTCTCTAACCTGCCATGTGTATAATCCTGCCTTTCTCTGCCTCTGCGCTTTATTCTGAGCTCCTGCACTTCGCCTCTTTCTGTGACACATAAAGACAGGTAAGTAGAAACAATGCAATGCACGCACACACACACACACACACATGCACATATGCTGCCGGGTAACAAGAGCACCCCCCATGCCTTTGGGGTAGTTGCCTGAGTGCGGCTCCACTTACTTGCCTATGCTGCGGCTTTAGTTACACACCTTCTCTGATTGCAAGCTCTCTGGGTCAGTTCTAATGGGAAACATGTCCAAGAGGCTCAGGGAGTCGGACTTTACATCTGAGTTTGGGAAAAGGAGATGACGTGTTTTGTAAAGGCAACAATAATGAGCTAATCAACAGATGGGATTTTGCATGAATGTGTGTATGCAGCAAGTCTCCCTGCATATATGTGTGTGTGTGTGTGTGTGTGTGTTCGTGTGAGTAATCAAACTTGCCAATCAGCCTATTATAAGTCTTCTTTGCAGAGTAAACACACGTGTCTGTTCCTGAATCCATTTAATCCTCCAACCAATCATCCCAACCTGGCTAATCTATTGGCAATACCTCCCCCCACTCCCCCTAACAACCTTACCCCTCCTGCCTCACTCCATACACACCATACACACACATACACACACAAATATTCACACACGCTCCCCCCTCTGCTTGTCAATGGCTATAAACATACACAGACTCCCTGACCCTCAGCAACATACATGTCATCACCACACAGACACAAACACACACATACACACACACACACACACACAAAGGTCAAAGTAGGGTCCCAGGGTTCAGCAAACACCACCCAACCAAAGATTTACTCCTCTGACCCAGATTTGAACTGCTGCAATTTGCGCAAAATGTGATAAACAATGCGCGTAACACACACACACATAAGCAGAATTTCTCTCTCACACACACAAACACAGATAGTGAAGGACATGATTGCTGTAATTGATTGTGTGAAGCCTAAACAGACGGACTATTCAACATTCCGAGATGCTGACTTGAGATCAGTTTCTGTGTTTCAAGTTTGAAACTGCTATGATAAGGCCAGATCAAAGCATCTACAAAAACAGCATTTATATGGGTAGTTTTATCTGCCCACAGTGTGTCACTATAATGAGACAATGAGATGAAGACAGGAACATAGCACCAACTCAGGAAGAAAAAAAGTTTCTAAATCTCTTATCCAAATGTCTTAAATATGATCAAAATGATCACTTTTACTCTTGCAATATTTAAATAGGAACCAAATAAATCCTATAAATTCTCCTGGAACCAACACATGGATCAGACATGAATCCTAACCGATGGATGTGGCTGTTTTTTGTCTGAGACACTTTCTAGTATTTAACAATGCATAAAAGATGTTTTTCATTACAAAATACTTTGTTTCAAAGGCCTGGAGATTATTCATACCTAAACTAGCGCCGCCGTACGTAAGTTTGTCGTACTGTTTTTATTACAATCATGGAAAGTGTTCACTAAAATGCTGATCAGTCTTGTTAAATTGATATTAACTGTTGACAAGATGGCTGAGACAGATACTTTATTAAAAAACCCTTGTTAGAATTATGTCAAGTAATTGTGAATAGTCATAACAAGAGCAATTATTTAGTGAATTTTGCTGTAAATTAAATAAAAGACAATCATACAGTGAAGTTTAAAGGTTCTTCATAACATTAATTTGACATTAGGCTCAGTTGCTTAACCTTGTGAGGGTTTTTCACTCTGCAGACAGAAGATCCTGCTCAGATGTATACAAAACCTAAACAACTGACAAAAATTTCATAGCTTTAGCTTTTCTTTCAAAATGATCAGTTCAGTTACCATTAAAACTAAGTAATTAAAGGGACACTGGGCATTAGCTTGGAACAGTAGGACTGCAGTTTCACACCTGCTTTGAGAATTTGATCAGGACAAAAACATTTGAAAACTCTCCAGTCCACCTCCCTGTTCACATTAAATGATGCGGATAAATCACTTTACTATAAACTCTTGGCTTCTCTATTTGGATCTATGGACACTTCTTACCTTTAAAATAAATTTGGAAATCGGATCCTCACACTTGCATACCCGTGATACTCATTTGAGTAGTATTTCTCTTTCTCTCTTCTCTGGCAAATACACACATGAATGTGCATGCACACTTTCATGAACACTTTGCAAACACACTGCAGCGAGTGGGAGAAAAAAAAGAGAGATATGAGCAGGAGACAGACATGGTGCTCACAAATAAAAAAAAAGTCATATACTGTTATTGTTATCAGTGCTATTATTTTCATTACTATCACTATTATCACTATTACTGTACTTCCTCCTCATATGTATCCTATCCCACGCATCATTAGCTCGCTCTCTGTGGCCCCCAGGGGCTGCGTCATCGTCTGCTGATGTGCCGACACTCCTGCTGCTGTCTGCGCGGTGACGCCTGTCCGTAGCCAACCAGATGTTTTCTCTTTTTTTTTCCACCCCTTATTCCGGGACGGCGGCTGTGCCAGGTTCACCGTGGCAACCGTGGGATGGTGCTTTAGAAGCCATTACAGCGGTTCTCTGATGACACTCAAATAGCTATCATTACACCTCCTCCAAGGAGACACAGAGGGAGAAGGAGGAGGAGGGAGGAGGAGGGAGGTGAGAAGGGAAGGGAGAGATGAGGCAAGGAGGAAAGGAGGAATGGATGAGCGGGAAAAGGCGAGGGTGAAGGCTGGGAGGAGAGGAAAAGAGAAGAAGTGGAGGAGCAGATGAAAAACAAGAGAGGGAGGCGAAAGAGAGGAAAAAAAGGGGAAATGTGAAAGGTGAGCAGTGGGAGATAGGTTAAGGGTGCAGGGAGACAGAGGGAGAATCGGCAAATTACACAGGCAGACAAGGATGGGAAACCAAGTTAAAGATATAGAAGGTGCATTGAATGAAGGGATGAGAGGGAAGGGAGTGACTGAGCGAGAGAATGGGGAATTTAAAATGACCATTTCTGAGTTAACAGCCTCCAGCCTTTTTCTACCCTATTAAGTTCTATTCTGCCATTACTTGGGACTGCGGGGTGCTGCCTCATACCCCACAGTGTCCCCCTACTCTTACAGACACCCCCTCCTACACACACACACACACACAGACATCCACAAATGCACGCACTCTCCCTTCCACACTCTTCCTCAATTTCCTCCTCCAGTCATCCTTTCTCCCATTTTTTCCTGTGAGTCTTTCTCCCCTCCTCCTCTCTCTCGTCTTCAGTTCAATTCCAGAGGTTGTGAACTGAATAAAAGAGAGATCAGCTGGATCAATCTTTGAGTCCACCAGTTGTCCTTGTTGTTGCTTTTGCCAAAGCATGCCAAAATAAGCTGCAAGAGGTTTTGCTGCTGTTTTACTTCATTCCCCTCTGTGTCGGTTTCTAACCACTCCTTCCCGACAGATCAGAGTTTTATTACAGTGAAAATCAACATGTGTCAGGATCCAAATTTGTGCTTGTGACTCCAAGAGTATTCAACGGCAATCTGTTTAACAAACTTAAACTTCAGATGAGGTGTGCTATGAAAGAACTACAACAACTATGTTGAAAATCAAAGGAAAAGGGGAAAAGGGAAGAGAAGGAAAACAAAGTCCTTAGCACATTTTTAGTGGAGATGATCTCAGATTGCTTTGTCACATTTGATACGAATGGAAAAAATATGTTTGAATATAAACCCTAGGCTTGAGAAACTGTGAAACTACTCAAATGGTTGTTTAACAAGAATTCATAGTCTTATTTTTCCAGCAATATCTGCAATAAGAATTCACAACTTTTACAACTTTTGTAAAGACACTTGTATTTTGAAGATATCAGTCTCTTTTATGTCATCTCTTCTTGCATTCACATGATTTTTTTACATTAATGAAGACAGAAGAAAGCACGTCTGAGAATGCTGTCAAACTTTTACCCACCAACTGATTATAATGATTATAATGTCTACAAAAAAGAGATCTCACAATCTTAATGAACCAATCACACACTTTGAAGTATTTTTCCCATTTATCTACTGTATCTATTGGAACAAACAGTAAATAAAGGCTACTCATGTCTCACCTGTCTGTAGTGATCCCTCTCGTATCTGCCCTTGCTTCTCATACAAAAACCTAAAGCTGTAGCACCCACGACACATCAAAGAAGATATCAGACTCTTTAAAAGAGAATCTTTACTCCTGAACCAACAAATATGATTTTATCATGGCCTTGAAAGAATTTCTAGCTTGCTGAAGATAGCAGTTGAAGTTATCATGTAAAAAAATAACTGCACTTTCACATTTTGTGCAACCCTTGAGAACACTATGAACATTTATACAAACGTGTTCCATCTAAATTGGATGCAACTATTTAATCAGGATCTTAAGCAGGAAAAATTTCATTCATATTTGTTTTTCTTGTTTTTATGCATGTTGAAACATTCTCACACCTGGCACACTTTCAATTGTAATTCTCAAAACCACCACTTAGAGGCGGTGTCAGCCTTCTGCTCTGGCTCCTTAATGAGAACATTGCCTAGGCCTATATATTTTTGGAGGTTAAAGAGAGAGGGAGAGAGAGGGAGAGAGAGAAAGAGAGAGAAGATTGATGCTTGGTTTGTCAATGTTGGTGCCTGTATGACTGCATATGAAGGAAGGACTTTAGTGCTATTTAAAATGGCTGCTTTTAATGTCTCTTTTGGGGGGGAGGGGGGGGTGAAGCTTCAGAAACCTGAAAGGCATCGACAACACGTGAAGCGTTATCAACTGTAAAACATCAGTGCAATTAAAACGAGAGCGGTGGTGGTGGGGGGAGTATTTCTCTCCCGTTTCAATTATTTCCAGTCACCGTACCTGAGCCTGTTTCTCTGCCATGTAAGTCAGGCTGTACATGGCATAACATGAGCAGCCAGGTTTGACCCCCAATTTTAGAGCCTGGATGTGTGAATGTGGGTTATACCTCACTGCTAAGCATGCATTTCTCATGTGCTTTTAATCTCATTGGTTTTCTTGCATGCTGATTTGATTACGATCAGGGAAACGCGCACGCTTAAAAAGCTGCAGCGCTGCTCTGCTCGGTCCCCATGTGCTCCAGTACAGTACACAGTATATTACCATCGCTTTTCTTTAAATGTGTCTGAAACGAGGCTTTGAAACAGTTCAGATTAACTGATGTATCGCGTTTCTAAAAACAAACCGCCTCTGAATCATTCATTAATTCACATTTGGCTATTACAGTGCGGGTTTGTGTTTTATGGGCAGAGCAGCTCCTTCCTGTGTGGTAGGAAAGAGTTAATAACAACGGGCTAAACGTGATGAGTGAGGGGACTCTGTGAAAAACAGCGAGCCAATCCCCGTCAAGATTAACACCTTGCGTGGCCATGATTGGACTAAAGCCCGGTCGTTGTTGTTTGGAACTCTGATCCCACGTGGGGGTATGGCCCTTTATTTGAGCTCTCATTGGTTGAAATCACACACCCAAGACCCGCCCACGACTGATCTTGATGTGTAATTGGCCAAGCTGCCGCAATGGACTCCTCCCCCTCCCTCACCCGCTCCCCTCCCCGCCTTGTTTTTCCGTCCGAGAGGAAAGGAAATATCCCTCTCGCGAGCTCCATGGGCTCGCGCGGGCAGACGTCGCCGTAGCTTCACATCTATCAGGAGGCGCGCGAACTCAGATCTGACATTTCGCACCGATCCTCTTTAACGACCTGAAAATACGAAAAAAAATCACGATCACTAGATATAAAATCTAACTCTCTCTTGACGCGACTGCGCGAGGAGCTTCCCGTTATTTCGTTTCATCGCCAGTTTGCTCGAGACGTTTCCCCTGTCTGTCTCTCTGTTTCTTCATTTTCACTTCATAAAGCTACCAGCCGCTTCCCTCTCGCTCTTAACTGGACTTGCACTGTAGCACACACACACACACACTTTCCCATATTATATGTGCAGTTTTGCAATGACAAGACCATTAACCTTTAATGAATTAATGATATTATTAAAGATTAACAGCCAAGGGAGCTTAATCAGATTTGGTGTGTGAGAGTATAGCCTGTGGCCCTAATCTATCTATCTATCTATCTATCTATCTATCTATCTATCTATCTATCTATCTATCTATCTATCTATCTAGTCCATTAATTATGGGTAAAGGCTTACTCCTCCCCCTTTTAGTACACTTAAACGTACAACTGAACTTATTGAAATGCAAACTGGTAACTAAGAAAAACTAAATATTCAATTGCAGTGTAGAAAACAAAGAACTTGGTTTAAGTGTTTTACAACACAGATGCAAAATGTTTCAGTAAGGGAATATTCAGTGTGGCTGAGATGAACCACAGCAACAAACAGATGGTTTCAGTAGTTGAAAACAAATCTGAACTCACCTCTAAACTGAAAGAACAGAGCTGTACCAAAATGGACAATGAAAACTAACTGTACTGTCAGCGAGAGGCCTACTGATTCTTGATTAAGTGGTCTTTCATGCAACAAGTTAAAATTTAGCTTTTGCATCAGACGTACCACTGGAATTCAGTCAGAAGACAACATTTTGGACAAGGCTTTATTTGTTTTTACTCCTACCAAATTGGGTT
This sequence comes from Ctenochaetus hawaiiensis, assembly GCA_029783645.1. Classification (NCBI taxonomy): domain Eukaryota; kingdom Metazoa; phylum Chordata; class Actinopteri; order Acanthuriformes; family Acanthuridae; genus Ctenochaetus; species Ctenochaetus hawaiiensis. The sequence continues at coordinate 13,557,431 of JAPZDY010000014.1, read as the reverse complement.
AACAGTTACCCTGTCCTCTCATGAAGAAACCATGACTTTCATGAAGGACCAAAATGAAAAAGCAGAATTTGCAGTATAGACACAGAAACAGCTGTTTGAGATGTGTCAGTGTGGCCTACTAATAAACAAAAAGATTCATTTCACATGCTGTGCTTCCTGTTTGTTTCTGTTCATTTTTTGAATCATTATTACATCAATTGGCACAATGTGTTTGATGCTGCAGTACAAACTTCTTGTTTTTCTTGTAGATTATTTACATTTACTTTCACTATAACTAGGCCATATTTTTTAGCGAAAAAAATCTAAGCGCAGTGAGCACTGGTGTAACTATAGGGGGAGGACTGGGGCCTGAAAGCTTCAAGGGGCCCATCAAAGATAGTGATTACTGAAGCTTAATTATTATGCATCACTAGAGCATGTTGCCTATAGCCCTCAAAGCAACAATTTAAAAGCAACTCTAAAGCCTACATTGTTATATATTATATAACACTCTCGCACCTTGTGTATTACTCTAACAGTTTTGTATGTTTTCTGTCTCCATGCATGTGAGTGCATCAGCATGTTTGGGGTGAAACGCAGGACCCAAGAAAAAAAAAATTTGCATCAGGGCCAATCACAGTTATGTTATACTGCTGACAGTGAGTGTATAAAAAGCGGGAAAAAAAGCAACCAGGCCACATAAGAAGTTCTCACAAAACTTTAAACTTGTCCAATAACAATATGGTGACCCTCAGTGTCAGAAAGGCATCATCCTTTTTTTTAAGCTTTGACATTAGTGTGCTGGTAAAACTTAGTGGGAACTGTACTGAGAGTTGGTAAATGCTGACAAAGTCATTGTTATTTTTGGTTCAAATCATAGTTGTACCGATTTTATTAAAAAGTACAGTAAGCTTTGAAATTGGACAGAATATTCTTCAGTATTTAATGCTTCAGAAAAATCAAGGTGGACCTCCATGGACTCTCTTGATTTTTCTGAAGCATCAAGGGAAACCCTCATGGATTTGAGGCTTGTGGAAACGAAGGAAACAAACCCTGGTCAGGACTCTTGTTTACAATTTGAGGTTCATTTGTCTTCCTTTCAGTGATTAAATGAAAAAAAAACAAAAAATACATTAAATTTTTTCCACAAGGTGGCAGAACAAAACAAACCAACCTGACAGATATGTATACGGCAACAACAGTATCATAGTTGCTTGCTAATGTGTTCTGACACATGCAGTAAACATCATTTTGAGTCAAATTCCTGGCCTCCAAACGAAGTCCAACATTCGCTCTGCTTTTACTTCTTTGGCTGGTCTTGCCATGGTCCCCACCAGCTCCTGAGAGAAATATGCAGCTCTTTAGTCTGTCAGGTTTATAAGAGTTTTTTTGCTGAACAGCTGCCTTTGGAGGGAAGATGAGAGCAGCTCAGACAGTGACGATGTGGTCAGCAAAACCCCAAAAAAATGAACAGAGAGAAAAAAGTTCTGTAGGAGCTGCAGAGTTGGACACTGCTTCTCCATGATTTCAGCATTACTAGTGACACCTTTTACATTACAAAGAGTGTTTTCATATAGTTTTAATAAAAAATTATATAAACTATTACTGCTTGGCAATGAAGAATTTGAGAGGCTGATAAATGACTAAATTTATCTGTTTTTTATAAATTTGTCCTGTACACACATGCATACTTCAACTTTAACAATAAAGGACCACTATTCTCTTGAAATTGTGTCCTTCATGCACTTTTTGAGTCTCACAGACCAGCTACGGTGACTCTTTTTGGGATTTATACCTCCAGAACATACCTCCCCCTCCTTTCTCCTCTTGAATTGTTAAATAATTCTCCTAAACTCTGCTCAGATTGAATATCCTGTCCAATCAGTTCACCTCAGAATTGAGATCAGTCAGCGTTTTCTCGCCTCATCCTATGCCGGAGCCGTGCTGCGGATTTAGCTTGCTTCTGATCCAGCAGCAGCAGGCACGGCGGCCCTCGCTGTGCGGCGGCTGCAGGAGGGGAGCTGGGCCAGCGGGGAAGGGGGATACCCCCTGTGTGCGCTCAGCAATTGTTGTCGTGGCAATGGTGGCCGTAGTGGTGGTTGCCAGGGAGATGGCGGTTGCTTGTCTGACCCGTCCCCCTCGTGCTGTCACTGGCATTATTGATGCACGCCGCTGCTCGGCATTGTGGGAGTGCGGGAGGGAGGGCGGAGAGGACAACGGTTAATGAGTTCAGGAGGAACAGGGACTCTCCCTGCTCTCTCTCCCCTTTCTCTCCCCACTCTCTCTCACTCTGTTTCCTCCTCACCTCTCTCTCTCACTCCCTCCCTCCCCCTTCCTGCTCCCCCCCCCCCCTCACTCTCCCCTTCATTTCTCATGGGTGTCTGTCTTGTGCGAGTGTGCATTAAGAATGTGGCTCTCTCATGATCCATCATGGCAAAATGCACTCTCCTTCACACACACACACACACACACACGCACGCACGCAAACAGCATACGGACGGTGCACTCACAAAAACATGTTCTCCCACACCTTCTCGAACAGCGTAACTGACTCATTCGCAACCACTCCTTTCCCTCTCACTTACACACACACACACACACACACACAGATGCTGCCCTGCTGTTATGCCTGAAGCTAGGAGAGCTAGCAAGATTAATAATGACCCCTGACTCCCCACAGACAGACCCAAATATACACAGTTTGGAGAGAGAGAGACAGAGAGAAGGTAAAGAGAATGAAGGGAAGGACAAGGTGAGGCCAAATGGTGACTAAAAATACACAGTTTAGACACAAAGAGAGAGACAAAATGTATACAGTTTAGAAAGTGATAGAGATGAGAAGAGTAAGAGTGGAAGAGAAAGTGGGAGGCCCGACATGCAAAACTGGATGAGAGATGTAGTAGATGGTGGACAAGAGAGAGTATGTCAGCACTAAGTAGGCTATATTTACTTTTTCTCTGTGCATCATTGACACCTGAAAACTAAGCTTTTCAAAAATAATCCCTGGGTTGGATGAATCTGAGAACACCAGCTACAAATTTGAGTGTGAATGAGGCAAGCCGGAGCTTTTGTAAAGCGTTAATGTGAGCCTGGTTAGGGTTTGTGTGTAAGTGAGGCTCTCAGATTTTCTCTTTAACTTCTACTAAGATACAGGATGTGCTAGAATCAGATTAAAGGAAGCCAGGTCAAAATGGGAGCAGCAGAGGCTGTGATGGCCTGACTTTGAGTCACTATATGGGTCAAGCTCCAAAAATGTTGGATTCTCCAATAAACTAGTGTTTTTCATTAGACCTAAATATTTGTAATCTCCAAGCTCAAACCAGGATTAGACAGAAGTAAACTCCTTTGGAACCACAGAAGAAAGACGACTGTTTTTGCAGACTAAGAGTACATCTAATGAGTAAACAGAGCCTGGCTAGCTCTTTACTTCCGTATTTAGTTCTTTCTGATATGCTAAGCCTCTGCTAGCTATGCCTTGCATTTAATGGATGGATATGAGAGTGGTATCAATCATCTTATTTCACGTACAGATGGAAAATGATCGTGAAATGTCATGCAAGTCTTTTAGGTTTACAGAAAGATAGTGGTTGGGTTATAAACAGTCGGTGAGGACTGCTGGTAGGGAACAGGAAATAAACAGCAGTGACCAGATCAGTTGCTAGATTGGTTGTCTGAAAAAAAAAAAGATGTGTTAAAGTCACAAGCTTTGTTGACCCAACTATCCACCATTACCTCCAAGCTGAGGTCTTTACTAGATAAAGATACAATCAACAACCAGTCAATGCCTCGATCTTCCTCAAGAAAACAGGTCTTGTCGTCTGTTTTAATCATGATTTTATCAGACAACATCATAATTATCACAAAAATTGAATTGATGTCTGTGCTAGCTGAAAATGCTTGTTTAGATGCACATTGTTGTCACACATAAACATTGTTTTCCACATTAGCTTTGTGCAAGCGTAGCCTAAAGAGAGTGACGACGAGAGTATGACAGAGTGTTATTACCTCTCACTTTTTTATGCTAAAGCAGCTGTCTTTCTCTCTGTAAGTCACACACACACTCACATATGCACACCCAGGCTTATATGCATGCGTGTACATACAAAATACTCACAGATATAAGCAGCAAATACACAAACATGGAAACACTGATGCACACACAGAGTTTCGAACCAACACACACACTCAAGCACACACACACACAGAAGCGCGGCATGGATTAATGTGCTCAGCTCAACTATTTCATTTATTACTGTCGGAGGCCTTTTGTGATGAGGGCATTTTTCAGGTTGCTAACCATTATTCCTTCTAGGCCCAAGGCTCATCAAAGCATGAGTGTGTGTGTATATGTGTGTATGTGTGAGATGGTTATGGTTATGGTTTAACCAAATTTTTTCCTCCTGTTCTTCAGGGGGTTTGTGTTGCCATTTCTGACTGTACTTAATGCTCCCTCCCCATTTGTCAACACAAGCCTCAGCAGCTCGAGCCTGTTTGTTTTGCCACAAACGGCTTTTTTGCACCTCCATCATTCCCTGAAATATTGCTGAGTGTGCTGTTTCTATCAACATGCCAAAAGTATCCGAGAGAGGGAGGAGAGGGAGAGATAGAAAGGAGAAAGAGAAACAAGTAAATGGTAACACATCACTCGTCTCTTTCCTGATGTTCTTCTCTCTTTTTCCCCCAAGTGTTTAAAAATGTGTTTACACTGTACTTGGATTAACTACAGCACAAATTACATGCACATAGAGATATAAACTCAAACCAGATGGCATCACTTCTGCTCTAAATAATGGTTGGTGTTTGGTTCTGTTTTCATGGGCTTGACTGCCATCGCCTCAAGAATGAATTAATTCACTGGTTTATTCGTGGTTTCGATTGTTTGCAGAGGAACATTTGCTCTCTGGCCAGTGGGATAATGAATGACAGTAACACAATAATTAATTGAAATCTGGCTGGGGTTAGAGCTACGTGAAAGTCAAGAAGCCATCATCATTATCAGTAGCCTGCTCTCCATCTCTACAATACATCATCAGCACAGACTCAAATCCAGTAGTTAAGACACTTTCAGAGGTGGTTTGGGACAGATGAGTCCACGTGCTACAGGTGGTTAGTACATGAGCTTATCTTTAACAGCAAGTCTTAAGTAAGTAGCTAGGTTTCCTCTCAAATGTACTGTAAATTTTAACCACATTAACAGAATTCGTGCAAAAGTAAATGCTTATAAGATTATTAGGAATTGATTTCCATTAAGAACAATAACGCCAAATGAAGAATAAACATCAACATTCATCATCTGTAGAAATTTCTTATCAATAGATTGTTTTTAGAGAATGCATAAGCAATTTGGCCAGGAACAACTGAATTGGTCCCTACTTTCCCAATTACACCTCCATTTAGATCCATTTGTAAAATTATATAAATCTTCAGGAATGCTTTGTCTGAATTGCACTGAAATGTGAGAATATACCTGTGTTTGTGTCCTTGAATGGGATAAAATGGAAAAGCACAGCTTTTATATTTTTGCTGTTGTGTACCCATGACTGAAGGATTTTTTTAATGTTTTTTTGCTTTCATTAAAGTGCTGGCTGAATTTCTATGGGTGCTTTGGTAGTCTTAAGAATATTTTGTCATTAACTTAAAAACGATTTTCTGTGTTGACATTTTGATTTTTAATGAGTTCATTTAAGTGTGTTTCTTTTCTGAACAACATAAGTCCAAACTTCGTCCATAAAAGCCACAAAATCCTTTCATCCATTAATATAATGGATGAAAAAGCCAAAAGTTAAAGTGGTTTCAAGCCAGAGCTCAGCCATAGAGATAGAAAAACATTTACTTGAACAGGAAAGCTGCTAAAATTTGTAAAAATACAGTGTCAAAATTGACCAGAGATTTTAATCAACCCCTCAACCTGTCTGTGCCACAGTGTCAGCCAGCACTGTACAGAGTGAGTTTAACAAAGCCAGTATTCAGGGCTTCCATTCACAAACTGTTGATTACCAAGGTTAGCACACAAAGATGCAGTTAGTGTAAGGACCACAAAACTCAGAGCCCTGAGCAATGGTGAGGAGTAAGATGATCCAATGAGCTGTCTCTGTGGTGTCATAAGAGTCTTCTCGGTCCAATGCTTTCTTTGTATGGCTTTATAACTGCTAAAGAATATGAGACTACTTTAGTGCATCATTTCTCCATTTTCCAAGACGGTGATGTCTGCACGCACACTGCCACAGAATTTGTAGACTGAATTCATGAGCTCCAGAATGAAATCAAACATCTTCTATCAGTTTAATACTTTCCCTTCAGTGTAGCAATCCATCTTTTGTCATCTCTTAAAGTACTGGGGGCTTTTTTTTATCATGGAAAAATGTCCAAAATCAACACTGTTCGAAACTTGCACGGTATTAACAGCACTGGAAGCAGGATTAGTAGGCAAATTAAACAGATTTCATATCCAGTATAGCCTTTAAGGAGTAGAGCTACTTAGCTTCAGTCCTTTTACAGCTGCTGTCATGCAAATCCTGAACACCATTTATACTTGGATTTTGAAGCAAAAATATATGGGACAATTAAAAGTAAAGATTTTTTGCTTCTGATTGCATCTTTCAATCAAAAGCAATTCACTCTACTTTGGTACTAAAAGTGTAATTAATTTTTTAGTTTATCTTATTATCTATCTAAATTGAGCTCCAAGTCTTTCCCTCAGTTTAACAAGCTTTAAGTTTTTTATCATAACCATTCTCCACATAACTTCTTACAATTAAATCAAACATAGTAAAATAATGTCAAATGAGTTAATTTTAATGTACAGTTTGTCCTTGGGGTAAAACACACTGCACTTTTACAAAGCACAAGAAAGAGTAACATGTTTTTTTCAGTCAGAGGTGACACAAGAAGTGTCTGGATGTTGGCCACAGCATCATATTTTTGTATTGAACATCCATACCACAACAGTTTGGCATACTTATTGTTATATCTACTGTGTGAGTGTAAATTTAAGGATAAGGTTAACTTAAAAAAAAAAGAAAACTGGTCAAAATCATCATAACAAATTGGCAAATTTAATATGTGACACAGTTCACTGACACTGTTCATGACTGTTTCAGCACTTCACATCTCACTGTTCTGGCAGCCGCTAACTCATGGTAGTGCTTCTGCCTTGGCACGCAGGCAATGTGCAGTATGTTGTGGGTAAGGAGGCATCCTGAGAATATCAGCCACATGAGTGTATCTAATTAAATATTTTCACAGCTAAGTGAGTAAGCAGTTGAATTCAAGTGTTCAAATGATAATCACCTAATGGTTTGTACAGCAATGGAATCTTTTTAAACCCTCACATTTTTCACACATTTACACATGAAAATTCAATACAAACAGAGTTTTCTAATATTACCCAGCAAACCATCATGGCTTGTCACATCTGTGGTGTAACTATGGACCGCTGCCAGATTTGTGTCTATAAGAGATAGATATTACAACAGAATCAGGACACTTGATGATTCCGCATTTAGCTTGACTAAGGTGAAACGATTGCTTCTTCTTCCACGATTGCATGAGAGTCTGCAAGGTTCCTTGTAAAATTCGTCATCAGAGGATGTATACATAGACTCTGTACAGACATCCATGTATCTTGAATTTGTTAGACACCAACTCCTTAGATTAAGATCCACTTCCTACAAGAGAACTCCACGCAATTGTTTGTTAAACCAGGAAAAAAAAATGTCATGGGCACAACACCAGACAAATTTAAATCATTCTCTGGAATTGCATGAACATCTGCAAGTCTATAATCAAGCTTCCTGACCTTCATGTACATTTTAGCCTAAAAATGACTAAAAACAGAGCAAAAAACAGACTCCTAAAAAAACGGTGGAGTGTAACTCCAAACCAGCAACAAATCTGGTATCTGATAACCTAGTGTTGCTAAATGAGAAGTCGGTTGTTGTAGCACTTATGGACCAACTCTCTGAGGTGGGTTGCACACAGTCCAAGCAACGCTAATCTGCTGAGCCTAAGAATTTCTGTTCCTAAACCCATGACAAACGGAACTGGCAGCTAACTTAAATAATCACTGGCACATTCAAAGAAAATTTCTTGAAGGTTTCTGCACTGTGGCTGCAGCTATGCACAAAGTAGAGAGATGAAGCTTTCTACCTTGTGTATCAACCCATATCTTTGCACATCTTTTAAAAAAGAGAGGGATGGAAAAGCAGATCTTGACCTCCTTGCTGACAATCCTAAATAGAACACATATTGCAGGGATTAGAGCTGCCGTCTAGTTGAGAGGAAACTTTGATTTTGAATTGTTTAGAATTACAATTATAGTCTGAGAGTTTCCCGAGTTAAAATAGGACATTAAAAATAGAGGTAACAGACACATATATGAGAATGTCATCTGCGTATAAGGACAATTTGCACATAAGGCCCCCTGTTCTTTACCTGAATTGACTAATACTAAGTCTGTGTATCTTTAAATGATTCGTGTTTGATAATGAAAAGCAGTGTAAAATTTTCCTATAATTGTAATTACATTAAACCAGGATTTGGTGCCTTATTAAAATTGAACATATCATTTCTAACATCTTGCAAGAGAGTAGTAATAGCTATTGCTTAATGATATAGTACATAATTTAATGACACCAAAATAATACTTTTCATGCCATGCTTTGAGAAATGTAAACTCAACTTTCTAGGATTCATTGAAAAAAAAGCCAATGTTAATTATTTTCTGTATACATGAGGCAAGATACCAATTAGTAATTAATACTGTAAATTATTTTACATATTTTAAGTTGCAGAAGACTGGTAGCACGATTAGTAGCAGTTTGGAAATAAACCATATATGTGCAGTTGATGCACTCATTGTAAATACCCTAGTGAGTAATAATTACTGAGGCTGGAGGTGGAGAGTGTTAATAGGAGGCTTCCACATCCGTATCATCAGATACCTAGTTTAACTGACTGCAACAACAAACCAGCTCTGTATTTTGCACCCTCATCAAGTGAACTGCACAACTGCTTAAGCTGTAAGTTTAATCATTTATGTTGTTTATTATAAATTGTGGTGTTTGTCGTATGATTTTTCTTGTCTAGGATATTAAGTTTTAAATAAATGTTCAGTCGTGCTTCATTTGTAAGTTTGACTCTGAATTAAACCATGTATTTGCTTGAGTTAAAGAAAAACAAAACATAACTAAGAAAAATATGTGCATATATCGTGGTCATTAAATCTTAGCTTTTTGCAGGAAAATAATTAATGACCGCTTATGTGACTTGCACTTTTTGACATTACTCATTTTTAATTTCAATTTTTTCTTATGTGGGAATGGCAACTTTAACATTTATCTCTATTAGGTTTACTTCAAAATACTAAATGAAAGCTGTTTTGACTTTTATCCTTCTTTTCAATTACCCTTTGTTTGTTAATATAACTGTAGGTTTTGTGAAATACGTATTAATGGGGGCGATCGCATCAGGAAGTCTATTTTGGGCCTTTTATCCGGTGCTGTTTCCTGTTGCAGGTACAAGTCGCATTACATCATTTTTGTTAAAGTTTAAAGGCTTTTGACACCTCATAGTCCCAAGTGTCATTCACAAAATGCAGTATTTAATGCCTGTTCACTCTGTTTTTTATTTCAGCTGCACTATTATCACCTGGATGTGTGACCTACAAATACAGAGACATATGTGGATTACAGGGCTCATCAGTGGAATTTCCTTGCTCATATCCCAAGAATATTCCAAAAATTATGATAGCAGGATGGTACAAAAATTTACAACCTTACATGAAACCTAAACTCTTAGAATTGATGCCAGCTTATTCATCTCGTATGAAGTACCTTGGACATAGAGACAATAAATGTTCTATGAAACTTACAGACTTAAAAACAAGTGACACATCCATTTACTATTTTACATACAATTTTAGAAATGCAACAGGCTATAAAGTGACATGTAAAGGTGTCCCTGGAGTGAGACTTCACATTTTTGCGTCTCCTGTGAGAATCCTAGCAGAGGAGCTTGTTAGAGGACAGACTGTGCTTGTTGCAGATTGGACAGTGATAGAAGGGCAGAGGATAATGCTGACTTGTGTCCCCACCTGTGCTGCTATTCTGAACTCCAACCCAGGCTACATCTGGTACAAGAACAGACAGCAATTAAACAGCAGCAGAGCAAACTCGCCTTACTTGTTTTTGGACCCAATCAGTAATGAGGATGTAGGAAGTTATGTTTGCGCCATGATTGGCTACAAAGACCTCCCCTCCTCTGCTGTCAACCTCAAAGTCCAGAGAGGACCCAGAGATGTGGAAGTGTCTGATAAAATTCCTGGCAGTGGACCAAAAGAGGACAGTGTACCGGCCTCGACACATGGATTCGATGGACAGGACCTCACAGACCAATGGCAAGAGCCCAAAGGCGGTGTCATGTTTAGATTCTCCACAATGCTTATAGCCACTATTTGTGTTGGACTGGTTATTACAATCATAGTGGTTATACTAGTTCACAAAATAAAGAAGAGGGAGAGGAGAAGAAGTGCTGTTTCAGTCCCCAGGCCTCCCAACCTTAAAAATGACCTCTACATGGCCATAAATGTCAACAACTTGTCCACTGAATATGACACACTGGACACAGTGAAACGCTGTTCGGCTGCTGACACTGTTTATGAGAACCAATTCCAATCTGGAAGCCCATGGGATGGGAGAGAGGTTTTTAAGAAGCCTGCTGTCAGATTTGTAAATTAAACTCCCTCTACAAAGTGTTTACGTGTTATTTAAATCTACTGTGTACCTAAAGTTTGTATATTTTGTCATCAGTTTAGCCAGTGGCATTCAGTTGTTTTATTACAATATGAAAGTGAGCTTGATTTGCAGACAGTTCTGATTCTTTTTGCGACAGTGCTGTAGTCAGTGGCTTTTAAGTTAAATCTCAATCACTGAAAAAGACTGAACTTGTGGTATGGGAAAGCCTATATACTGTTATAATTGTTTACATATTACAAAGTTGTCTTCAAAGTTCTTGTTGTTGTAATTGTCCAAAATTATCTTATGATGTCATGTTTCTACATTTAAATACATTGTATATTCTTCTTCATTTATATTATTATCTGAGAAAAGTATTTAAAAAATAAAATTTGACTTGATGATGGCGCGAGATGAAAAAGTGAAGGGATTTAGTTCATGTCGGTCCTTAAATACAAGTGTCATGTACAGTATTGCATGTATTTAGCCCTGTTTTTTTCAAATATTTAAAACAAACACTCACACTCACACATGAGAAAATGCAAAGGGGGCCAAAACTTGTAGTTTATTTGGCAACATTTCATCACTTTGTTTTCTGCTCTATTTCTTTGAGTGTGTGTGTCCGTGTCTCTGTACCTGCATGTGCCATCATCTGCAGTGTGTGTGTGCATACTCAGTAGCTCCAGCTAATGACATAAGTAAGCAGACATGTTCAACAACGTATTGGTGCATGTAAACATTGTACTCTGCAGCTGCCTCTCCCCTCCCTCCTTCTGTTCCTCCGTGCTTTTATCTCTCCTCTTATCTCCTGCCCTCTAAATCTGCTCATCCATCGCTCCCTGCCTCTTCTGTCTCTACTCGCCTCTATCTGTTTATCTGTCTCTCTTCCCCGGGCATTCAAATCCTGCCCCGCTGCGCTTTTCTCTTCTTTCCTCTTTATTGTAATTTCTCCTCTCTTTTCCTTCTCCTCTTCTCAAACACCTCCACTGGCATTATTTATTTCTCCCTGCAACTCCATCTGTCTGACGGTCTGCCTGCCTTTTCAGCCATTAATCCACCATCATTCTGTTGCTGATGTGGTGGAGGAAGTAAATAAACAGAGCCAAAGCCAGAATCCTAAAAGATCTTGTCTTTGCATGAATGACGGTAATTCATCACTACCTTGTCTCTCCTTCCCTGTTTCTACTGCATATAGGAGAAGATTTATCTCTAATTGTAATGGTGAGTCAGGTGATGGTGGAGGGAGGGGGTGAGGGTTAGTGGGAGAGAGGGAATTATTAAATGTCACCAGTAGTTTGATGCCACCTGGGGCCGAGATGCCATCTTTGTTTTGGGCTTACTGTTAGCTGCTGGTCAGATGGATGTGTTTGGTTTATTGGCAGGTATTCTCTTTTTTGACTTCACCTCCTGGCAGCGCTTTTTTCTTGCAAAAAAAAGGAGCAGGAGGAGAAGCGGCTTGCACTCAAAAGTGAGAGAGATAGATGTGATGAATAATTGCAAACAATAGGTGGGGAAATAGAGGAATATTCCCATTGTAGAAATCCCCCACCAAACCCAGGCTTCCTCCTGCTCTCTTTACCCAACCCTCCACCTCCGCCTCTCTTCTCCCCCCTATTCCTCACCCTCCCACCTCCATTACCA
>JAPZDY010000014.1:13533900-13543907 GCA_029783645.1 Ctenochaetus hawaiiensis | reverse complement strand
TGCCTTTTTATTGGTTACTTATTTTGCTACAAGGCTGTGTGTGCATGTGTGTGCACATCTGTGTATTTGAGCCTGTGCACACTTGAGTGTGTCTGTGCACATTTGTGTGTTTATACAAGCAGCCTAGGCTTTCAACAGCCAGTCAGTTAAAAAAATTGAACAGCTCCTCCTCTCGCTCATTTTGAAACAGGTCTGCAATAGTTTTGGCTACAGTCACCGATCACACCACATCATCAGTTATTGTGAATGTGAGAAGAGTGAGCTCTGTTAGTGTTTCGACACACACACCCACACACACCAGGCAGCGGAGCATGAGTCAACTGTACGGGAGTAAGAAAAATAAAAACCACATAGCACTGTCATTACGTGCTGAACAGAGCCCACTCAACCAGATCAGATGTGTGCGAGTGTGTGTGAGTGTGTGTGTGTGTGTGTGCGGAAGAGATAGAAAGAGATAATATGTGCAAGTTTTGTTTTTCGTGTGTGTGTTTTTGCCTGCTCATGTCAATCATCCCTCTGTCTCATTGCTGCCGGTCTACTGCAGGAATTTCCTCACCACAGTTTGCTTGCTGTCACAAAGTTGTGTGTGTGTAACTATGTACAGTGAGGATTATAGCAGTATATTCAAGGTTAATTCCTGCGCCCTGTGAAATGACAAGCTGTGTGTACCAACTACCCAAGCAGCCTGGAATACTGGCAGAGCATAATGTGAGCAGGTGAAGACAACATATTCTGCATTGTGTCCTGTAATTGCTTAAAGGTGTGTCGAAAGAGTGTGGTTAAAAAAGTAAAGAAAGCACAGCAGTGAGACATCACACAAGTATCAAAACACTGTAGGGTTTATGGTGTTTTATGGCTGGTTGTAAACATGCAAATAACGTACCAGGTTCATGGTAATTATATCTATATAATATACACTTCTCTGTATGATAGTAAATAATGGGAACAACTTAGTAAAGAACAGTATGTTCAGGCAGCAAACAGGAACAAACTCAGCTTATATTATGAACACTGTGTTCCTTTGGCAGGGCTGAAAGTATAACTAACTGTTTTGTATTTCCCCCTTTGCACAGAGATGCTTTTATTTGGAGCAACCATATCCTACTATGCACAACATATACTTCTCCTCTGCCAATAGCAATTGTTTTTTTAGAATTCTGGATAAATGAGTTGGACACAATCGGACATCGGCATTGTGCTGAGACGGTGCTTGTCTCTGGTGGGACAAATAAAACACAAGTGCACGATGAAAGTAACAGCTGGATAAATCAACCACATATCAAGCAAGGACACAATATTTTTGGCATATTAATGCTTCAGCCAAAATCAATTTATAATATTAAATGTTGCAAATGTATGAAATTGGTCCAGCGTGTCAAACTCACCTCAGTGCATATCAGCTGAACAGACTGTCCCTCAGATAGACCAGCCTCAAATGCTCTAGTATACACATTTGGACTGATGAGACCGCTGTGGGTCTTTCTCACCCTAACTCTGTGAATTTCCCAAAAAATATAATAATGAAAAGAAAAACATCTTCAAGAAAAGCAGAACAACATTAGCACCATGTAAATTTCATCCCCTGTTCTTGTAGAACTTCTCAGACTGGACTCATTTTCAGCTGCTTAGTCATTGAAAGCTTTTCCATTGTGTGTATATGGTATGTCTCTGACTTTTGTGTCACAAGAAAAAGGATCCATGTTGCGACATTTTATCATTACTCAAATCCTCCTCTAATTTTTTGTTGCAGCATTTATATTATTTAGTAACTTTGGTTTGATTTAAAAATGTACCAGAAATAGAGAAACTTACTGCTAGTAAGTACCAGATTCATAGATTCAGCCTGGGAGCTCAATGCACTGCAACATATTAGAAGAAGTGAAATGATAAAGCACAAGCTGAGAGAAAAAAAAGGCGCTTACTTTATGACAGCACGTGTGCCACATTTTTATGCAATGACAAACTCTAAATATGAAAGAGTTCTCAGTTACAATGTGACTATAACAGTTACATTGATATAGGCACAATTTTCCTCATCTTTTGTATAAATGCTGATCAAAGAGGATCATCATAGTGGAGAGTTGTGGTGTCTTTTGTGCTAAGGTTCAACAGGACAATGGTTAAGAGGAAAGGAATGTGACTAACTTGTCTGAATTAACTTGCAGATGAATAACCTGTCACTGAAGAAGTCAGGCTGAGGTTTCCACTGACAGGTGATCTTCTTTAAGGCTCAAAAGGAGCGAGGAGAGCTGACATCGGCCTACCTTTAATCATGCAAAGACTTCTCCCTTCACAAACACTCTGTTATCTGTAACACAAATGTCAGTTATCCAAAGGGCCTGCTGTGTATGTTTTGCATAGGGAGTAGATTAGCTGATTTATGTCTTATTTTACTACGTGCATAACTGACGAGGAACTCCTCTTCCTTGTGTCTGGGTGTGTATATCCGTCTAGGATTGTCAGCAGGCCAGCGCCAACGCAATCTGCTAGGTTTCTGTTGTTGTTTCTGATAAGTTTAAAGGAGAGTAAAGGCCTAAAGTGAGAGAAGAGAGGTGATCTAACTGCTCTGACAGATTTATGATGCTCTATCTTTGTGTGTGGTTGAGCTAAGTGCCCGAAAGCTTTTGCACTCATTTGCACCTGTTGTTTTATTAACACTTTCAGCTTAGTCTCTCTAAAATGGTTTTTGATGTGAAAATAAACTCTTCCTAGTAAACCAAATACATTCTACTTTTTGTGGTGGATGATTTGTTAAAGGGACATAAAAACCTGCACATTTGAACACACTGCTGAGTACTCTGACCAAACTTTGCTCCACAAAAATCATGCATATGACAATTTCATCATTAATAAAGCTTATTTCTTATTTTTGTCAGTGTTTTTCAGCTTATTTCTCTTTTAACTGTAGAAACACAAAGAAATCTGTATTGAAAGACAGTGCATTTCATTTGTCACTTGTGGCTAACTGCCGGGATAACAACAGGCAGTCAGTGAGGAGGGGAGTCAGCAAATGTGACCATAACTTTTTTTTTTTTTAAATTACCTCATCCGTGAACTTTTCTGTCAGTCACATAGATTTTCATCCTCACAATAAAATAAACAAATCCTATGATCACATGTTACCTCACAACGTCACCAAACAATATCCTTTGTTTCTGTTGTTTCGGTTTACCGGCAGGAATTAAAAATAATGTGCACTTAAATGGATGTTTTGGGTTTATGATTTTGTGGAAGCTCATATTTTTCTTTCCCTACTCTGTTAGATAAACTTACAGACAACATGAGTGTTTTGGCTTTTTTACATGGATGGTAACAGACCCAGGTTCAGCTGCTTCACAGCAGACAATCTTACCAGGACTGAACACTGTCTACAAGACCGACTGAGGCGAGTTTGACCACAGAGATTATAGTACTGAAGTGATTTACAGCAGCTTCGACCAGGACTTGGACTCTGCAGACTATGAAGACACAGTGAGGAGGGACAAGGGAAGAGTAAGAAAAGGATGGTTTGGCATCACTAGTGGTGATTTTTACATTTAACTCTTTGATTAAAGGTTTATTTTAACCAAACTAGAGTCAGTGATCATTGGAACAGTGAAAAGATCAAGCTAGATGGTTTTTGGTGAATTTTCTTTTGTTTTGTTTTGAATGAAGTGGGTTTCATGATGAGTAATTAATCTCAAGACAGGACAGGTCGGGTTGAGCTGGCTAGCAAGCTAACCACAATGGATATCTTTGCTACAAAATACACACAAAATACACAGCCTTTGACACAATGTCAGAAGTGATTCTTCTCCATGTTATGTTGATGATGTTCTTTTTGTACAACATTTGAAACATAATTTCTTGTCATTTCATGAACACTGTTCCTTTAAAAGAAATTCAGGTATCTGTTAGAGCCTCCCTTTGCATAAATTTAAACACAAGCAAG
The DNA here is from genome assembly GCA_029783645.1 of Ctenochaetus hawaiiensis. Classification (NCBI taxonomy): domain Eukaryota; kingdom Metazoa; phylum Chordata; class Actinopteri; order Acanthuriformes; family Acanthuridae; genus Ctenochaetus; species Ctenochaetus hawaiiensis. The sequence goes on along the minus strand of JAPZDY010000014.1, from coordinate 13,539,976 downwards.
TTTGTTGTCACAGTTGTAGCATATAAATAAGCTAATCTCATCATTTACAAGCCTTTAATAGATAAAATATATGGAAAATTGGGGAATTTACTGCAAACTGAACTACTGATTCAAATAGATTTCATATCCTGCACTTGTATGACTACCAGTAGGCTATTTTCAGTCGAATACACTGTCCTTTTTTAACAAAATGCAAATGAAATTTCTCAGTTGGTCAGAAATCCAATTTTCCAGAGGAAGATTTCAGAAGCTCCCTGCCTGTTTTTACCTTTCTGTTTCTGCCCTTTGACAAACAGGGCTAAATAGCGTGTTGAGGCTGACCCTTTGTAAACAGGCTGTGGGTCCGGTCAAGGCTGCAGAAGCCAGTTAGAAGAAGGACAGGCCGGGGAGACAACTGAGGTTGTTTGCCATCAGGTGTGTGTGTAGATATCTCCAAACATTTGGACCCTGGAGATAACAACATGCCAGAGAGGGGGAGGCAGAGAGACAGACAGAGATGAGTGTATTTCCCCAGGACCACCTAAGCCGCTTAATCAAGATGTGACTCCACTGTATGTGTGAGTGTGTGTGTGTGTGTGTGTGTGTGAGAGAGAGAGAGAGAGAGAGAGATGCAGAGAGAGGGAGAGAGAGAGGGTTTCTGTGTGTCTGTATCTGTGCGAGATAAAAGGCGGTGAATCAGAGGTTTCCCTCATCCTGAACCCCTATAGCAGGTGAAGCTATTGCATGTGTGGCAGTGTGTGTGTGTGTATGTAGGTGTGTGTGTGTGTGTCAGACAAGTGGGAGGCTGCTCCCACAGCCCCCATCACATCACCTAGACCATGGAGACCAGACCTGCACAGGAGTAATGAGCAGTGCGCTGTTGTGTCTATGTCACTCAGTATGTGTGTGTGTGTCTCTGGGTGTGCATGTGTGTGCATGTGTGTGTGTGTGTGTGTGTGTGTCTGTGGGGGCGAGTGACAAACGTTAGCGCTGTGATGTTGCATTAATTGTGCGCGGAGTCTTTGGTTCCCTCTCGCACAGTTAATGAAGACACGACACGGCGCTCAGCCCTCTCTGACGCTCTGCTTTGAGTGCCACTGTGGCCTCCGCTGCATTCGAGCACTGTAATTTGGCTTTTAAATGAAATAAATTAGTTTTCTGGGAGATCCTAAGGATTACGATTATCATTATTTTTCCCTTAGTGACAAACGCCATGCTGTGATTGGTTAATGACTTTCTTCTGAGTGGCAGCCGTCCTATGGGGTCGTCCAGAGCGAGGAAAATGGAGAGGGAGTGGAAGGCGCCAATCTGTACAACTAATGAGGTGCAATTATATCACTGACTGTCTGTTGACGTGACCCCACCAAACCCCTCTACACACATACACACACACACACACATATATTTACGACAAGCCTTCAGAGACCGATTTTATGTCAGTGAATATGTGGATGTCGGCTAATCTGATGGTTAGCTCATGGCAAAAATGATTTTGGGTGATTTACGTCTTACCTGCACACCTCTTTTTAGTTACGTTATGTTATGTATGTTTAGTTATGTACAGAAAAAGTGATTTCAGAGGAACATCAAAGTCTATTTTGGGAGGCATTTACATTCATAATTGTCCATCTGGAGACCAAAAATGCAAAACTAAATCTGTAGAGCAGTCTTCTAACTTGTGTTTTTAAAAATGTTACACTTATTTCACTTTACGTCCTGACAACAATTTAGATTAGTCAATCACGTAAGACCATAAGTGTTGTTTAGTTTCAGCAGGGGTGGTCGATGCCTTCTCCATGAGTCCTCACACTTTTCTGTCTGCACGTCTGAAGAGACACTTACAATTATTCTCACAAAAGTATAGTTTTCATATAAGTTACGATAATACAATTTGATGCATTTACGTTCATTGTTGCTCTGCAAATATTAGGAGCTGGTTCACTGAGATAAACAGCTGGTGGCTGTAATTTTGCAGTCAGGTGCCATTAAAACATTGCAGAGGTAGAGGACTCAAGAAGATGCCACAGAAAAATGATGGCCATTCCAATCACATGCATTGAAAAACAATGTAGATAGTAGACTTAAAGGAAATTAGACCAGGATTCTGAATTGGCCCCCATTTGGTTGATTTCAATAAATCAGATGGACTCATGTTAAAAATAAATGTCTTAAAATGACTTCTACTTTGCTTCAAGCCCTTAGAATCAAATCCTTATTCAAGCCAGTGAGGCTGTTTTTTTTCTTAATGGATAAAATTCTAATTATTAAGCTTTTCTTTGGTCAAGTAGAATCAAGATGACCAGAGAGTGGCAATAAAACGAGACCTGATGCAGCAGTGAGGAAGACTTTATCCAATATGAGTTCGGTCTGTGTTCATTCAGTGTTTAAACTCCTTTTATAAAACTCTTCTGTGGGTCTCAAGGTGGCCATGTTTGAAGTCACAGCATATGCATGTTACTTACAGTCAACTCTGCCTGTGCATTTGATGAGCTAATACATTCTGTTTTTTGTACAGGACTGGTGATATTCGTTGCTTTTCATATTGTCAACAACTCCCAGGACCAAAACCAACAAAGAATTGATCCCACGAACAAGTGTTGCCTCAAGTCTGATAAAGCTCATTCATCTGTGCCTTAGACTTCCATTGTTGTCACAAAGTTATTAAAAGCACAACAACAGGGTATTGTGAGATGGCGTAAGCGCTGTTGATAATAAGAAAAATATAGAATAACATGAGCCTTGTCCTTTAACATTGAATTTCTTTTACAATCATTCTTTCTGGAGAAGATGTTTGATTTTTTTTTCTCCGACTTCACCTTGATTTACACGCATTAGCACCTTCTTTCTTTCTTTTCTTTAAGTCTGTCTCAGTGTATGTTCTTCCAGGGTATCACCATGGATACTTTACGTGCATATGCAGGTAAGATGATGATGTTAATTACTGTATGTTCACAAATTAATGGAGGCTACAAGTCTTTATGCCCAAGCTGAAAGCAAAAGTGAGAGTCTGCTTGAGCAGATTTCACTGAACGGACGAGGCAAGATTTTTTTCTTTTCTCTCCTGCTCAGTTTGTAGAAAGCCTTCCACTCGTCCCTTTGTCTGTTTCTCTGAATGCTTCTCTCATTGTCTTCGACTTCTTTCAGATAATCTCATTTAGTGTTCCCCTCTTGATTCTCAAGCCTCCTTCTCTCTTTCTCTCAGTGGAGCTCCCTGCCCTTCTCCCATGGCTCTGTCTTTCTCTCTCTTTCTCACTCACTTCCTCTAAATGCACACAGTATTGATGTTTTTCTCTCCATCATGGCCCCTGCGATGCTTTTCCTCCTTTTAGTTCTCCCCTTTGTCTCCCACCTTTTATTTGTCAAAGGTTCTCTGTAGTGTTTTCTCCCTAGGTATACTCTCTCTCATGCACACAGATGTATAGATATACCAGGGGTTTCACAGAGTTTGTGAGCACTGAGACCAATACTGATTTTTGTTCTCAAAATGATGGACAATATATGTCAATATAAAATATAAAAATGTCAGTTTCCCTGCTGAACAAATAACCATGAAATGTCATCACCTTTAAAGGATCCAATGGTTGCGGTAGGAGGAAAACATAACCATAGAAACAGATAAAAGGTGCTGAAAAATCTCTGAGTATAACTGTTTTGTTTTATTTAAAACTCTGGAAAAATATATATTTTTTCTGTTTCAAATCAAAACTTAGTAAGCACTACAGGTCATGGCATGTCATGGCTCTTGTTCTTTTGGTTAACACAAAAAAAGAGAGAAAACTAGTGAGGTTTGCTTGAGATGATCATGACACCAGACCATCAGAGAACTGAAACATGTGGATGTTTGGATTCGACTCCATGGACGGAAAATTATGGACATAGGTCAGCTTGTTTCCTCTCTTTTCAGTAAGGTCAGCTAATCCAGAGACCCCAAAACAATACTGTGCATAAAGTAGAGGAGCAAATATATATAATTAATCTTGTAACGTGTTTTTTTAAGACAATCTATGCGTTTTTTGTTGAAATGACAGAATGGGCCAATAACCACTAATCAAAAATATATAAGTATCTGAGGCATCACGGGCTCCATCTCCAGGTTCCTCTGTTATGAAAACTGTTATGATTCTATATGAATCTCATTGAAACATTTTGGTCTGCATCGTGTTGGCTTGTTGGCCTTTGAGACCCTCTGACTGTCCTTTTCTGCCTCCATCCAAAACACACCAGCACTCAGATAAACATCATATGTATAAAGACCAGAGGAAGAAAAGAGCAAGTAGAAAACAACATGTTACACAGTGGCAAAATACAGACATGTACACAGCGCCCCTTAAGTTTCTGAGAGCAATGGCAGCCTCTGCACCGACGGGACTCAAGTCCAGGAAAGATGGTGCTTGGGTGGCCACATCATGCCAGCCTGAAAGCTTGAGTGGGTCCAAGTCAGACCGACGACCTCTGTTGCATGTCTGCCCCGCCTCTCTCCACACATCCCTTGTCTTTCTCTTGAGAATACACTATCAATTAAAATTCCTATTAAGTGGGAGTTTATCAGAAATGTCTTACCTCATGCATCACCTTTATGCCACTATCAGGCCTAAAAAAGGAGAAAAAAAATGTTGTTTTGCAGGAATTCTTGGTAAAATGGTATTTTGGTTGTGTCATTTCCTGGAAAAACAATCAAAATGTTGATGACTCATCCTGTGGATGCATCTACTAATTTTGTGTCCAATAAAACACTGTAACAAAGCCATGGATGTTGAAACAGAAGGACGCCACCAAAGAAGAGTGTTTATGAGCGCTGGTCCTCTCTGATCTCTGTACAAAAATACAACTTTATTACTTTAATCACTGATTTGGGGAAAGCTGGATCATGTTTGGTAAAAAGAAAAAAAAAAGTTTTCCCTTTCATGTGCTCATGTTGCTTGATCTCAACTCAAAAAAAGATGGGCAATGAAAAAAAATTAAATATCGAGGAATTAAAAAAAATAAAATAAAACTGACACAGGCGCTGCCATCTTGCTTGAATGCTTGACATCATCTGGAGTGCACAGCAGTGATCCCTGCCCATGCTTTGTATACTCAAATGGAGGTAAGAGTTGCTTGTCAAACATGATATTACACCCCACGTTCAAGCACAAACTAACTAATCAAAAAGAAATGTATTAGAAAAATGAACACTTGAACACACACCATTGTTATAAGAACTACCTAAAGTAACAGTAACCATCTTTAGGGAAAATTTGGCCTTTCATCAGCCTCAGAAGCTGTGCTCAGTTGCAGTCTGGCAGCGTTCACTGAAAAGCTCATGTGATTACCCAGAACAGCATACAGCCTTCACATGAGGATCAATTTACAGCAAAACAGGTATTTTGTGGCTCTGATTCAGGTGTAACCTTCATTCTACCTTCAATACTCAATATTTAATAAAGATAATTTCAACTTGATATATTGGCTTACCTGCAATATAACGCATACTCAAATGCATGTACAACCTCTGCACCCTCTTTTGACTGTAAAAGGCAGCAGTAATAGAGAGCAGAGCACCATGTCAAGTTGTATTTTACATTTACAAGCGTATCTCTTAACAAGCCAATCTGAGGTGGTGGGGCCAGATGAGGCTGATTGTATCACGGTCCATCTAGCCGGCAGTTGCTGGCCTTATAACGTGGCCTGTATCTAAGCAGAAAGGATATTTAGGGAGCGGTGCAGAGGGAGAGATGAATGATGGGTGGAAAGGAGGATGGATGAGAGACGGAGAGATGTAAAAAGAGAAGGCTCGTGTGTAAGAGAGGACTTAAAGAGCCGAGAGGTTGGTTTAAGAGTCTGGCAAAGGAGCGACTGCTACTGTGACTGTGGTTTCTTGGTGTGTGCATGTGCGTGTCTGTATGTGCGTGTGTGTGCAGTTTTGCATGTGTGTGTCTGTGTGTGTGATAGGGGGGAAAAGGATCTAGGGTATTTTTCTGGCATTTGATGGACAGCTTAACGCCCGGCTTGTAAAAACAGCAGAGCAAAATGTTCCACGTGCCAAAGGACGGGGGAGGTCTCTTTTACACACACACACACACACACACACACACACACACTTACACCCACGCAAGCA
>JAPZDY010000014.1:13511717-13526446 GCA_029783645.1 Ctenochaetus hawaiiensis | reverse complement strand
TGTGTGTGTGTGTGTGTGTGTGTGTGTGTGTGTTTGCGCTGGTTGTTTTATATAAATATACTGTACATATCTTTTCTACTGCTGTCGCTAGGGTAGAGTTGTCAAGCTTGGCAATCATGTGTCCCTCACTCACACACACACAAACACACAAACACACACACACAAACACATTCACATAAAAATTCCTTCATGCACCCAAATCATATCATAAATATCACACACATTCCCACACAGCTGCTATCAGGTGACAGTGGCTCTGGTTGCTGTGTCCACTAAGACTTTACAGGATGTTTGACCTATTCTTGCTGTCGGAGCAGGCGGCCTCAAGCCGGCCAAGACTCCTCCACTATTCCAAATATCAAATACCAGCATCAGCGATAACCACCAGAACTGCTTGGAGTAATGTGACCTGATGCGCGGGTATGCGTGTGTGTGTGTGTGTGTGTTTGTATGTGAGAGAGTGTGTTCAGGAGAAATGAACTCGACATGGGTTTTTTTTTTCACAGTTTCGTGTTAAAATCTTGTGGATTATGAGGTTATGGAGGGAGTTTGACCCTAGATGACCCCCAAACCAGGGTACCGGCCATAAAACACTGCTCATCTCCTGCTCCTCTTCTGTCCCCCTGCTGCTCCTCATTCCTGCCAACTCCACACTGTTTAGATCCTTTTTTTCTTCTCTCTTTAAAACTCTCTTTGCTCTATCACCCTTTTTAGTAGTTGAGATAAAGTACAAAATACTTTTTTTCCTATTTCCAAATATATGAACGAAATGTTTGGAGCTACAAAGACTTTTATTTTGACATATTTAAAAAAAAAAAAATCAAATTAATGATAGTTTTAATTTAAATGAAATTTATATTTTCAAAACTTCTTTACTCTCTGTGGATTAAGTTATTGGCATTTCATTTACATGATAAAATAAAATATTTGTTAATCTGCAAAAGGGTTTTGTAAAAGGATTTTCCTTTTGAGGATTTATCTGTAAAGATTCTTTATTTAAATTAAAAATCAAAGTCTTATTTTTTAATGTAAACAATTGAATTAAAGTCACAAAGGCATACTGTTAAAGGGAAAAATAAAAATAAAAATATTACCTGTAAAATGTGCTTTTAAAAAGTAAAATAAAAAATTAAATATCCTTTCTTAATTATACATAATTTTGTGTTTTTTTTCTTAATTTTTTTATACTCTGTATGCAAGCTTCTGTTGGTGTAAAATTTGAAATAAATGTTAACTCAGTATCCATTTTAAATGATGCATAACTGAATGTTTTTTTCCTTCAACTTTGTGCTGATACAAAATGGAGTTATAGGAATGTTATATGTCTGTAAATTGACTCATTTCAGCCACAGTTTTCAAATGATGCCTCTGATTAAATTACATGATAAACAGTTTGCTATACCAGTAGTCCAAACATTTATGCAACGACAGATTTTTTTTTTAACGGTGACTGCTGAACAATAATGTAAAAGGAATCCTTGTCTTTTCAAGGACACTAAATCCTGATATTTGGTTTCTTGGATTCATTTTCTGCCTCATTGTTAAGCTGGAAACATTGCATTAACAGCTACATATGGCCAATTATCTGTGGAAAATATAGACGGCTACATCACTATACATCACTATTATTTTTTTCCTGTGCAACAGGCCAGTGAGTGAGACAAGTCATAAAACGGGGGGAAATAGCAAGAACACTGGAGGTTTGTTGGTGTTGTAATGTAGGAGAACTTGGACATGATGTCCACACTGCCAGGAATTCATGATTTATGTAAGCCTACCATCTGTTGCCACAGAATATGTTGAACAACTACCAATGAGTCAGATAGGCTATATGGACATCCACAATGTCACACTCACACACACACACACACACCTACACACACACACACACAGAAAGATGGATACCGGTGGCGAGTTCACAGAGGCTCGTATGAACGATGGATGAGGTGAGAGTGAAGACTGCTGATCTTCTGCTCCCACTCCGAGTGACTTGACACACACACACACACACACACACACAAATCTATACACAAACACACACATACAAACTATCTACATACACACATGCTGCATCCTGCTGCAGCTGACAGCCATTCATTCACTTCAATGACAGGCTCAGGCTATATCTAAATGAAGGGCTTTCTCTGTATTGGAACCCTCCGCCCCACCACATACACATACACAAACATGAACACACATGCTCAAACTTCCACACACACACACACACACTCACACACACACACACACACAGTTAGGTACTCACCCTGTCCTTTATACAAAATCACATAACACAAGTTTAAATTGCATATAATAAAAACACACAGGAAGCTCACTGAGCAGCTCATGATGTCCATCCTTTGGTCACGGATGTGGCACCTTGGCTCCCGTCCACACAGACCCCCCCCCCAAAAACAAACCTGCCAAACCTTGCTCTGACACCTTGACCTTTCACACACATACACACAAACAGGCACACACACACATACTCTCACACACAAAATCAGCTTGAGGCATGTTTGCTCTTACGTCGTGAAAGCCCTCTCTCATTAACCCAGAGGGCACCCCCAGCCTCCCATTGTGCCCCTATCTCCCGCAGCATTCTGGGTAAAGTAGTTTAACAATGTCAACCAGATAAGCCCAATGCAAACCTGCTGATAAGCAGTGAAAGACTGCACTTAATGTCTGTGTGTTTTAAAGGCGTTGGTTGATTGAGGAGCCAATGAGGAGGATGTAAAAGACCAACAGTGACCAGAAAGGGTGTATATGTGTGTGTTTCACACTGGCAGACACACTGTTTCATATCTTTGTAACAACATGTTAAACTGCCAAAACAGCTAAATGCAGAGTACAAAAGGAAAGCAAACACTCAAGCATACCACTGGAAAAAGTGTGATTTTAAACTATGGCCAAAGACCATTAGCAAAGTTATTCATAAAAAAGGTGAGTCACTCTTTCCTGTATTGACAAGTAAAGTGGGGAGAGATACTCTGGCCGGGAAGAAAAAGGAAAAACGTCCAAGGAGGGGCCGACATTAAAGACGCAGCTCAGAGTAAAAATAAAGTTTACGGCCGACATTCAAGGCAACTACGTGCTCAAGCCTTCTTCAGGGGCCGCCACGAGGCAACCAGACTGTAATTTGAGGTCAAAGGTAAATCCTCAATCCAGACTTTAATGTTGCAATAAGCCGCGTCACAAAGGCTCCGGTTACAGTGCGATAAAAAGGTGTGAATATTTCACAGGAAGTCTCAAATAAAATGCAGTAAATTTTGTGCACTTTGTCCCAGAAACTCCACACCCTGCAGGGGATAATATCAACTGTTCCTCCCAGCTCTCGCATTACACACACACACACACACACACACACACTCACAGACGCAAGCAGAAAAGCCATGGAAGTACAGGAGTGCATGCAGACTGTGTGGATGTATATTGATTCATAAACATGACCTGCACTCTCTGTCTGCTGAGCATATGTGAGCTGCATTTTTGCACTCAAACACATGCAAAAAGTCAGGATTTGAAATCTTCGCAGGCTGTAAGCCGATCCCCTCGCTTTGTTCTCTTAATGGTCCTGTTCCGTTTTTATTATTCCGAGTACCTGACCCACCTGTACAGCCACAGGAGACGTTATCCCGCCCGTCGTCTCCCATGAAACACCACTAGATTCAGTTTCCCTTTCTCTCCCCATTCTTCCTCTTCTATCTGCTGAAGCTACAGTTTCAAATTGCTTCCTCCTCTCGTGTTTGTCTTTTTTTTCCCCTCCCTTCTCATTCTTCCATGCTTTCTTCTGTGGTCCATTTTCCTAAAGCAGACAAATGATCAGCATTGATGAACACAAGGCGGTATTCAGGGGACTCACACCCAGCAGGAAAGGAAGAAAAAAAAAGCAATCAAGGTGGGTTTTTTTGTAAGAATCTTTTTTAATGAAACACAAAAAGGCAATAAAATTAAGATAAATAATTTTCTCCTTTTGTACATGAGGAAATATTTAAGTCATATTTCCAAAGAATGACTGAAATTACATAATATATTTTAGTAGGCTATCTCAACCGTACAAAGCAGGTTCCAGTGGGTCTAAAAAAACACAATGCTGTCGCTTCTGTCAAAACGTGATGTTAGGACTGAATCCAGTGTTTCTTAAAGAAAATACAGCTTTAAAATTTTTCAATTAAAGACCCATAAAAGTAATATTTTAAAATTGAGTTTCACATTAGATTCCTTTTAAAGCTTTTGCTTTGCAGTGTAACAGCAACATTGTTGTTAAAAGTCAGTCAATGTCCTAAAAAAGAAAAAAAGGCATTCATGTTCTCCCCCCCTGTACATCCTATACACTGACAACAAACAGTCATCACAGGCTTGCATAAACAGTAAGACAATGGTAAACAAAGAAAAACAAGCAAACATAAAAACACACAGAGACATTTTTGGCAAAGCAGGAATAAAAGTGACAAGAAGCATAATTTGTGATTTGATCCTTATCTTGTTTTTTTTTTTTTGTCTCTTAACATTGTCCCATTGATTGGCGCTGATTGTCCTTCACAGTCACGTGATGCCATACTGGTTGCCATGGAGACCGCAAGTGCATCAGCTGGGCAGTGTGCAGACAATGTTGCTGCGACGTTTCTCAGAGGCTGTCATAGCAACGCTGGATGAACACGAGCAGACAACGAGAGGAACTCTACTTAAAACACCTCGGTGATTGCAGGGGTCCCGGATTCAGATTTGATTGAACGTTGTTTTTTTTTTTTGTTTTTTTTTTTTTAAATCTTTTTCATAAAATTGTTTTCTTCAAATGTGGTGAAGCGTAAATTCACAGGTGCTTTGGTATGTTTCTTTTTGATGTCAGATAAATATCTACATTTTATATAGGAATACAGGCTAAATAGATAAAGAAGAACTAGATTCTTTAAGGATCAGAGAACAGCAGAAACTCAGTTTCTTTTCCAGTATTTGTTAAAAAAAAAAAAAAGCTCCCAACAGGAAATGCACATTCTAAACCCAATGGAGTAAAATAAAGAGAAAAAAACATTGAACACATTTAAAAAGAGCCTTTTTTATGATTTTCTTATAAAAAACAATATATCCCAAACACCCTTTCAACATATTCACCCTTTACCTAAAGCAGGGCTTACAACCACAAAGTCTTCACATCAGTTGTACAGTTTGACCCCGAATCCAAACTTCCAATCCTGTTCAGTGCATTGAGAGAGAAGGAAACTAACCCAACCTCTTCCCTCTGTCGGACCCTCCCAAACCCACCCACACACACCCTAAAAAATCTAAATAAAATAATCTTCTCTGCAAAAGAAAAAACAACAAAAAAACCAAGAACAAATATATGTATACTATTTACAACATATTATACATGATGTCGTACAAAGCACGCGCACACACACGGCCATGCACACGTATGCACGCACACAAACATGCACGCTCTGTTCAAATAAACAATCCAACAACCTGTACATGTGTCTTCGCACCTGAATAGGAGGATACGAGAGAGAGGTATTGACGTGTATGGCTTGACGGGAGAAGAAATCGTTTCGCGGTTCTGCACGTTTAGTACTGGAAAGATTAATATTCAGAGTGTTAGAGACATACTGACGGTGCATCATGACGCCATCTTTGCTTGATGAGCACAGGCGTACACGTGCATGACCACACATACAGTACAAACACACACGCACGCTAAAGCACTATTTACTTAGAGCTCATTAAATGCCAAACAGGGTCGTTGCAGCCACTCTCCAAACACACACACGCACACACACATACAGGCATTTACACACAAGTTCGAAATACAGTGTTTTTTTGGTCCTGTAGGGGGTCTCCCAATTACGTCGTCATCATCAAACTACCAGTATAAGACCATTAAATCCCTCCAAACCAGTGTGGTTTACAGTAAGTCTCTCCTTCCCATACACTCTCTCCTGCACTCTGAGTCAGTCTTTGTTTCAGGAAGCCGAGTCTACCACCCTTCCTCCACAGCATATCCAGGCTACTGTACTCCAAAGTGCTCATGTCCTTGGTTCCTGTTCTTTTGTTGCGGTAATCTTGTCACAGTGACGAGATACTCTGTTATTTCAGCCAAAGGGAAGAAGGCTGAAGACTCTCTGCGACAAGGAGCCTAAGTCCACATTTGATGAAGAGGTTAAATCTGACCTGGATCAGACTTTTCCTCAGAACAAACCAGACTCCTCTAAGTGTGAGGCTTTGTCCAGTGGGCTAGCTCCTTCTTTTATAGGGGACAGATCAATATGCAGAGCCAAAACTCCTTTGGATCTTGGTTTCCCTCTGTACCCTCTTCTGATCTGACGAGTCGTCCTGGAAGCAGTCAACTCCAGACTTTAGGTCAATATTTGGATTTCTATCTAGCTGGTGGTGCTAGGGCACAATGGCCATGCCGTCTGCACTGATCAGCTGGCCCGTGGTTGGTTCGTAGGTTCCAGCCAGGTAGAAGAGGTCGTTCACCGTATTGCCAGGGTTACGATCCCGCATCAGGTGATCATACTCTGCCTTGCTAACCACCTGGCAGCGATGGGAGATGGTCTGAACATCATTCTCATCCTCGTGGCTCGACTGGTACAAGGCGTTCTAGAAGAAAGACAGGAAGCATGGTTGATAAATCAGCAAGGTAATTTGTCTGACAGTCAGAATGTTACATTCAAAATTGCTTTTACGAGAAAAAGTGGTGTATTCATTAGCAGTAATACAGCTTTTCATTCTGCACTTCCAACACATTGCATCTTTGTCCCATCTCTGGCTGTGGGTTTTATCATGATAAAGTTTGGGTTTTTGTTAACTGCACATCTTTTATGTTTGTCATGCTAACTACCGAGCTCCATTTCTTTTTATTTCAAACAAACCACTTATGCTTTTGTGAGAAATTCAAAATGTATGAGTTCTTATGCAGCAATTTTTCCAGAGAAAGGAAAGGTAACGTTTCCAAGAAAATGGTTTCATAAACTAAATGGAGGTTTAACCATTCATATCGGATGGGAATAGGGAATAAAAAAAGTAGCCAAGTGGTAATATATTTATATGAAAATGTCACGGACTGTTACTTTGACATTCCCGTTTTAGAAATTCTACCTGCACTCCCTGGTCTTTACCTTGCCATCGCGGTGTCGCCTCCCCAGGCGAGTCTCCTCCGGGTGGTAGAACCACTTGACCCTGACCACCATGCTGGAGCTCCACGACTCCCAGAGGCTCTCGACTCTGCCCACATAGGGCAGCTGAGGCCGGCCAGGTGACAGGAACACAGCGCAGTCCCCGACACGCACCGTCTCCTTGCCCCGCACAATGGCCTTGTAGAAAAGCTTGCGGGCTTTACCCTTCAGACCTCTCCTCTGTCGGGGGAAAGAGAATAAAAATTGTGCTCTCAGTCAATTTATTCAGTGTGGAGGGTTTATTTTACCACCAGCCTCTGTAATTCATTTCATGAATTTGAAATGAATAAGGATTTTTGTTTGTTTTGCTAAAGCCAATCTACAAAATTATGCTATGATTTAATGTCTTCCAAAGCCGAAAAATTGCTTGTGGAAAAAAACGAGGTTTGTGTGTGTCGTGTGTGTGTGCATGGGTGGGTGGGGCAGAGGGGTGGTCATTGCCTAACGCCAGACATAACAGTGATTCTATTGAGTTACAGGAGTATGTTTGCTGGCACACCAATAATTCACTCTTAATCTGATAAAGGAAATGCTAATGAATCTCATATTCACAGTAACGACAACCCGGGTAACACACCTATATTCCTACTCCATCTTGTATTGGGGCATAGACACACAAAAGGGTCAGCCTCATTTTAAGCAGACAGACAGACAGATGCAGTCATGTTTACACAGCAAACAGCATGTCAGAATGAAAGCTTAAAGTGGCAGCAGTTGCTCAAACGTTTTTGTTCTGTTATCTCAGGATCGTGACTTAATAACCAGGATAACACATTTAGAGATTAGCCACACCAAGTAAGCCTTATAGTGTTACCGATGTGTACAAAGTCTGAGGCAGTATAAGCAATGCCAAGAGAGATCATGTTTGATTATTGCATTTACTGTATGTAATTAAGGTACGAGAAAGCAGAAACTGTAAGAAACTGTAACAGTCAGTAACCTACTTAAATGTTTGTTTAAGTAGGTTACTGATACCAAGGGTGACTTTTTCAAAGACTCATTATGGACAATTATGATCAAGTTCTGCAGCACAATGACAAAAAACACTACCAAAAAGACGTTACCAAAAAACAAATGCTGGAAAAAAAAGAAGCCACTAACTCCATCCTCAATAGGAGAAAAAAGCATATTCAAAACAAGTCAAAGTTTCCTTACCTGTGTGGGGTTGCCAGACCATTTCCAGAGCTGGCGTCCAGGCAAAAGGGGAGCCATGTTGGGAAGAGTCTCAGGTGAAGACATCCGCTGCCTCTTGGCTGTTGTTGGGTCCTTGGAGGCAGGTTTCGGCTGCTGGCTCACAGGACTGCCTTGGCTCTGATGGTGGCTGTTAGAAATTCCTTCTTTCCTCTTCAGCTGGGTCTTAGCTGTGCTACTGTTAGCCACCATACTTCCTTTTGTCATGAATTCCTTCCTGTCTTCTGCCCTGTCAGCCCTCACTTTTGACCCTGAGACCGCCATGCTGGCTTTGGCCACGTAGCCATGAACCGGTGCTGAGGCAGTGGCAGAGGAGTTGGAGGTGGTCGGGTCAGGGCTCAGGAGGTCGGATGTCATGTTCTGCCTCTGCTTGTGTTTGTCCTGTTGGAGCAGCGCGCGGCGCAGCAGCACAGAGGAGGACTCTTCATCGGAGGAGTAAGAGGAATCATTGTCTGAGGAGCAGAGGGAAGAGGAGGAGATGGAGCCTGAGGAGGATGAAGAGGAAGAAGATGAGGAGAAGCAGACGGACAGACGAGACAGAAAACGACCGCCGCGGTGGGACGAAACCGCTGGACTTCTTCGTCGTGCTTCAGCATCTTGACCATCATCCTCATCATCCTCATCCAGCTCAGAGTAGGAGCTGGGGCAGTCACTCGGGTAGTCCAGGCTGTAATCACCACCTTGGACTCCAAGACCTGCTGACAGAAGATCATTTCTCAAAGGTGGATTGCCCTTTAGAATAGCCTCTGAACGAGCACCAGCATTGTCTCTTTCCCCTCCTCCCTTCTTGCCATCCTTCACCAGCAGAGTAGGGTGGATGTATCGCAGCGGTGCTCCTGCAGAGGCGAGGCTCTTTCCTCCTCTCCCTCCACTCCCTCCGAGTCGAAGCAGGGCCTTGCTGTTCTTTGTTTTAGGAGAGGTCACTCCCTCGTGATCAAGCTTCACCAGGAACTGTTTCCTGTCTCGTTCGCTAATTGGTTTCCTGTTTCCAGTTGCCATTGCTGTGGGAACAGCTGAGGAGCAAGCAGAGGACGAGGAGTCCCGAAGCCCCATGGAAGCTACTGTGGTAACTGGTCGCACGGCAGCAGAGCTTCCAAAAGTAGAGTAGCCATTGGCGATGCTGCTAAATGAGTCACCTTCAAAAGGGGAGCCAAAGATGCCTTTGATAGGTAGTTGGGGTGTAAGAGGGTGGGAGGCGGGCCGATGAAAGAATCCCATATCTCGCTCTCGTATCCTCCTCTGGGTTTTACGGGACGTCCCATTGAAGAGAAAGAAGTCCACTGGAGGTCTCTTCTTGGGCGCAGACCAGTTCAACAAGGAAGTGTTGCCTTTGGTTACAGTGTCGGTTACTGATATCGGTGTGCTGGCAGTCTTAGGCACTGAGTGAATTTTCTTCGGTCTGCCAACTGAAAAAAAAAAAGAAGCCGGCAAAAGAGAGAAGTCACAATCAATATAAACTGACAGGTCTTAAAAGTACCGCCAGATTAATTGTGGAACTTAAATCTTAGGAGAAACTTAATATTTTTATCTCTTTGATCTTTACCCAGTCAGGTAAGTTTCAACAAATACATTAATCAGTCTCCAGCAGACTTGGGAAACCTGTCCCTCATGCAGCTTTACTGTGGTCCTCAGTTTGCGATGAGTCACTCATATGTTGCTTAACTACACAAAGCACACTGATGTCACTTCATAAAGTCATGATTGATGCAGTCATATAAAGGGTAAATAATAGGCGGCAAACAAGGAATTAAAATTTACAAGATTTTTTCCTTTATGTACCTCAACTCAGTGCTCTGCTATGACTCTGGGGCACATGATAATTGGTTGACAGTTGGATTGTAAATGAGGCCTTGTTTAGGGGAATTTAGTATGGCCTGTAGGGTTTGTGTGCTTGTGAATACATTAGCTCGTTAGACCAGTATTTCTCAGACAGTGTTCACTGAGACACACATCAAAGCTTTGGTGTCAGAGTACATATCTTAGACCATCCCATCTCATAAATAGTCAGTCTTTTTACACATTATGAAGTAAAACTTTTAAATGTTTATTTAAAATGATCTTCTGAATATTGGGACAAATAATCACAAAACATAAAAGTGTTTGTTAGAGGAGCAGCAAAACAGTAAATACAAGGGATAGAGGGTGCTTCACCTGGTCTTTTCTCTTGAGGTCTCCCTGTTGAGTCCTCATTGGCTGGTTTTTCTGTGGGTGTGTCTTTCTTCTCTTGGGTGGAGCTTCGTCTACCGCGGCGACCAGGTGAGATCAAAAGTGCTGGGGAGGGTTCTGCACCTGAGAGGGAAGAGATGGCAAATGGTTCGTTCTGTCTGTCTGTGTTTCTTCCTTTTTTTCCCATCCTTCTTTTCAAAGCCATACTCACAGTGGATTTGGTATCCTGGAGGCAGAAGTCTGATGTTTGCAAGAGAGATCCTTCCTCTGTCTCCATCATCAAACTCCACCATCACACTGCCCTCCTTTTCCTCCTCACCTGGACCCCCTAAGGCACAACACATATGACGGAGGACATGAGTTGCTGGGGATGCACAAGTGTATGTGTGCAGAGTGAGGCTGTCAGTCTGTCTCACTCACCTCGATGGACATATCCAGGGTAAAGACAGCGAGAGCGTTCGCTCCAGTAGGCACACACTCGCGTGCCTGCGGTCAGGATGGCCTCGGTCTGCGGCCGCACGTCTAACACCTGAAAAAAATCACAAAAATGTTTCTATAAGGTGGTAGAGATTCTGTTCAAGCTACCCAGCATTGTACAAAATGTGCAAAACTGCTAAATGTAATAAATGCAGTGAAGCCTCAAAGCTGAAACTCACAGCTTCCTGTAGTAGTTGTTCCAACGAGTAGATCCGGGGGCGATTTCCTCGTTCCCCTTCGATGACAACACTGAAACTAAGACAGAAAAAGGGGGAAGGAAAATGAATGAAAAATAGAATTGAAAAAAAAAAAACCTGTTAAGTCAATCTGTAAGTTATAATTTTAGCACAGTTTTTCACTGTTAAATTCAAGGCTGTCTGTTAAAAATAAACAAGTGTGCTCAGTTTTTTTTTGCACTAGCAGCTGTGTTGGCTGCCACCGCTGTGTGTCTTGGCTTTGTAGTCGTCTAGACTCCTTGTTTGTCAAGATTCTCACAGCTGCCAGGCATTTAACTAGCGCTAAGCTAAGTTTTAAACTCTTTTGTAAATCAGACGAGACTCTTATTGCAATATGTCTTCTTAGTACATAACTCTAGGGTTTCCCTCAGGATGGTGTGTAAGCTGAGGTGGTTATCCACCCACATTTTGATGCTCCCATTCTTGGGATCAATAGATGAAAGACTAAACAATTGTCATACATGGCAGCTGCTGTGTGAAATAGCCACTGTGCTATTTTTCCTGGAAGATTAATGTTTTATTTTGTAAAGGGGTAGTCAGTTTTTAGCCCATCTCTGCTATAAAACAATGTGGGAAACCCTAAGCTCTGTGATGGGTTAATATGTGTGGTGACACAGCAGGGAAGCCGCCTTACATGTCAGGCAGGTCCAGAGTCTGAACACAGGCAGCGTACAGCAGCTCATCCTCCTTAGAGATCAGGATCTTCAGCCCATCCACCAACATCTCTTTACTCAACACACAGTTTGGCAGGGCTATGAAGGGAGGGAGTGGCAGAAAGATGGATGGATGGAGAAGATAAAGGGGAAGATAATACATAATTTGTGAGTGCGTTGAATAATTGCTATGTGAAGAGAAAAGGAGGGACAAAAACGCAAAGAAAGAGGTGTGTATGCATGTGTGTAAAGATTCCAACATGCTTTTAAAACCAGCATGCGTGTGTGCAATTATAAATGGTGTGTCACTGTTTATGCCTACCGGGTATTCTGCAAGGCATGTTGGGAGGAAGGTGGATCAACATTTTCTCCTTCACCTTCTCCTCTTCTTCTTCCTCTTCCTCGCCCTCGGAGAAGCTGCTTTCCTCATCTAACCGAAAGCCGTCATCGGCTGCAAAGCTCTGCAGGAGGCGGCTCACTGCGTGGCCTTTGGTCTGGACAAGACACAGGATATGATATCAGCAGGCAGAAAGCAGACGATGGTATCAATTAATTTATGACCAAATAAATCAACTATAAACCAGATCTGCGACTGACTGAATTAAGTCTTTTTTAGAGGTTTATGAGCTATGCGGTGTATCAATCAGTGAAAAACAATCTCACATTTCATGTCATGTGATACTTTAATTGAACCTGCACCGTTTTCTTTTCACTCCCTTTTCCTTATGCACTCAGGGGTCAGAGGTCACAGTCAGTGATTACTGCACATAGAATTCTTGTGTATTGCCCAAGGACACTTTAATGGAGCAGATGCTTGCTGATAGAGAAAAATGAAAACCTAACTTACATTTATTACCTTCAGACACACATGAACACACACACACACACACACACACACACACACACACACACACACGAGATACTATCCATCTCCAGACCAGTGTGGACTAGTCTATCCAAATGACTGATGACTGATGATGGAAAGTCAGCTCACCCAACAGGTTTCTGCTTGTATTTAGACTTTCCAAAGAAAAGGCCATAACATTCAATGCATGAGAGATGATGATGTGTGGGTGTGCGTGTGTGCGTGTGTGCGTGTGTGTGTATGTGTGTGTGTGTTGGTGCGCATGTGCTGTCTCTTGGAGTTTTCCACATCAGGAGATCATATATTTTAGTGACAGAAGTTTCGTCACCAGAGGGCATGGGTGATTATTTCCCTTTAGTGCTGGTAGTGTGTTTGTGTATGTGCATGAGCATGTGTGTGTGTGTGTGTAGGCATGCCTGGGTGTGTGTATAGAGTTATGGCCAATGATTATCTTTATACTTCTCTGTTTGGTTTGGAGTTATGTGTTTTTGGACATTCCCTCACAATGACTCAAAGACTAAAGCAACCTCGGGGCACTTCTCATTAAAATGAATGTGGGTGTCTCTGCAACGACGGCTTACACAAGTTCAACAGGCCAGTGGTGTGTTAGCACAACAGGAAGGCATGAAAACTCAAACTTATAACATAAGCAAATGTCTTTTATTTGTGATTGATTTACTGCTGATGCTGAACCTCTCCTTCTAAGGGGAGTCAAAGTTATTGGGAAGTGATGTCAGTTGTTTTCTGCAGGATTTTCAAACTTCCTGGCAGGGTGTGTCTCACTTCATCAGGGAAGGAGTGAACCTGAGGTAAGGGCTTTTCCAGATTCCTACTTCGCTTCTCTTTTTCTCAGCCTTAATGTGCATGCAGCAGAAGGGTAAAGGGAGTGACCTTCTCTGAGTCACCTCTCCTCTTCTACTCACATTCCCAGTCAGCCGTCGTCTAAACCTAACTCCCACCCTGACAGCCGTTAGGTTTGTTACACCAACAACCAGCATGTCCATTTTTGGTCATGAGCTCATTTCAGAATTACTGTAATTACATCTCTCTGACAGCAGTAAATTATTCTGATATTCATTATGTGACCTTTCTGTCACACCTCTAAAATCTGGCAAATGTGTCTCACCTTTCTCTTCAAAATATCCTTTCTCATGCACTGCACTGTAAATGCACAGGCAAAACAACTACAACCTCACACTTACATTAAAGCACCTCCACCTACCAACTCCACCCATTTATGACAATAATAAATCGACTTGATTGACATTAACACTCAAAAGATAACAAAAGGAAACTGTAGAATGAGACACTGTTAGACTTCCTTTGCACGAACTGCATTCTCGTTTAGAAAGGCAGCCTTGTGAAACTCCCCGTCCGTCGGACTCAGGATTTTAAAATGTTTTGCACAACAATTAAGTCCTGAATAAAAAAAATTTACCAGACTTGTAATCATTACACTTATATTAACTATTATTTGTGTGAACTCTCTGTTTCCAAAAACATTTACACTACAAATGTTGTGTATTTTGCTTTACTTTATTAGTTTTGTGTTGTCATGGATGGTGTTTCCTGTTTTTGAATACCAATTTTTTTGTAAACAGTCACTGAGGCTTTTACTTGCCTTGCCACCAGCCTTTTTATGAGGCAGGCTTCTATTAGAGGTAGGCTTTAATTTCAAGTTCTCTTTTTTTCTTAAGGTTTGTGATGTTTTAATATGAAGACTTTTTTATTTTAAAACATAACCTGCTGTCTGAACTGTCAGCATCCATCAAGTGACTTATGCTGGTGGCTACATTACACTGGACACTGCTTCTGCAACAGCCAAGGTTTCTCTGGACTTGTCTCTTACAAATAAATTAAGAAACAAAGAGAAAGAAACTAAAAAAAAAAGTTGCAAAACACACGGATTGTATCCTTGTGAAAAGGATGGTGAACTTAAGAAAAGCATTTAGTTTTATAGCTTCCAGTCTGT
>JAPZDY010000014.1:13437230-13453651 GCA_029783645.1 Ctenochaetus hawaiiensis | reverse complement strand
TGTGACGAAGTAATTCTGAGGCTGTTAAATTCCGACACTGAAGAAGAATGCTTTACTGGTTTTAGTTGTTCAATTTAGTGGGTGCGGCTTATATTCAGGTGCGGCTAATAGCCCGAAAAATATGGTACATAAATTTAATATTTCTCTCCTACAAGTTTAACTGTTACTTTCTTAATTTCTTATGCTGAACTGACAGCAGCAAATGGGTCTGCGCTGATAAACAAAACCAAATGTTGTAGCATAATCTACACCAACGACTGACACAAGACAGCACTGGCATCATTATACTTAAACTGTAACTAAATCAAGGTAATCTGTTCCTAAGGAAAATGATGAGACTCAAATGTTATTTAAATAATAACATCTATACCAAAACTTTATTTTTGTAGACAAAAAGGGGAGACAAATGTAAGACCTTTTTTTTTCCAAAGTAGTCTTTCTGTTTCTTTTTCGTGTGTGAGTGTGTGTGTGAGTTTGGGTGTTTTTGGGTGGGTTTGCATGCACATGCTGATCAGTGCTGCAAGTGTCCGTTATGTGGGGAATTGCCAAACTGAAGGGTGGTTAGGCACTGTATGGAAAATGCTGGTGAATCACCTACTAAATTTAGATATTATTTATTAAAATTAATTTGAGGAAGCAGTAAGAGTTTCAATCCACAACCAATGACTTAACTAGCTAAATGTCATTCACTTTGCATTCATAAACAGTTCAGAATGCACTTAGCACCTGAGCAAATACAGTATTTTGCCTTGTTAAACTGAGCTGACAAGTTACCAGGATACTGGTTAACACACTCCACTCCTAACCTGACAGTGATGGTGTTTCTGAAGCTAGGCAGCAGTTTCTCCATGTTGAGGAATCGTGTGATCTCCTCCAAGATGAGACGGACATCAGCATTTAAGTTGTCCACTGTTCGCACCTCATTATTGATGCTGATGGCTGGGGTCAGAGAGTTGGTCAGTGCTTCAATCAAATCTGCACGGTAGTAGTTATCTGAAAACTGAGGGCAGACAGGAGGGGATAGAAAAAAGAAAAAGACAGGAATTAAATATTTGTTCATATTTATCTCTGAGGCCATAGCTTTAAGATTGGTATCTGTAATAAAATAACATTTAATTAAAATGTAATTTAGTTTTTATTATGCCAAAAGACTGTTTTTAACCATCAATGTTCATGATGATACAAACTAACCTACAGAGAACACTGTTTATTAACTAAATTTGGGCCATGTTTTTTACAGTTGAGGTCTTAGGAGTTACTTTGTTAAGAAAAAGTGTGTTAATATGTGTCTTTACTTTGTTTTTTCGGTTGTCATTGTACTTGATGAGGTCAAGAATGAAGTTGAGGACATCTTTGGGGCAGAGGTTGTGGACATCCCTTAGTAAGGCCATGGCAACAGGCATCGTCTGACATGAGAAGCAAAGACAAGACAATAATCATGATAAGAATTAACTGACATAATTATACAGCTAAATTTTACAATGTGCTTTAGTGAATCACAGGGCCTTGGAAAGCTCAACTGATACTGGAACTTTTAGACTGATATCAGTATTTGAGTTGTGAAAGTTCAGTAAAAATAAAGGGGTGTAACAATATAATACTTGATATTTATTTTGTTACACTCCTAGCTATAAACATTTCTAAAGAGGAACTTTATGGGGACAATTTGAAACTGGGAGTGAACCTGTCAGGGCTTTCTGGTGGAGAAAATATCTCCAACAGCAACACTGTTTACACATCTCCAAAAAAAAAAAAAAATTGTGATATTTCTGTAGTAAAGTTTCTTGTTACTTATCAGGTGACACATACTTCCATACTGAAATATATATATATGTGCTGTAGGATTAAGACATTTGCGATGCTGATTTTATCTAATGGGCTCTCCTTGTAAGGTCAACACAATGACCATAAGTGAGAGTTTGTTTCTTCAGTCTGTGAAGAGTGACTTGACGGTTTAAATAAAGCTGTGATTACAGCACACAGTACTAGTGTGTCTTTCATTGTTTCATTTCATTTTTGTTCAATGTACCTTTTGTAGGAAGTAACTCTGAAAGTTGATGAAGTTGTTAGTCTTGACAATGTTGGGGCAGCTCTTACAGCAGAACATGCGGGTAAACAGGGACTTCATAGCTGGTGGGCCCTGCCATGTGCTCACCATGGCATTGGCTATCTGCAAGGTTTAAATGCACGCAGGACAAGAGAAGAACACAGTTACACATCTCAGAATTACTTTGGCTCAGGTCTGTTCAAGCCGGCACATGTGATGGACAGCCTATTATCATTGTAATCCAATAACAGCAAAAATAATTTCCAAAAATATCTGCAAATCAAGTGGAATGTGAAAATGTACACAGTAGTATAAGCTGTGGTCAGAAATACTGCATAGTACAGAGATCGCTAGTGAAGAATGCTGTAACTTCTGTAACAATGTCTTTTCTGTCTGTTCTAATTTTTTGTGGTGAGTGCCTAACAACAGAGAAAAAGCAAATGTACACATGAGCAGCACATCGGGTTTCCACAGGCATGAACACCAGTGGCTCCAGTGGTGTCTGCGTTCCAACAGGATATTGGGGAATTTATGTTAATGTAGTAATATGGGGCCAAGGGTCACTGGCACAGGATGTTGTCATTTGGGAAGGTAAACGAAGGAGGGCATGCACACCGGAATGTTTTTTTATGTGTGTGCAAGCATTTACGAACACTTTTGAATTTTTTTTTTTTGTGTGCGTCCCCCGATTTCAGCCTCAGGCTATTTCTTCTTCCTTACCACATTTTCTACCAATAACAAGCAAGTAAATGCAATCCCCACCAATAATAATGCTGCCAAGTCCATTTGAGGTTTCAAGACAGCCATATTTCACTTTGTGGTCAGTGTGTGCATGTTCTGTAAGTCAGTGAGTGCATGTGTTTGTGTGTGTCTGAATGTGTGTATGTCTCTGTCTACAAGCTTTTATGTCAACCCTGTGTGTGTGTGTGTGTAGTATATTTCAAAGGCCATTACGATGGTCTGTTGGGGGCTCTGTCACCAAACACACCAACTTAATGAAAAAGTGAAGTGCTGCCATTTCAACCTCCACTCAGTTTATCATGTTGTGAAAATATTGGTTCAGGTGGAACCTGAAAGGCGGAAATCTACTGAGGTTAAAGCTGGAAAAGACCAAATCCAGAGAATTCAGAATTTCCTGTTGCCACAGAATAGGATTATTCAGTCAGCTCAGCTTAGGAGCAGCCAGGGTTAAACCAGTGGGTGGCCTTTTTTGGATGGGAAGTTATATGTTGTTGTCATACTGTAGTCATTTACACAATACTGTTGAGAACTGAAGATTTTGGAAAAAATTACATTTTTTTTCTTTGAGTGAAAAGAAATGAGATGTAAGGGAATTCAAGCAGCAGAGTCACAACAGTTTCAGTGTGCCTGTAAAGCTATAAACAGAAGTACTTTCTTCCCCTTTTTACATGAAAACTAAACATGACCAGATTGTTTTCCCACTAAAGTGTTGTCACTCCACCCAGTTTTGTGACCTCTGACACATTTGATGACTTTAAGCTAAGTACCAACACAACATACCGTGCCTCAGTAATTGGAACCACAATGTTAATCCTGAAGATAGTTTGTTAAAGTGGAGATTAAGTTGATGTACAGTTTGGTGGAAATGCACCACGTGACGTAAATTGTTTGGAGAACCAATGATTTCATTTTCACATTATGTCTTGGACCTTTATATGGTTTGTGTTTCTCTTACATTTGGTTTTACCTCTATATTTGTGGGGACTCTCCGTTTATTTTAAGTATTCCCCAGTGACTTACCCTAACTATAACAATCAAAACTGAATGCCTGTACCTAACCCTGACTCTTACCCTTAACCTAAACCTAATTCTATCTTTAACCCCAAAATCATCTCTTTAGCCTTAGAAAGCAATTTGAGCCCCTGACCACCTCAACTTGGTCCCAACTGTCATATTAGGTCCCCAGGGGCTGGTGTGTTGTCACATTATGATTTCCCACTGGGCTTTAGAAACAAACACACAGAGTGAAACAAAACACACACTCACGTGTGCGTGTGTGCACGTGCACGCACATACACACACACATACATAAACACTGATGCATACAGGTACATACCTTGGCCAAGCAAAAGCAGGCCTGCATACGAACTTTGTAGAAACACTGTTCCTGCTCCAGGATGTCTGTCAGAGCCAGTCTGGAAGCAGGAGTTGGGAACTTTTCCAATGCTGTGATGGCCTCCTCCTAGCAGAGAGATAAAGTTATTGTTGGAATCTAACTAGGTGCATTTACTTAAGAACGGTACTGAAATACAATTTAAAATACTTTTTGTTTTTCTTCTTTTTTTATTTTATGATACTTTATATTTCAACTCCACTAAACTTATTTGACATCTACAAATACTAGTTACTTTTTAAGATTAGGATATGAAACAAACAAATGATCAGTACATGAAATGTGATGCTGCGTCATAGATTTACCTACCCAAAAGTATATACAGCTTCATGCCTACCAGAAATTTGTTAATAACATAGAAAATGCTGTTAAGTGAGCACATTTTGCTGACATTATCTTTTAATTTGTACTCACTAAATGGAATGTAGTTATAGGACGTTTCCTTGCAGTCAATTAGTATTGCTATTTTTACTTAAGTAACCTTATCCTCCCCTGGATGAGGTGCATCGATATCTTTGACCTCAATCTGGTCACTTAGAATGCAGTTAAACAGCATTTTGCCATGTTCAGTACCACTGAATGAATTCAATAGGTTTAACTTCTAACATATGCAAGCAATGAAAGGCTGAACTTCAACTCAAAGCTGTCATATCAGCTTTTGTTGGCTCAGAAGCCAGAAACAGTACAGTTAAGCTAACCTGTAGCTACAACCTAAAAGTGAGACGAGCAGCTAAAAATACAGCATGAAATTGTTTAATAAATGTATGTGGTTACCACGAGGCTCAGTGACAGTTGGCTAAAATGTTGAACTCCTATCAATTGGGTTCAATCTCTCTTGGCTAATAGAAATAGCGAGGAAAGATAAAGACAAATAAAGGTATCTTGCACAACTCTCACCTATTGTGGGCACATTTTGGAAGTGCGGTAATTTGCTTTAGCTACAGGTACAAAACTGCATAAAATGTAGGGTGATATGGTCCATGTGATGTAAGAGAAAACAAATTAATTCATAAATGTTCCTAAACAAAGGCCAGTGTAGTAAACTTCACTCATGCCATACCCCACCTGTGCAACTACATCCCTTTCATAGCGCAGCTGATACTGCCACATGAAGTCAGCCTGTTCAAACTCCACTTTCCTCAGAATGGACATGTCTGGGTCGATTCGGATCCAGAGGAGAGGAGAGTCAGCACTGCAGATTTAGACAAACACAAATAACTGAACTGAATTTATGCAAGTACCTCTGTATAACTGTGGAAGCTGGTTCTAGATATCTATCAGACCTGACACACACAAATTTTATCAAAACAAGGTGTTGGTGACATTAATTTTTTGAATGTGAAAACTTAGCAGGTAGAAGCACTGTTTGCTTCACCTTAAATAGTTCACTGCAGGTAATGCAGTTTTAAAACCATCACTTATACTGTATTCTTTGATGATAAGAGATTAGGTAAATTCTTAGATAATATGACAAATAGTGACTGCATTGATTTCTTACTCCATAGCTGATAAATCCATGTCCACTTCCTCCCCATTCATCAGAGGGATCTTCTTTTTCTTATTTCTGGGAAGAGATACCAACAGAACAATCTGTTTACAGACCACCAAAAAGCACAAAACCAATGTTATTCACATTTACATGCTCTGCTATTGTACATACCGTCTGCTCTTGGAGTGACAGGGGATGTCATGTTTCAGGCTGTTCTCCTCTATCTGCAGTGTATGGTTGAAGGATCCATCTAGTTCCTGCACTGTCACCTTGATGGGACCCTGCAGGGAAACAGACATCTCACTAATTAACAGGTAAAGCTATATTAAATTATATTTAATTTAATTAATAAACTGTGTGTGTGTGTGTGTGTGTGTGTGTGTGTGTGTATATTATGGCCATGTATAAATATATAAACATATATATATACATATATATAAACACATATACATATATATATATATATACATATACATATATATATACACATATACATATATACATATATATATTTATATGCACATACACACACCAGCTTGCTACTCTCCCGAGTTTTAAAGGTTCAGAGACACTTTGTTGTGAGAATGACCGGCCTGCGCAGGCACACACTGCCATGCACACACGGGTTCAATTGTGAGATCACTATAAACATTACGCACAGGCGTTAAGAGTCCACTGCATTTGCCCCGCAGCCTTTGATCAAGTCCAAACGGTCCAGACAAGATTGTGCGTACAAGTAAATTTATCTCCCGCTCTCTCCTCACAGAAAGGGGATTCGGTCTGCTCGGTGTTTCGCTTCTGAGTTAAAAGACAAAGAAATGACTGGAAACAATCGTGTAGTAAACACACACACACATACGCGTACACATACGCAGTTTTCCAGTAGGTAAGGCGTATTACTGAAGATGCGTAAAAACAAGCGAGCCGCAGGTCGGAGATGAATGCGGAAGGCGCGGATTCGAGGAGCTGCTGGAAGATAATTGCAGAAACGCGGCGGTTGTTGAAGTCTTCTTCCGTCTTTCCCAAACGGGACCTCAGCCTCGGCTTTCTCCTCGTCTCCCCCGGCAGCCCCCACTGGCTGCCCCCGTGGGTCACCGCTTCAGGAGCACCACGTCACCACGTTAACCCCTGCATCACCGAGTCCTGGACAGAAGCGGGGCCGAGAGCCCTGTGGGGTTGTTCAGAGGGAGGGTGGGAGGAGGGTGATCCCCAAATTGGGGTGCGGGGACCTCCAGGCGCCCTGAAGGGCGGGTCCAGGGGGTCTACGGCAAAATGAGGAACAGATTTCTTTCAGTTTATTTCAATTCGGTGGAAATTCACCCTAGAACAGCCTGCATTTGAATAACTAATGTAATAACTGTGCACGGGTACACTTACTGTCGTTTTCGCCATATATTAACAAGCTCCTGTAAAATTTCAAATTCTAAATGAATGCAATTTAAAATTTTACATAAGTCAGAAAAAACAGCAATAAAAGACGAAATGCTGTCATATAAAGCAAATTCACATCAGCTCTTTCCAGGTGTTATTAATGAGTCATACTTCTGATTTGGTTTTTAACAAAAAAGCGTATAAATGATTGCTTTGGTACACAGACTGAAAAACCCCTGATAGCCCAAACGCCTAATGCTCACAACAAAAAATTAGAACTGCCTCCCTGTTAGCCTATATATTTGGATGTCAGCGATCTGTGACATCAGACGTTTCCATCTAACAACGAGAAATATGCATTACCAGCCCCAACAGGCAAATCCACTTAAACAAACTCAACAAAGCTCGAGCTAAGTAATTCTATTATGACTTTTCCAAACCATTGCTGCCCTCGTCACAGTGTTGAAAAATAGAAGCTATTCTCAAGACCAAAAGCAACAATACATACATAAATCCTTCCAGTATGGTTTTGGCTTTGCCTTTGAAAGGATTTATGGGAAGGGGAAGTGGGAGGGTGACGGCAGACCCCACCCACTCAGGAACGTGACCTTTATTTGTGTCTGTAATGACTTACTGTTGCCTATATAGTCAAACCCTATATTAGATTTTATTAAAGTCATAATAAAAAGATGTTTCAACGTACCTTTTCTACTGAATTTAAATCAGTTTATTATACCTATTTTATATTCTGTTTTAAATTACTAGCTATTTTAATTTTAATTCTTTTTAAAAGTAAAAGCACTTTTATCTACTTTGTTTTGCAGAATTACAGTACTGGTTTGTGTGTATTTCGATTGCAAAATTCTCTCTCTGATATTTGAAGGAAAATTTTTTTGTGTTTCTACCAATGCTTTCCAATCATCAACAAAGCAGTTCTTTGACATATTTTACAATCATAACTTTTCTTGGAAAAATTGTCAAAAGTCCGCCTTTTTTCTCTTTGTGGTTTAAATTTCTTAACTTTCGAGGAATACATAAAAGGCAGTTTCTGCAACATGTTTCTGCCACTCCAAAACACCTTTAACCAATTCATCTCTGGATTCTGTATTGCAGAGGAGCTTCAAGCTAGAAGTGTTTCCAAATTTGTCAGCAAGATCTCATGGAAATGCTGTGGTTTACTTCCTGTCAGCTGTGAAGCCCCTGCTCCTTGTCTTTCAACTTAAGTTCCAACTGCACATACAAACTGGCCTTAGTCTCAACAGTTAAATAGATGTTGTCCATACACTCACTCATCCATCTACTTCAGCTCCAATGAAGGACAATTCTCTTGCATTCAAATCATCGCCTGCAGCCTGAAACGCGACCCTTTCCTCCCTCTCAGAACGACCTCAAACAAGGCCAGTTTAAAACCCCAGGCTGGCCTGAACCCTCTGCTTGTGTTGGGTAAACACACCTCAGTGAGATTCTATCAGAGGTGTCAGGTGGTTTTCACTCCTTGATTCCATCACATATTGTGAATTAAAGCACCTGTTAGATGAAAGTTATTTCTCACGGGATAAAAACATCCTTGTTGCTTGAGTAGGGCAAATTCTTTGCTTTTGGGATCACAAAAGTCTTTAAATAAAATCATCTTCGAAGTTGTTTACCAAAATGTCATCATGGGGTAAACACATTAACACAGGAAACATCTGTAATATCCATTACAAAACACAGGAGCTGTAGACAAGACAATTGTCCTTTAGAGAATTTTGTGTATGCATTTCCCACAAGCCTTTAAGCCCACCATGATGCTGTACACATATGGCAGTATTGGTAAATGTGGAAAATGTTCAAGATTTACTCTGTAGATGTGATGCTTCTCATTTGCTGTGGTGTAATACAGTTGCTCACTCTTAACCCTGTGAAGAGAGTGCTTGACTGCTGCATGTGTGTGTATGTGGACCCCTGATATAAGTGTGTGTGTGTGTGTGTGTGTGTGTGTGTGTGTGTTTGTGACACAGCTGTGATAGGTTAAGAATCAGACGCTAAACCTGTTTCTGGTTCCAATTTCAGGCAACTCCTCTTTGGCAAATGGAAAACACTTCAAGGTGCCACTGCACCTAAAGATGGTGCCGCTTTCTGGAGTTTACATAGTCATGTGATTTTTGGAGAACAGACTTTGTTTGCCCCAGAGGCAAGTGCACTGCACACACATACACACACACTCACACACACACACATACACATATGCGGAAGCCTGCAAAGAAACACACAAATCAATGCACTTCTTTAAGTTTATAGAGGTCCTGTAGCCTAAAGTGGCCCCATAGGTGAGCATAGCTACATAACTGAGACAGCCACAAAAGGGTGAGCTCAGAGAGCAAAGCATCATGGGATATGACCTCCTGCCAAAGCACTAAATTCTTTCATCTTTGCTCTCATATTGTGATGCATATCAGTCATAAAAATGAGTAAAATCGGTGGATGTACAGTGGTGCCTTTATCTTGAATCTGCCATGTAGGTCTTCATCTCTCTCCATGAGTTACGGCATGTATGCATATTCTATGAAGCGGCATTAAACCGCAGTGTACTGAAGTGACAAACAGAGACATCTCTTGAACTTCATGCCAGGCCATTCACCCCTCCATGCAATCGTCCATCCTCTTCTCTCTGAGCTTTTTTTTTTTTTTATTGCAGCTGCTAATGCAGCAGCCAGAACAGAAACAAAGCTAGCTTTGTGACCCCCCCTCTCCTCCCCTCCTCGCTGTCTGCTGACGCGTTTGCTTGTTCTCCGTGTCACCCCCTAGCCCTTGTTCCTCTTCCAATCTTTCACTAAAAAAGTTCTTGTCTTCCTTTTATAAGTTTTTTTCTTCCCACATCTGCAGCAGCATCACGCGGCCTGGCAATGGCCGGTCCAGAGAGTCATGTGATCTCCGCAGCAACTGTTGCCTGGGAGAAGAAAAGGGAAGTGTGTGTCAAACTCATTTTTTGGCCCAGCTGGGAGGTCAGGGGTCAACCCAACGCAGATCCAATCAGTTCAAGCTACAAAAGGCCCGACTCACTTTTCCTCAGTTCTTCCCCCTTTTTTTTAGCTATTTCCAATGCTATCCCTCTTTTCTTCTTTGCGTTTTGGCCTCTGGTCTGATCCAAATGACTCTTTTAAAGCCTGAGGTTGACTGTGATTTAATAGGCGCAGATGTGGTTAGGCCTTGTAAATCTAAAAATCCCCAGAATATCAGGCGCTTCACCACTACAAGGCCCAGAGTTGGACATTGACCTTTTGAGGAATTCTGTCAATTCAGTCTTGTGAATCATATGAAAAAGTGTTACAGCTTGAAATATAAAATTTTTTAAAAAATGAAGCTGCTGAGCTTCAAGGCATCATCACAAGATTTTGTTTCCATCACTGTGATTGTTCAGTTAAATAGGACTACAGATCCAACACTTCAAATAGGTCTCCAGAAATTTGGAATCAGCTCACTTGCTTTTTTGATTATATTTAAAACATAAAATGTGTCTTACAGTGGAAGTTCCAGATCTTATTCATTATTAAAACATAATCGGCTGAGGTTTATCAATCCACAATGGCCAATTTTGAAAAGAAACTGAAATGTTATATGTTTGTGTGGGGCTTCTATGAACTTCTGAAATTTAACTCAGTATCAGTATCATCGAGGTCTGTACAGGTGCAGTCGCAGTAATGCAATTGTAAACTCATGCCCCTGCAGGAGTCGTATCAGAAAGCATGGGTGCATTGTATTCGACTGACAAAGCTTCTTCATCAACTGCAGCCATCTTCCCACCACCAACAATAGCTTGTGTATACCCTTGTGTACCCTGTTGATCATGGGACTAAGTGAATGTGGCGATACCAGCAGCTAAGGGATGAGTGGAAAAGTTCAGAGGATGCACTGAGCTGATAAAAAGGAAGTGGGTAGCTTTGGTATTATTTTAACCACATGTGGTTCTAAGAAAACCCCATAATTGCTGAAAGATTCATGTAGTCAGTACTCATTATCTACCAGGTAGTATCAGATCAAATCCATCTTAAAATAAACAAACCCCTCTGACTGTTTCTGCATATACTAGTAAATAAAAAAGGTACAGGTCATTGACTTATGCAATAGCAACATATGTAGAGAAACTCTGCCCAATATACTGTTTTTTGTGCTGCTTACACCGACTCACTGCATACACACACACACACACACACACACACTCTGCCGCTCCCTGCACAACTGACAACTCTTCACCAACTCTCTCCTCCAATGTGCCGTGTCCATAAAGACACATATGTTTATGTGGCATGTAGTGAACGACTTCAAAAAAGCACATGCATTAAAACATCCATCTTACGTGGATGACATTACTCCACTTACTTCCCCTACCCCCTCCTCACTCACCGTCTTTCTCCCTCTCCCCTCTTCCACAGCCGGCTGTCGTCATCTCCAGCAACAAGTGGCCTTTTCCCCTATTGAATTTTTACATCAGTGGTAATGCAGTCTGTGCCTGACACGCTGCAAATGGGAGTGTTTCATTGATTGTGCTCAGGGGTGACAGGTATACATGGAGGAAGTGGGTTTATTGTTCACAAAAATATAACAAGTGCATGCACACACACTTGTACCTAAATACACAACACATTCACTTTTAGCTTTTTGCCCCCCCCACCCCCTCCTCTTGATCAACCTGAGCAAGCGGGCTGCTCAAATAAAATTTTAGTGCCGTGGTAATGTTGCGGAGCAGCATGGCGCCACAGCTAATGGGGGATCGTATCTACATCCCCGTTCCTGCACCCAGTTACATGTTAAACCCCGGCATCTGTCATCATCTTGTGTGCTCTGTGCTAGATACAACAGGCCCTTAAAGTTCAAATGTTTGCACATTAAAAATGAAGAGAACTACAACAATGTGATATTTCATTGTAAGAGAGTTTATAAAGTGGCAAAACAGTCAGCAAGCATGCTCGAAGGATATCTACTAATCCTCTTGTGGAGGAAGGGTTGGTCACAGTTTTTGGCTGGTTTTTGAAATATCAAAGTTGGGCTTGATATAATTTAAGAGGCACTCCCTAAGAAGAAGAGCAAATATAAAAATGAAGCAAATAAAACCACTGGTGCAAAGCAATAGACTATGTAACTGCAGCAAGTTACATTTTTCTGTGCTGTATTCCTGTTCAGATGAACATGATGCTGATTTAGGGTCAGTGTTCTGCAGACAACATTTATAAATGTGCATCAAATCAGAGATCTGTCAGCAAAAGTGTGTGTGTGTGCGGTTGTGCGTATGTGTACATCATGTGAGCAGAGCATTATTAGGTCTTTCTGGGGAGTTATCCATTAATTCGGGGTTAAAGTCCATTTGCATCTAGACAAAAGGGACATGGGCCATCCATCTCCACACTGAGGGGAAGGGGGTAGCCAAGAGAGGGGAAGGGGGAGGGTGATGTGTGTGTGTGTGAGTGGGTGTGTGTGTGTGTCTCTATGTGTGCGTGTACAAGGGAGGTGAACCGTCCTCTTGCAGATAAATCTGTTGCCCTCAGGGGTGCGTTTACATAGGTGAGGACTGACTGTTCTGCAAGCCGAGAGTGATTTATCTGAAAATACCACCAGTAACCACACACACACACACACACACACACTCTCTCTCTCTCTCTCTCACACACACACACACACCACTGCTCTGAATCAATTCCTTCACTATAGATGAAGCAGGCTATTTCACTGTCTGTGTGCGTGTGCGTGTTGACTAACTAAGAGCTGCACACATGTACTGTATGTAGGCATGCAAACACTAATGTTCACGAAACAGTGCAAAATCCACAAACACAGCTCATAGGATCCGTAACTTATACTTAACAAAATGAGAATGAAGAACAATATTTCGTTTTAAAGAGGACAGAAGTTGATTTCCTTTTGCTGAGGATTTTTTCTTTTTTTTTTTAAGTGTAGCTGCGATTTCATCCTGCTTGTAGATCCTCCCTCACACAACCTCAGAAAGGATTTCTTAGCAACGATTATAATGCGTGCGCGCACACAAACACATACGAACGCACACACAAAGACA
This sequence comes from Ctenochaetus hawaiiensis, assembly GCA_029783645.1. NCBI lineage: Eukaryota > Metazoa > Chordata > Actinopteri > Acanthuriformes > Acanthuridae > Ctenochaetus > Ctenochaetus hawaiiensis. The sequence continues at coordinate 13,440,564 of JAPZDY010000014.1, read as the reverse complement.
CATACAAACGCACACACAAAGACGCACACAAGAGGCTCAACGCGCTGGAGCTCCCTCCAGCTATCAGCGTGGGCTTCCCCCTCCTTTTCCCTCCTCCTCCTCTTCTTCACCCTCGCAGCCGCTCCGCCGTGGAGGGAAGAAGGGAGAGAAAGAGAGAGTTAGCGACATAGAGAGAGAGAATGAGAGAGAGAGAGAGAGAGAGAGAGAGAGGTTGAGAGACAGGGAGAGAGAGAGCTTCCCCCCTTACAACTCTCCCCTGGAAGCCCCAGCTGCTGGCTAGACTACGCGGTTACACGGGCTGCCTGCCTGCCTGCCTGCCTTTGCGCACCGGAATGGCGGTCTGTGGATGTGGAGATGGTCCGTTTTGCGCCAAAGCAGCTACCGGAGCGAAGGACTGGATGGAAACGGAAACACATGAGGAAAGCGTGCGCGCACGACGCGGCTCGTATTTATGCGAAAGTCGCGGAAGAAACGGGAAGCAGCACCGTGTTTTCGAAGAGGGACGCCGTGAGAGGGAAAGGGGGGATGGGGAACCTTATACAGAGCCACGGAAGCCGGGGATGTGCGCTTTTATTCGGTGCGTAATGACACGACGCGTTTCTCCGATGGTTGTACCGACGTGCTGTTGATGAGAAGGGGAGGGGGAGCGGCGGGGGGTGTCAACGTGTGAGGCTACAGCGGCGAATAACGGGGACGGTTTTATATCCAGATACTACAACCGACACGGGAGCAGAGGCTACAGCCTCGTTGACGCATATGGCACGCCCCCCTCTGCCCCTCGCTCCCTCCTCCTCCACGCTGACAGGGAGGCGTTTGCTACAGGGCGCCATTTTCAAAAGCCTCCTTTACATATGAGATTTATTTTGCTGCAGGAGGCCTGCAGCCGTCCCGCCGTCTCATGTTACACATATATCTGCCGAAGAAGAATATGGACGCAAGAGGAAGAAAACGGGAAAAATGGACGACAACTGTTCCTCTGTCTTTTCTTCTTATTTTAAGATATGTTTTTATTGCAAAGGTGAGACATTTTATTATTAATCATTGGCATTTCAATAACATCAAGCCTATGCTGATCAGATGTTATTATTGTTATTGTTTGTTCTTTGATGATTTCTATAGAATATAGGATACATTTAATTTGATTGGAAAACTTTTGAAAAATCGCATTAATTTTTTAAAAATAAAAATGCAAATACACCATATATAGTAATGCGGTTAACAGATACAGTAGCCCAAGCCTTCACCTAAAGACAAAAAAAGGTTTATTGTAATATAGAATCTTTCTGAACATTATAGGTTGAATTAAAGGTGAAGAATTTTTAATTTTGACATAGAGTGTGGATGAAATATGGGATAAGTTGATTAAAATATAAGAACTTTCCGGATTATATTTTCCTTTTTAAATCTTTAAACAAAAACCACGCAGTGGTGGCGTACAAAGCCAAACCAATTAAACCTAAAAATTGATCAATGGCGAGGAGCCACTGAGATCCAGAGTGTGTCCGTGCGTGTGTGTGTACATGCGTGTGTGTGTTTGTAAAGAGATCCCATTACTCTGACCTTTTTTATTTTACCCGAAATATTAAAATTGCGAGGAATTTACTACTTAATAAGAGTTTTATATATATTTATATTACTCAATCATCGTGTTTTTGGTTGCAAGAAAACAAAACAGATATACACAAAAAGCGTAAGTCAATCTGACACCACAGTGAGAATAGTTTCTACACATTTAGGATGATTTTAGACATTTTTTTCAAGCTGAAAGTTTTAATTGTCGGCAGTTTTCCTCTTGTTTCTTGTAGATTTTTGTTGCATATTCTTTTAAAGTCGACAGGCTTCAAAAACGTGTAAAATTACAGACTGGCTGCATCAGTAGGCCTACTTTACATAATTACACACGGTGGACTAGTCTGCTCACTTTGAAGAACACGCTTTTAGTTCTACTAATCATCACAGCATGTACAACAGCAGCTCATTTAAATGCAAACATATTATCCTTATTATCTTATTCGCAGTTTTTGTTATTCGGTTTGAACATTTTTGACAAAAGGCAGCGTTTTGTTTTCTTCTGTCCCTTCACTTGTTTCACCGTCATCACGGTCCATTTCTCCAGGTCTCCTTAAATAATGTCTCATAATTTAAGAAACCATAAACACGTGGTTGTGTTTAGGTGCGTTTGGAAAAAAAATCAAAACATAATGTAACGTGTGTGTGTGCGCGCGCGTGTTTGTGTGTGTGTTCTGAGCTGAAGGAGTCGGCGAGGAGTTTCTGTGGTGGTGAAGTTAATTCAAAGTGACTGCAGCAGGACGGCCAGCTTTCTGTGGCAGCACGATGAGGCGATAATAGCAATAATAACAATAAACAGACTCACCGGAACAACGGAACAATATGAATGTTACAGCACGCGTAGAACAACGTAGAGGGGACTAAAAGATGACTCTTTTTAGCCTATTGGTGTGTGTGTTTGATATTTACACTGCTCTAAGTTTTACATGTGATTACATTTACACCGATAACAATAATAATAACAATAATAATAATAATGAGAATAATAATAAAATAAAAATAATAATAATATAGTAATAAAGCCAATGACTACAACGTACCGTACGTTATTCTCAATAGAATACTCGAATCATTAAAATAAAAAGCAAAAACTTCATAATTATGAATTAAAAATATTTTGATAAATTAAGAATAATATAAATTACTGTTCTACAGTAAAACTACAATAAAAATATGTATTTTTAAATTACTAATAATTTTGGTTTGAAAAAAGTGTTCTACTGGTACTTCAACATGCTTCCAAAATGACTGCAAACAATCAAAGAAACAATAAATTAAATAATATGAATGTATATAATTGACAATTAGCAATTTTGATAGCTTTATTCAAGCTGTTCGGTTACTTTGTTCTTCTTTTAAGTCACGCAGTGTTGCTTTTTTGTGTGTGTGTGTGTGTGTGTGTGTGTGTGTTTTGTGTGTATTTTATAACTAAATATTGACCCAAAATTTTCACTCCATCAGAAATGAGGTTTGACAGCTGCAGTCTGTGTAGCTGTGTGCAGCATTTTTTTGCTTTGCTTTTGGCTATTTTGAAGTTTTCCCTCTGTTCTCTGAGTGTATGACACACACACAATGTTAGACATGTACGTGTTTTAACCACATTGTTCGTGCTTTTGTATCATATTTTTTAAATGAGTAAAACACTTAAAGATTCTGTATTTTCAGTTTCAGCCTATTTGCCTATAACAATTCTTACGCGTCAATTGTGCAGGTGTACCTGCACTTATATTTTAAGAATTTGCAAGACAAACAGGCTAGGTTTGTG
>JAPZDY010000014.1:13377601-13425319 GCA_029783645.1 Ctenochaetus hawaiiensis | reverse complement strand
AAAGAAACAAAGAAAGAAAGAAAGAAAGAAAGAAAGAAAGAAAGAAAGAAAGAAAGAAAACAACTGGATTTCCAAATACTACTGTTTTTTGGGTGAACAAACTATTTCAGAAAATTGTATCGAACCTAATCACAAGCAGTGAGTCTGGTGCATGGCTCCTTTCATTAAAAGATGAAAACACTGGACAAAACTAAAGTTCACCTATGTTGAACATTTCGGAAACTCCATGATCACCTCCTCTGCTGATCCTCCAGCATTCTGCGCCTCCATATGGCAAAATTCACAAGAGCTCAAAAAAGAAAATGTTTCTCTCATTTACAAAAAACAAAACACTCCTCTGCAGGTTTTTGAAATGGTCAACAGAGTTAAAAACAAATGTGCCAAACTGTCCGCCCCAGACCTCTAGATTCTTTCACCTCACTATTTTAATGTCAAACCGCTGTCTGTTTCTTGTCATGTCTCTTCTATGTAATCCTCTTGCGGTTGGGAAAATTCCTCTCACATTAAGAGCATTTCACAAACATTTCTAAAAGCTTTTTAGTCAGGGCTGTTAGAGACTGTATCATGCAAGGCTATTTATTGGGTTTGTTGAGGGTGTTCAGGCTTCTGTCTCTTCTGTCTCTGTATATAATAAATCAGTGAAGCAATAAAAAAAAAAGGCAAAAATAATCCTAATATTTGTTGGGTAAGGACCTGGCTGTTCATGTGATAAGTGCCACTCCTAAAATCCTAATGATGCTGCTGGCACCAGAGAGCCATATAAAGCAGCGTTTCAAATGAAAGGGCTGTTTTCTGGCTGAACAGCCGCAGACGGCCGGAGAGAAAGGAGCAGTCGAGGAGCCTGAGGAGAACCTGGGATAACACCATCTCTTCTGGCTCTGAACTCTGCACAGGCCGTCAATTACGGGGAGATATACGGGCCGGTCCATTTCCACCACTTTACTGAGTCCCCTTCAGTTGCAGCCCACTAGGACTGTAAATTATCACTCCCCCATCCAAGGTTTGCAGCAGTTTAGAGTCACCAGTGAGACCCTCCTCTGTCTCGGTCCGAATTTGAAGGAATTCCCTCCCTCTGTGTGCCAAACCCTAAAAACCATTGCAAACCAGAGCTGTAGAGCATGCAGCTGCACGCCCATGTGGACACGCTCACTCGCAAACATTGATTTAAACACACACAAATGCACACAAATGTTCGTATATGGTATATAAAATCCCCTGGAGCTATAGATCATTGGGAACAGGTAGAGAGTTTAGCATGTACATACACACACACACAAGCACACAGGCTGTAGATCACCACGGTGGGCAGGGACGTCAGCACTCCCATACACAGTGAGCCTTATTGCAGAGTTTAATAGAGGAAAGCCAGCATGAATCCCCGCAGTCATTCTGTTCCAGTCAAACACACCATTCACTACACACTAGTCCTGTGTGTGTTAATATACACACATACAGGTCCTTACATACTGTACATCATGTGCTCCAGTGTGCACTGTATGTGTGTGGTTGGCATATATGTATACAATATGATAAAGAATGTGTGTTCTCATGAAAATGAAACAAACTGTGTGTGTGGTTATGCATGTGAGTACATCCGTATGTACTGTCTCTGTGGAATCTAGAATGAGAGAGAGAGTAAGAAAGTCTGTGTGTGTGTGTAAGTGTGTGTGTGTGTGAGTGTGTGTGAGTGCGTTGTAGGATGGAGGCCATATTGACCCATCAGTGCTGCTCTGTCACCTCTTCTCTTTATGAGTCTGGCCTTTTAAAAACACACTGGATTTATGGTCAGTTTGAGAGCAATCTCAGCCATGGCGTGTGTGTATATGTGTGTGTGTGTGTGTGTGTGTGTCAAGAATTTTTTTTCTCCTAAATACCGACACTAATGTAGAAAACTAGTCTCGTTTGCTGTCAAAAGAGGAATTAAACACATAAACAGTCAAAGTGATGAGAAGGTTATCAGCGCCTACAGTATGCTGAGGGAGATATATATACCATACATAGTCTATATATCTTTAAACCAAGTACTACAAGTGTTTTTGACCACCGAAGGAATCTCATCTGAAAAAATAAAAACGCATAAAAGTTAAATGATAAGGCAGATGCCTAGTCCAAGTGAACTTTTGTGTCAGATGATGGGAAAACTGTCAAATCCTAGGACTAATCGCAAATACAGCAAAAACTGGAACAAAATCAAAACTGTATGTGTAATGCTTTGGGAGCATGAGATTGCAAGCATTAATAAAGTAAAAGAACCAAAATATTTTCATACTTTCATAGACACATGTTTAGTTTAAAATGTAAACTATCTGAGTTGTGATGTTTACACTTGTTGACCCTGAACCAGGTTATGTGAGTGAGAACAGAATTCTCTCTGCATGTAAACATGGTGATGAACGTCAGTATTAACACTTACACACACACACACACACATTGCACATTCATGCGTACAGAGCTGAGTGGTGCAGATGGTGACTTGTCATCTCTCTCTCTCTCTGCAACGCAAAATCCCACGTCATCTCGTAAAACTCGCTCCTCCAAATTGATTTCACAGTACAAGAGGCCCCCTGGAGATTAACAAAGTAAATTCCACTTCTCCTCTTCAAAAGAAACACCCACAAAATTTTCCTTAAACCTCAGATAACCAGACATGGAGGATTTTCTTGAGACTATACATCCTTTATCTGTTATTCTAGGTGCTGTGTAATTGTGGATGGAGCCTAATGTGTGGTCCATTTGCTTCATTAATGGGGCAGACGCAAGCCGTTCAGCCAAGAAAACGCTTATTGTTCCCTTTACCTTCCCGTTTTTAATGTGTAGCATTAGTCCAGCAGTTGCTAGTGCTAGACCATAGTGCTTTGCTGATGGTCAAATGACAAAGTCTTAATAGAATATTGTGGGACCGGCAGGACAAAGGTGGGCAATGTTCAGCTGGATGCAGCCAATTTCTGTGTGAGAGGCCTGCCTAAAAACCCTTTTCATAGGCCGTCTAATGCTGGTGCGTAATTAAATGTGATTACTGGAGCAGAGGGCTTCTCTCTCCCTCTCTGAGGGCCACACACAGGACTGGAGGCAGCATGCATTCGCTCATTAAGGAGGCGCTAACAGATGTACACAATCAACGACCACAGGCATACCTAAAATTTAAGCTATATCGCTCTCGCCTTGACACAGAAACACAAACAAAAGCAGTGAAATATCATGTATCTCCAACATGTCAATATTTCAGGTCTAAGAAAATAAGAATTGAATTTGAAAGGGTACTCTGATGTTTTTTTAACAAAGAAGTATGTAATCCTTAAAGTGAAATTTGGCTGTCTTGAGTTGCAAGGGTTTTGCCTGGCAGTTTGCTGCCCACCACAGTCTCTCCAAAAAGCACAAAAAACAAACAAACACATACCAAGTAACATGGTAGTAAATAAAGATCCAGACAAACTATGAACCTCAGTCAGCGATAATCATAAACCAAACAAGCAGTAATATCAACAAAAATCAATTACGGTTTTCAGACACACACATTCATACACACACCTTGTCTGGCCCGCTCTCCGGTTCAGTTTCCTGGGCAGACACAGTCCCCTGGTGCTCATGGGAAATAGTGAGCATGCCAGGCCCCACAAAGGCGTCCATTCAGCCGCCCGCATGCTTGACCTGTGCAGGGTCAGTGCTCTGCTTTGTGCCCCGTGACCCCTGAGTGACCCAGGGTCACGGTGAGGGCCCGAGGTCAAATCCAGATGCCTGCGTCTAATTTTGCCCCAACTGGGTTATCCGTCCAAATCTGCCCTGAAATTTGCCCCCCAACCCCACCCCATCCAAAAACCCACAACTACCTCCACACATGACTGAGTCCCATAGAAATACATAGGTACTCTGCTGTCTAATTGGACTACTATGGAGTAGTGTTAACACTCAAGCTCTCTCATACTCTCTCAGCCTTGCTCTCCCTCTCTCTCACACCCACACACATACACACACATACACACACATACACACACGCACATATGCACACATGCTGTCCTGACCCCCTGTAACTGCACTAATACCCCATCCCATGGCCTTTGGTCTATCTTGAGGGATTAGGTGCAGAAAGACACACATACAAGCTCAGATACATCCACACACACACACATGCGCACACACACACACACACACACACACACACACACACACTTATGAGTGCAGCAGGCTTGGCTGAGGGTCTACCTTGAGGGATTAGGTGCAGAGAGACAGGACCCTCCAGCCAATCAACTGGTCTGTCACATTGATTTTGAGGGGTCACTGGTGCACAATGGCCAGGGTTTTCCTGTCTTAACCTCTCTGATCACACACATATGCACACACACACTCATGCACATAATGATGAAAATTTGATTTATATAATTTACGTGAAAGTCAGAGATAAAAAAGGGTTTTGGGTAAGTATAATATAAGATTAGTAAATAATGAAAGGTAAAAATAGAAAGCATAAAAACAAATAAGACTAAAAAGGTGTGTAAAAAAGAAATCCTTTAATGAAATGAAATGGGTCATATTAAAATTATCATACATTTAAAATTTGTAAAATGAGTGTTTTCAGAGATGATAACTAATAGAAAGACTTTCTGCAATATTTCCACAAAAGCACATACAAACATCTACACAATCCAAAATCCCCCCCACCCCGTCCACCTCTCATCACATCCCTGCTTCTGAAAATCCCTCGTCCCTGGGGGAAAGCACACCCGGCTAGGGGGAAGCTCCCAGGCCACCCCCACCCTTCTTCCAGCCCCATGCTTCTTCTTTTCTTTCCTGGTCACACAACACAATAGTCATCTTTTAGAGAGGGCACCAGGCAGGCGCTTTGGCTGACAGAAATAAACCCGACTACCGCCAGCTACATTTCAGGTGCTTAGGCTTACCATTTTCTCCGACGTCATCCACAATCAGCCTGTTCTGTTTGTCTTTTTTGTTCACCCCTCACACCTTTCGCCCTCGCATCCCTTATGTTGCCCATTTCCCTTTCCTGAGGGAAGTCTCTGAGGCATCTGGAAAAACAGGAATAGTGCATGTCTGCTGGTATTGTTATGATCAGAGAGCTCTTCAGTAGTAGAAGAACTATTCATGTACTTAAGTTAAATAGAAAAATATAAAAATACATAATTACAAGTCCTGCATTCAAAATCATACTTTAAGCAAAAGTATTATTCAAAGAATTTTCTAAAGTATCAAAAGTAAACTACTTATTCTGCAGAAAATGGCTATATTTGGTTATACATTATAGCATATGACATTATCAGATTGTCCCTGATTTTTCAACATGTCATTAGCATTTTGCTTTAAATATAATAACTACTTCATACAGTTTAATAGTTTTTTGGTAGTTTCCATCGAAGTGTTCAGTCTAGAGGGTCTCAAGAAAAATCTAAAAGGGGTTGTATGATAATTATTAAGGTGGAAAGGAAGAAAAAACACACATGCTACATAAATTTGTGTGTTTTTTTACCTTTTAGGTGTATTATTTTGTTTAATAAAAATTGAAAGGCTGACACTTTGGGCCTTGAGGTGATTTAATTGGAAGAACATCTTAAAAGTTGTTTCTGTGAGAGGTGATAAGCTTAAAAGACACTAGATCCTTCAAACTCATTATATTTTAAAAGTAAATTATGTGTTTTTATGCAAACTCTTAGTCTGAGAAGTAACTTGTAACCATAGATGTTAGTTAATTGAGTAAAAATATTATATCTCTCCTCTCTTTTAAAATAAGATTGGGTAAAGGAAACACAGCAGCATTAAAAAGGAAGCATCGAGTATAGAGAAATTCTTACGAAATTATGAAACTACGAACATCATTAAAGAACAAAAATAACTTATCACTTGCTGTGTTCCATGACACTAAAGTCATGACTGCTTTGTGACCACTAGTGGGCGCCCAAGTATTTCAACAAATACAAGACCAGCAGGCTGTGTTGTCTTCCCCCACATCCTCGACAACAACCCATACTTCCTGGATACACGTTCTGAAAAAACAGCCAGCTAGCTTTTATTATACACATCTTGTGTCGAGCTTCCGTTGGACAGTTTAAACACACGCGGAGACGTGATTTTTCAACGACAATGACCGTTTAATCCCACGATATTATCGATGATAACGTAAAAAGGGAAGCGAGGCGGTGGGCGCAGAGAAGTGTGAGTTGGTGAAATTACTAACGGTTACGTTAGCTTGCTAGCTATAAGGTATAATGCTAACTATAACTACCTGTTGGTCTTTATTTTTACATACTTGTATTTAAATTAGAGTTTTTGTCATTTGGTAACATCATATTAACGAACAACGAAGGGTTAAAATGTGTCAAACGTCAAACTCTGTTGTCTGTGTGTTTTCTCTTAGAGCGCCACGTCATTGATCTGTAGAGGAGTCAAACGCACACAACTGACTCCCCCCTCTGCAGACCCGTTATCAGACAGTTACAGTTCACCGTTTGCCTTGAATGAGCAGCTGTCTCCGTGTTTCCTGACATTTACTTACCGAAGGAGAACCTGTCAGCAAGTGGTTCAAAATGACGGCGTCAAACTGGGGTCTTATCATGAATGTGGTGAACAGCATCGTCGGGGTCAGCGTGCTCACCATGCCCTTCTGCTTCAAACAGGTGAGTCTCTCGCTGCTGCACACGCACCTGTGAATGTGCAAAAAAAAAAAGTTGTTTCCCAGAAACGCATATCTCTTTCTTCTGGCCATGGTGAAAGAATAGTTATTTCGATTACTTGCTAAAGTAAAAGTAGCAGACTTATTCATTCATTTTGAACTTAGGACACCAGAGTTATTTGTAAAAAGAAAAAGTACTCAGTATTAAGTTATAGCATTAGTGGGGTATTTTTTGAGGCACATGTTCACAGTTCCTTGATGTTGTTGATTTTAAAAATGTATAGCCTATAATTTTTCATTGCATTATAAACTGGTAATTTTATCTCTTATAATACATATATTCATAGGCTTATCACTAGTTTTGAAAAATAATTCTAATCTGAAGCTCTACACACCCTTTAAAAACCTGATTCACATGATCACATTTTTTTTCACAGATTAAGTATAAATGTCAATGTTTCATTAAAATAATACTATTTAAACATTTGCAGTCACTCAATACAATGACCACACACTGTTGATTTAAAATCTTGCTTAAGTTGGACATTGTACATTGCACGTCAGCAAGGTAACAAAGTGCTTCATTTCTATCGCAAATGCTGTCATTGTATAAAGACGTTGGCAAGAAGGAAAATGCTCTAAGTGACTGTATTAGCCTTACAAATACTCCATAAGATCTTTATTGAACAGAAACAACATCTCTGTCTGTGTGGCTGCAGCAAAAGTCTCTTGAAATAGTTATAAATTAAATTAAGTTACAACAAATTACCAAACGAATTTTCTTTATGGTTTTGGTACATATACCAAACTTGTTTGACACCTTTTGTGTGTCTGTAAATGATCAGCTGAACAATCCTTTGAAAAAATTCTGTAGGACAAGAATCTACCCTTAAGCCTCCCTGTGGAAGATGTGGTGAAATGGAAGAAGAATTCATAAATTTATTAATGAATAAATTGCAACCACAATACTATCTCAAGAAACTGCTGTGAAACTGCCTCTTAAGTGTTTTGTCCTACTTCCTTCTACACTCCCTCTCTGTTTAATGTGCATGAATGAGCATGAAAAGAGCTTGCACATATTCAAAAAGTCAGATCTTCACCAACATAACACAACAACATATTTTCATTAAGCCTTTGAAATCTTCTCCATATTAAAACACAGCAATACACCCTCACATTCAGTCTCTTTCATAGGTTAAACTGATTTAAAGAATTTTTATATGTGGTAAATGTTGTATTCTCTGTATTTTGGATGTGAAATGCTTAAGTGTCCCTGTGGCTTCTTACAGTGTGGGATAGTGCTGGGAACTCTTCTCTTGTTCTTCTGCTCATGGATGACCCACAAGTCTTGCATGTTCCTGGTGCATACAGCGAGCAACACCAAAAGAAGGACCTATGCAGGATTGGGTGAGTTGATGCTTCAGAAGTCAGCACCAAGTCTGAACATTTCCACCTTCAAACAGCTCTGTACAGACAGCCAGAATTTCATATGTCACATTCCTCGGGATCCAGTCCCATTAGATTGTGGTTAAGAACCAAGGTGAAAGAAGGGCTATCAGAGGAGAAGTCAGGTATAACTTCTTATTTATATTCTGTAAGCTAAGTTGTACAGTTTTCAAAATAATAACAGAGGTGTGTTTTGTTAACCTTAGCAAAGTTGCAAACAAAAAGTGGTAAGTCTCAATGCAGACACCTTTTTTCAGAGCAGGACACAGAGAATAAGAGCCAACATGTTGGTAGGCCACTGGGTTTATTGTCCTTATGTTTTATCCATTGACTGTGTTCAAACAAATATCCTGCGTAATAGATCATGTAAGCAAACGTTAGCCTGCCACCTTACATAATGATTCACTACTGTTTGAGTTGTTGTCCAAGTTGACCAAGAACGTATTTGCAAGGGTTACTTGAAACAGTTCATCAGACAGTTAAGCTGCTGATGAGATTTGTGTGTTTGAGCAGAATTGAAGCAATGCTATGTAGATCTGTACGTAGAATATCAAAGAAATATATGATGGAAATTTTCACAGAAAAAAATGTCTAATTGTCTAATTATGTAATTTTGATTAACAGGGATGAGTTTTTAGGGGTTTAATAAATGCCTGGAAGAAAAACTTTAAAGTAGAGAATGATGTTGGTATTAAGCAGAAGCATCAACAGTCACAATTTATGAACAGACAGATAAAACTGTGTCAGCAACAGAAATTCAGGATTATAGTTAAGACACAGTACTGTACTGTAGTGCTCATAGTGAATATCCAGTGTGTTGAAAATGCTAGATTAGTATAGTTAAAATGGACTGTGAGGTAGTTTCTAAAATAGAAACCAATTTTAGGACACTGCAATCTTTTTGGTCACAAGCTGTTCACACTGATGCCACTCTCTTCTCTGCAGCTTTCCATGCTTATGGGAAACCAGGAAAAACACTGGTGGAGACAAGGCAAGTCTTGTTATTTGTTCACTCTGCTCGTGCTGTGTTCGAACTGTATATTATGACTCATTTTTCCTCAAGTAAAATAATTATGACTTAACTTCCAAAAACTATAGACAATAATAATAATTGCGTTTTCCCCTGTGTCCTCTCTGCCCCTGCAGTATGATCGGTTTGATGTTGGGGACCTGTATTGCCTTCTACGTCGTGATAGCTGATCTGGGCTCAAATTTCTTTGCTCAGCTGTTAGGTTTACAGGTTTGAGATCATTATTCTGCTCTAATCGTCTGTCAGACATTTTGAACATTGTCATGAGTTACACCTCCATTGCTCTCTTCTGCTTTCCACTTTACTCTTAAACAACAGCTAAAACTGCAGTTAATGTTGGGATATCAGATTAAGGGGCATCAGCAAACTAACAACGGAAGGAAACAAAATGTCCTAAAAAAAGTGTTTAATCATGTGATACCCTTCTCTTAAGGTGACCTTCAGTTTTCGGGTGCTGCTGCTGATCGCTGTGTCGCTGTTCATTGTCCTCCCTCTGAGTCTGCAAAGGAATATGATGTCCTCCATCCAATCCTTCTCTGCTATGGCTCTCATGTTCTACACCCTCTTCATGTTTACGGTGAGCTAACCAAAATATGGATGTCTACAATAGGCTGCTGTGGAAACATACCTCAGGTTTGGATTCAAAGTTTGACAATCAAAATGCAGGAGGTAGGACTGCCCTTGTTGAAGATGAAATGTTTTTATTAAGTAGCTATGCAGTTGCATGGCAAAATAGGTCATATAAAATTTACCATTAAGTGCAGTTAAAATTTGGCATCTGCAGCACATATAGATAATCTTTATGTAAATGATTCCTCTTACAGTTAAAAACTGTCAAGGTGTACATGCTATATTGAGTGTCAGATCAGAAACTTATTTTGCATATATATGTACATATAAATGAAGCTCAGATGAATAAAAATGTTGTCTAGTGTGATGTAATACAAACAAATGCACGAGGATGAAAGGTTAACTTTCTTTTATTATTGATAGGAATGGAGGACAGTTTCTCTTAAAGCATTTTGAATATTACATTTTTTAATTCTTAAGCCAATGTGCTCCTAAGTGTCATGCCTTTCCCAAACACAGAGTACACCTAATACCTGATGGATATTGTTTGGGTAAATGCTTTTTTGTTGTATTCTTATTTGCTCAATTGTACAGAACTGTCTTCATTGCCAACACAGTATTGTCTTGCTCCTCCTCTTTTAAAGAGAAAATTCACACTAAATCACACAGGGGTAGAAAACAGTTGCTGCACTGCTTTTTAACCTACAACAAGACTTCCTCCAGGGTTTCCAAGCCCATTCATTACTGTTTGTATTGCATCATAAATGCATTTGACAAAAAGTAGTTTTTAGGAAACACATATTTATGCTCTGTTACTAAGTCAGTGTGGCATTTTTATTTGTACCTTTTTGCCCATGTCAGGCAGAATCGTTGATTAACAACTCTGCTGTGGCAGCTTATTATTATTTCAATGTTTAATACTAACCTTTCATATAGAGATAGACTGATGGTTTTTTCAGGGCCGATACCAATTATTACTAGTCAAAGAGGCTAATAACCGATATTTGGAGCCAATATTTATATCTGCTCTCTGGAGCTTCTCCACTGGGCAAAACTTGCTCCTCTCCGCCTTGAGCATTGTGCATGAACAGCTTTCACTGCTGATTGGCTGTTACCCATGCCGTGGCTCTGCATGTAACCAATCAGATGGTGCTGTGGGTGGGACAATGCTAGAGATAGAGTAGTGACTGCAGACTGAGAGGTGCGGCTGTGTCAGAGCCAAAATAACCCAGTTTTAAATTGATCTCTTATCACCATCGGATTAAAAAAAAAAGGTGGATGCCGATATGCGTCAAAATGACTAATATCTGTGCTGACAATCGGCCTGGCTGATAATTGGTCTATCCCTACTTTCTAATAGTTGAATCACATCTCCTTGTGGAACCTGAAAACGTAAGGGAAGAAAATTATAAATAAGAATTCAAGGTTGAGGAGCCAATTAGATCTCATTTTTAGACATCTAGTTTCACCTAAACCCTTTGATGATGGTATGATTGTCCTCTTTTAAAACTTTTGAATCATGCTTAACTGCCAGCTGCATTTCAGTTTGTGATATTGTTAAATAATAGGCCATTTTGTATTCATTTACATTGTTTTTTTTTTTAGTTTTAAGTTTTAAATCAAAAAGTTTGAGTACAGCGATGGTCCAGCAGCAGTTTTCTGCCTCATATGATTCAGCTTGTTTACTCTTTAAATGCACACGCAGAGTTTTCATGTGTGTGCGCATGCAGTTCTTTTTAACATAACCGTAAAGCTGCTTCCACAGACTCCTCACTGCTCTTTACAGTCTCTCTGTGTTATGTGACTTTTAGTTGGCGATAACCTAGAGCATTGGTGTGGTGTGTGTCTGGCTTCAGATCCAGGCTCGGCCCAGTCCAGACCCCTATCCCTCTAACAGTGATGTATCTTCCCTCCTTCTCTCCCTCCTTTCATCCTTTTCCTTTCTGTTCATTGTACCACTTTACTTCTTTCCCTTCCACCTCTTACCTAATGTCTCCCTGCTCTCCCTTACTCTCCTTGACCTCCTCTGTTCCTCCTGTGCACCCTGTGTTTGCTCCCTTCTGTGTCCCACTGCTGTTTTCTGTTGCCGGTGTTGTAGATAGTGTTGTCATCTCTGCGCTACGGCATAATCTCGGGCTCCTGGGTGGAGCGGGTTCACCTGTGGCGCATCAAGGGCGTCATTCAGTGCCTGCCCATTATCGCCACAACCTTCTGCTGTCACCCGTAAGTAAACCATGGAAACCACCCCCAAAATAACGCCCCTGTAAAGGGCAGTAAGAGGAGTGGACAATGAAGAAAGCCTGATGTTACCCTGCAATTTAACACTCTTTGAATCCCCTTCCCACCTGAACCTTCAGCCCACTCCTCCGAGTCATCCCCATATTTCACCTTTTAATTCGGGTTTGGTCTGAGCCATTTGAGCTCTATGTGTCTGTGTGTGTGTGTGTGTGTTTTGGTGACGGTAGTGATAAGGCAGAGCACTGCAACATTCTAAGATGAAAGCTTCATCTTTGCTGCTCCTCTACAAACACCCGGCCAGGATGAACATCCTAGATATGGGTGTCGGGGGCTGGAGGGTTATGGAGTATTCTTCACTCCTCTGGGACTTAAGTATTTAAGGAAGCAAGACTTAGAAAAAACATGCTGATGGAAATCTTGTGGGGTAGTTTTAGTCTAGATTAACCTTTTATGAGTCTCTTTTTGTTCATCAATTTAAGATTTCACTTTTTACTCATTATTAATCACTTTCATCACTCAATTTTGTCAGCTGTGACAAGTTTTGCGTTTATTGTGGGGTTTCTTGTCATGTCTCTTTGTTGTTTCCCTTCATTTTCTCTGTTTTTCTCTCCTCATTCATTACCTTCATTATCTGTCTGTGAGCCATCGGCATGGGTGCAGCCTCCCCCCTTCCTCTTCTTCGTGCCCTTCCCCTACTTGTCTTCATTTGGTTCGGGCCGTAACCTCCCTCCCTCCCCCTCCCTCCTTCCCCTCAGATGGTGCTGTCCTCGTTCAAACATGGGCTGCTCAGCGGCTGGTGGCTAGAGCAGGTCAATGTGGTGCGCTTGGAGGGTGTGTTTCGCTGTCTCCCCATCTGTGGCATGGCCTTCGCCTGTCAGTCGTAAGTACTCCTCCCGCCCCCTCCACCCGCATGGGATCATATAATAAAACCGACGTCAAACAAGACTCCAAACGCGATTCAGAGTACAGAAAATCTGACAGTAGTCCCAAAGTCATGTGGAGGGTAGATGCTCAAACTGTCGAACTCCTGCAGCGGCACAGTGAATTGAATCTTTAATTGCTGCATGTAGAAATTGGGCAATCATCACAATTAGCGCATGTGTACTTGCAATATTGCTCTAAGCCCTAGTGGAGGGTTTGGGGTGAGTTTGTCATTTAAAGAGACACACTAATTTGTGGTGGAGATGAGATTGTTTAGGAATTTTAAGTTTCAAAAAGAAGCTGCTTATTAACGTGCTTTTCACAAACAGCTCATCTGTTTCTGCTCCATTGTTAGATCTGCCTTCTTTGATATTAACCTGAGACTAAAACTAATTAATGCTCAAACCACTTCTTTTGTTTTTTGGCTGATGTAAAAAGAAGAAAACTCAAATTTGCCAAAAAAAGAAAGTAAACATTTGTTTAAATGTTACTTTTAATTTCACCAAAACTACAATGAGAAATTGCTGACAAAAATAGTTAAAAATGATTTACATAAGCGTCACTTTATCAAAAATGGATAATAAAAGCTTTTGGTGAACTTTCTGTCCATTTTTTAATTGCCCCCTCTTATCTAAGACTTTAGCAAAATACACTCAGATGCAGACCTGGCTAGTTTGGCAAACATGCAAGAAAACTGCAGCGATCACACTACTGCGTCACATCTCACAGAATAATAAGAGCTTCTCTGAGTAACCATACTCATAACACCTCTCCATTTTCATCCTTCTGCATGCTCGCTCACTGCCTCTTTTTGTCCTGCTTTCTTTGCTTTACTGCTTGCTCTGAGTTTGACTGGGTGAAGGGAAACCTAACAAAGGTCCAGTGGGTCAGGGGTGTGTCAGATCTTATCATTGATTTGAATGCAGTGCTGGGGATGGATGTAGGGAGTGTTACTGTGAAGTCATTAGGAGCCAGATGTTTGGGTGGTGGTACTCTACGGGTCTGTTTGTGTAAAAATTGAGTGAGGTAAGTGGCAGGAGTGGGTGACTGTAGCCTTGACCTGAAACAAGACTTTAATTAATGTAATCACACAAAGCCGACATGACATTATGGCACGTTCATTAGAAAGTGAGGTGTGCATGTTAGGAAGAAGAAAGTGCGCACTTGTCTGTGTGTTTGTGCTTGTGTGTTTTCTGCGTCGGTTCCCACTAGCGACGCTGAGTGACATTTGGCAGGGTGATTTCTTGGCCTGTGGTCAGGCCGAGTGAGGCGAGTGCTCCGTCAGGCAGCAGGCAGCTTAAGCCAAACCACTAATCAACACATTGGACCGCCGACATCTTACAGACACACACTGATGTACTCACAGGCTGATTAAACAGCTCTCAGCACATTGGATTTTTATTACATTCATGAAATGTGTTTACTTTCAGTTAAAACATTACTTAACATCACCATTATGACGAGATGGGAGCTGGCCTCATTGTGTTTTTGGCTGCACGTCTAAACAGCGAGGAGCAGTTTTAGCTCATAATCGAGGGACATAAGAAAAAAGTCCCTCTGTGATGCTACCGTCAGCATGCTTTCAACTCCCAGTTAATGATATTATCTACAGCACACTCAAGCCCCCCCCAAAACACATACACAGTTTCACCATGTTCGCTTTGAGGACCTTCTCCCTCATATTTCCTCCATTTAAGGGCAGCGGTAATGCAAAAACACATTAACCTCTGAGTCTGGACTATTGAGTGACCATTAGATCCTTTAGCTCCCC
Organism: Ctenochaetus hawaiiensis; assembly: GCA_029783645.1. NCBI lineage: Eukaryota > Metazoa > Chordata > Actinopteri > Acanthuriformes > Acanthuridae > Ctenochaetus > Ctenochaetus hawaiiensis. The sequence goes on along the minus strand of JAPZDY010000014.1, from coordinate 13,410,724 downwards.
ACTTACAATATGTTGTTTTATGTAACCTTGGCTATGAGATTTACTGATTTGCGGATTAAACAAGCATCAAGAAAAAGCACCACGGGACGGTGCTCGCTCATAAAATCAGAATGTGTGAAAGAGAGACAGGCAAAGAGAGAGCGAGAGGCAGAGAAAATTATGGTCTCTCTGTCTTTCTCTCTCTCTCTCATTTCTTCTATCTGTTTCTTCCTTTCACATATATATGAGAAAAAGAGAGAAAGAGAAGAGGAGAGCACAGAGTCTGGCAGGAAAGTTTATAATGCTCTAAAACCTGCCTGGCACTTGCTATTATTTATAAAGCCTGCAAATTCACTGGGTAATGTGCCAACAGTCCCCCCCACACACTGCCTCACTCTACGATAGCACAGGACAGGTACCTGAACTGACAGACAGACAGAAAGACAGACATAGGATCAGCCTTGGCTACTGTCACCTGTGCTGTCACACACATACGTGCACACACTCATGCTCGTACTTTGACCTACTTTATTAACGACATTTAGAAATGAAGTATTTCTGATGTATTGACAGACACAACTTATGGAATGGTGTTCTTTATGTCTAAACTTAAAACCCTCTAAATTAAGTCTGGCTGTAGCCATTTAAGGTCCAGTTTTTGCAGGTAATAATCAATCTTCAAACAAAATAACGTTGCAAGTTAAACCTAGTTTTTCATATGCTGGTGTGACTTGAAAATTTCATTTAAAGCAAGTTTTGCAGAAGTCGGCAGGGATTATAGGTATGAATGACAAAAAAAAAAATCTTACTTCATTATATAAGACAATACAAATCCCAAGGTAATGGGTTACGTGCTAAAACTTTAATGACCAAAACAAGCAAAAATAAATAATTTGTCTAAATTGGATAAACACATGGGGAGAGACTCACTTTTTGATTATTAAATGGAAAGAATGGGCCATCACATTGCTGCACAACATATGGCACCAAATTTAAGAAGGTATCAAGTCTGTATGGTGTATGGTGCCTCTGTTTGAGTAGCAACTCTGCTGATTCCTGCATCAATAGTTAGACTTTTTTTAAACTTTGGATTGCCACTTGCCATAGCAGAAGTAATGCATCTGATAATCCAGACAGCACATGAATGCACAGCAGCACCACTGTGGTCTTGTGTCATTCAGCTCGCAGATTGTGTTGTTGTTGGGCTCCTTGTCTCTTACAGACAGGTGCTGCCGACCTATGACAGCCTGGACGAGCCGTCGGTCAAACGCATGAGCACCATCTTCACCTCGGCCCTCAACGTAGTCACCATCTTCTACATCACTGTGAGTGGAAAACACACTTCCACACACACCGGCCATCACCATTCGCACTGGCTACATTTACCGCTGTCATTGCTGTCATTTTTAGAATTAATAAAATTGGTTGTTCATTTTCAACATAATTTTGTTTCATGTACACAGTCATGCATGTAAAACTACAAATCTTTTTAGTGATTGAAATGGAAAAAAAAACTATTGTCATTTAATTTTTTTCAATTTCTCCTGATGCCATAAGCAACATTAAATAGTCATGATCAAAGCATACAATCAAAGTTAAAACAATCTGATAATAATATACAAAGATGGTAAAGCTTCAGAAATATGCTGACATAAATAAAGTGCCTATATACATTAATTGTTATAAGTATAAAAGAGTTCTGTAAACCTTGTATTTTGCAAATGCATTTGTAGAACAGTTCAGATGTTCATAGTCTGAACTTTTTTGGCTTTGAGTACCTTGAAAGTAGTACTGCTACTACTAAAAATTACGACTCTAAAAATGCAGTACAAACCCTGTTCCCTCCATCCCTTTCTGAGCCAGGTGGGCTTTTTTGGCTACGTCAGTTTCACAGACAACATTGCTGGCAATGTGCTGATGAACTTCCCTTCCAACCTGGTGACCGAGATGATCCGCGTTGGCTTCATGATGTCTGTGGCTGTTGGTTTCCCCATGATGATCCTGCCCTGTCGCCAGGCCATCAACACCATGCTTTTTGAGCAACAGGTCAGCTTGAATGCTACAAACAAAATTGCTTAATGTGAAATGCAAATGGATTGCAGAAAGACTCAGAAACTGAAGTGAAGTGTGTAGAAGATTACTGATGTATGAAACGGTAACTTCAGACAGGTATTGGTTGTTTTAAACAATAAATCATATTTATAAAGATTTTTTTTTTCATGTTATTAGATTAATCACAGTTTAGTAAAATGTGTAGCTTGCTGCCTTATTGTTGTGGTACTGCCACTCCCATCCTGTCTGTTGTTAACATGATATTAATAAAAGAAGGAAAACTGTTGCTCTATATAAACAGAGCCTTCTGGAAATGCTTGCTGTGGAACTTATCTGTAGCATCAATAAAATTTGTATCAAATCCAGACGTTGCAGGCAAAAAAACACAATGGATTTGTAAAAATCCTTCTTTCTTTTGTTTTAAGGCCTAATGTAGGTAACAGTCTACCGGCTCTTCCAGAGAAGAAGAGTCCTGCTTGTCTTTTTGTGGTAGAAACCCTCCCAATGGCACTGACTGTTGGCAGTGAAATAATGAGTAATAAGGCATTTTTAGCCCTCAAGAGTCGCTGCAGCCACACAAAAATCTAATCATATGAAAATCAAAATTTAAATCCATATTTCTGATGCTTTATTTATTTGTTTGGTCTTTCATTTTATCTCACATTTTGTGTTGCAGCAAAAGGATGGGACGTTTGCTGCCGGGGGATACATGCCTCCTCTGCGCTTCAAGGCAATCACCCTTTGCATTGTATTTGGCACCATGCTGGGAGGCATCCTCATCCCTAATGGTACATCCTGTGTGTGTGCATCTGTTTGTGTGTGTCATGCATGGATTGAAATTGTATGTGTGTGCATATGTGCACAGCTCTCTGACTGGAGGTCTTTAAGGTGCATGTGTCCCTTTATGTGGGCGGAGAAGCTGGAGAGCTTTACGACGTGTGTGAATGTGACTTTACGAGTCAGTGACTGTCACACTCTAACACAGTCCTTAAATCAGGGCCCTAACTTTTATCTCCTTTTAGACGGGCAGACGGGAAGATAGGGCTATTATTCTCTCAGACTCCCTCTCTCTAACACACACACACACACACACACACACAAACTCATGTACACACCAATATTGGCTCTTTGTCGGGTTCTTTGAGTCTGTCCGTCTCTCTCACAAACTGCTGCAAAATGGTGGAGATGTAAAGGTTAGCATGAGTTTATGTTTTATTCATCCTTTTATATGGTGGCTGTTTGTTAAACATTTGATTGGGTAGACACAAACACACACTCACTCAGCAGGTTTGGCTGGCTCTTTGTGTATCTAATCAGACTAATAGACTATGAAGAAGGGAGGTAAGGACTCTGGGGAGAATGGACACTAAATCTGAGGGAGACAATATGGTGTCCGTCCTCTGGATGAACCACGGGTTTTTCAGGCCCGACGCCCAGCCAGCCCAGTCCACAGAGGCAGGGGTGGGGCCAGGGCTCTTTGCTGCCAAGAGCAAGGTGCCAGGGATGAAGCCTGGGGCTGGGTGGGTGCTGATTATAAATGACAGAGGCAAATATGAAGCTATTGATAAAGAGCAGAAGTATGGGGATTGCGCTGAGTGTTTTGCAAAAGAGACATGGAACAGTGCGCTCAGCAAGAGGCAAACCCCTGAGCTCTGGCAGTGTTGTTGCGATGTTTTCTCCCATCAGGCTCCCACTGAGCTCTGCAGCGCTGTTTCCCAACCATTTTTATAACACTCCCCCACATCCCTGTTCGATTAGCTCAAGTACTCTCCATCAGCACCACTAGTTGGCTTCCAAATCATTTGAATTGATTTCAATGTGGGCGTTAAGTAAAATTATAAAAAGTGAATTTTTTATGTTTGCTTACAATTAGTCATCAAGGTTAGTGCCAGTCAAGTATCTGTTTGTACTGCTGCCACTAGAGTTGCTGAAGCTGGATCTTTCAAACCCTTAGCTATTACTAGTATTTGATCGTTTAAACAGTTTATCCAGAAGTTTAGCCAGATATTTTATCTGTTTACTTTTATTTTTTTCAATGATTTTGCTGTTTATCCATTATTTTTCGCTAACAATTTCAAATGATTATGTGTTGCATTTATCTATCCATCCATTTATCCATCTATTTTAGCCATTGCTCACTATTTCAACTGTTTATTTGTCACATACATCCTTACGACTGCAGAATAACCCCCTGTAGTACAACTATCACTGGCTGGGAATCACTGCTCTACAGGATCACAAGGTAATTCCTGTGTTTTCTGTCCCTTTTCTCTCTTTAGTGGAAACCATCCTGGGTCTCACTGGAGCCACCATGGGCAGCCTTATCTGCTTCATATGCCCTGCTCTCATCTACAGAAAGATCCAGAAGAATGGCATCATTGCTCAGGTGACATATTAGCACCTTTTCCAATTATTTTCTCAGTGAAAAAAAAAGTTTACTCACTGTCTCTCTCTCTCTGTTTTGTAGCTGGTGCTTTGGGTGGGTCTGGGCATCCTGCTGATCAGCACCTTTACCACCCTGTCAATTTCTGCAAGAAACCCCGGAATCAGGGTTGTTCATCCTCCTCCAGCCCGTGACAAGAGCAACCTACTGCTCCCAGACCTCCCTGAACCGCATGGTAAAGATCACAACTTGCACTAATGGCTGGTCATCACTTATCTACTTGCTGTAATGTAAATTCAGTGGTTTACTAATGATCCATGGAAACATTAACCTTAACTGGCTGAAGCCAGTGTTGCATCTTGGAGTGGACGGCAGTGCTGCATGTAATTATATCATGCAAAAGGCACAAGCAGCACAGGAGACGTGTTTATTTGTTTTTTCTTTTCAAAGTGAAAAATTGCAGCGCCCTAAAACAGGAAGGTAAAGAGAAAATGAGGCCACAGCAAAGGACCAGTGAGAGTTAAACAGAAGCACAAAGCCATTTAAAGAAAAAGGTTTCTTTCATTTCTATGAGAAGTAAAGATGGGGACTGACGGAGTGACTGATAGACAGACAGCCAGGGTGAGACGATAACCTCTTGATAATATCTGAGAGCAGCGCTGAGTGCTTGACATTGATGGAGCGAGAGTGATGCCCTTCAAACTCGAGTAATTTCTCTCCACCCCTCTACCTCTGTTTCATTTCTCCTACTATCCCCTCCCCCCAATACACATTGTCTACATCCCCGTCTCCCCTCATATCTCCTGGGGCAGCTATAAAATGCCTGCAAGCTCGAGCTATATAAAGGGAAGAGGGTGGGATGGATTTAGGAAGGGGAGAGGGGTGCAGACGAATCGAATGGAGATGAGCTGCAAAGGAACCCTTCAAGTTAATGTTCTTAATATTAGGGTGTAACAAGAGGGACTTGTAGTTTCACTTCCTCTCCTTAACCCATTGTTCTTCAGCAACATCTTTCTCTAACATGTTCATGTCCACCAGTGAAGTTTTTCTGTTTCCATATTAATGATTTTAACCATCAGTCATCCTGGATCAGTGTAATGATTCAATGAAAAACAACCAAATATCATTGATCCAGAGTGAAAGCATTGACCATCATATTTAAGATACAGCTTTATTTTTTTAATCTCCTGGCTGAGTCATTCTGCTTGCGCCAGGCAGACAATGGTAGAAACCCAGAAAAATATATGAACACCTCTCTGGAATAAAGCGACAGTGTGGAAGTGTTTTGGATTTCTGAGAAAAGATAGGTCAAAAGCAAAATGCTGTCATGAGATAAAATACTCAGAAAATATGGTCAACCTGAGCTGGAATCTCACTCTGCAATTTGTTGCTCTTCCTAAGAGAATATAAGCTTTTGTATTTCAACAGTGTTAGGTTGACAAAACCTGCATGCAGGCTTGTTGAGTTCTGTTAGGAGATGCATTAAGTATAAAAAAAGTATTAGTAATGCCTGATACTTTTCATGTACAATATTCAATTGTAATTAATCTCACTGCCTCTTCTCCTCCCTGGTTTATTATAGCGCTCCAATTGTTTTGGTTTTCCCATTGTCAATATTTGCTGCCACCTAGTGGATCCACTCATTAGAAATAGTCAGTGGAAACGATGAGCTAAATGCATCAGTACACACAGTTAATGTGAGATATGCCGAGGTGTTAATTTATAATGTCAGCAGTTAATGTGTGTAATAAACACAACTACAAAAAAATAAGAGTACATGTCGGAGTCAACGTTAAATAGTAATGGAGTCATTTTATTTTTCACAGACAAGAAAAAATAGGGAAATAAATAAGGGTGTCAGATTAATTGTGTCTTAATTTAGCTGCAGTAATGCATCTCATATTTTTCATACTGGCTGTATGATGAAAAAATGCTGCAAAGCAAATAAAAAGCTCTCTGGCAGCAGTGCTAAACTAGAGCAAAAATATTCCTGCATGAGAACTTTTTATGGTCATTTAAAGGACCTATTTACTCAATCATTTTGCTGTAACAGGGAGTGCAAAGGATCTTGGGAATATGTTGCTACCTGACATGTTCATAGAGGTGATGTCCAGCAGCTGCAGCTTGTGTTGTGATAAACTATGTTTATGTGTGTTTTTTGTGTGTGTGTCTGCTTGTAGACAATCCCGCAAACAAGAAACCAGTGGAGATACAGAAACCTGACCTTTCACCTGTGGAAGTGGTACAACCTGTAGAGAAGGCTGAGCCCCCCCAGATTAAAGGGCCAGTGGAACTACCCGAGAGGAAGAAGGAGGAAGAGGTGCAGTTGGACCGCCCTGATGCTGGTAAACAAAAACTCAACTAGTGCTCGAGTCTAACGAGTTCTTTAATGGCCTATTTAGACATAGTGGTGTTTTGTCTTTGCAGGTGTTGCTGTGCCAGAGGGGGAGGCCCATCGCCATGAGCCACCCATCCCTCATGATGAAGTCAAGGTAGACACTAGAAAGAACATCGAAGAGCTGGAGGAGGACAAGAAACAAGCAGCTCCCCCTGCAGGAGGAGGAGGAGGAGAGCAAGAACCAAAAAAAGATGAGGAGCAAGGGCACGCTGTGGAAGTCAAGGACAATAATGACAGAATGGCTGAAGAGAAGCCAAAGCCTGTCGAGAGTGTTGCAAAGAAAGAGGAAGTCGATTTGGGTGGAGGTGAAGTCCTATCCAATGAGGTGGTGGAAAAGCTGGATGCAGATGCAGGCAAAAAGCAAGATGTTGCCCCACCAAAGAAAGTTGACAAGCTTGAACCCATAAAAGATTCACTTGCAGGGAATGTAGCTGTGGTGGAAAATCAGGCTGGGGGGGCGCAAGCAGGGGTCAAAGGTCCAGATGCAGCAGGGAAACGTGAGTATTGGTTTGCTGTTCTTGTATAGCTGCAGTTTAAGGCAACTGGGTGAGAAAAATAGTTTTAGGAAAATGGAATATTGACTTAGTGCTTTTTGCTGATCCTCCAGCTGCACTTCCTGAAGGCAACGAGGCTCCGGCTGCAGACAGCAAAGATACAGCAGATGAAAAGTTGGATGGTAAGTATAGTAGATAGCCTTAAGACTGATAGTATTTTGTCGCCTGCACTACAACTGCATCATTTTTGTGACACATTTTTTTATTTTTTGGATTCCTATGATTGACTGGAGGTAAAAACTAGAAAAAAAAGTTGGTACACATTCTGTACCAACTATCAACATGCTGCAAGAAATTCATATAGAAGGTGAAGGCACCAGCTTTACCACAGTGGCCTCCCAGAATGCACTGCAGCTTTGTGTGGATGATGTGTAAGCCTCTGAAATACAGTGATCCTTTGACAGTAAGACTCGGCACATCACTGTTTTCTGTTTAGCCTGAAGTAGGAAAAACATTCACGAACACCAAAAGCTCTACAGGAGTACTTAAATGTCATATTTTAAGTAGAGGAAACTAAAGTGGAAGAGAATAAAGCAGGTCACCAGAAAGAGGACACACAGGTACAACACGTATAACAATCACAAACTGTAGGAATAGTTTTGCAGTGGTCTGCTGCATGTTGTTCGTATCCCTGCCTCTTTTTTCCATCTCAGTTTGCTTGTTTTGTATTATGTAATCTGCTCTCTGTGGTCTGCTCTTGCTCATTGCGCCTATTTTGCTGGGACAAATTTTATAAAAGACAGAGAAGATATTCAGATTCATTTCTTTCTCCTACTTCTTGTCCTCGCTTGTACGCTTGATACACAATTTTTTGGCTTTTGTTGACTTTCATTTTCTGTTTACTTTTGCCCTCTCTCTCTCTCTCTCTCTCTCTCTCCTTTTTCATCTTTATCCCCTTTTCTTCTTCTGCTGGACTCCTATCACAGTGATTAAAAAGCTGGTTGCAGGTATGAATTCCCTCCTGCCTCTTTTCCTAAATTCAGTCTGTCGCTCTGTCACGCAGTCAGTGGGTCATTTATCTGTTGATAGATATTTACATAAATCCACAGTACAGATATTTTAAGTGTTTTTAGCACATCACTGAATAATGTGGCAGTGTAGAATCCACCCACTCTTTTTGCCCTCTAACATAGTTTGTGTGTCTACAGCTGTCTGTTCCAGTTTATGTTTAAGGCTACAACCTAGAGATGTGTGTTGAATGAAATAGTCACTACATTTACATGTACAAATATTAATGCAGATTAAAATTAATATTAATTAATAAAATGCACATTATTAAAATATTATGCACAAAGTTTTTTGCTTCCACTTCAAAATAGCCAATATTCCCTCTAAGCTTTTAAGCATGCATCTGAGCATCTAGTCTGGCTAACTGTTGGCTTGGCAACATACACGGCTGACTGTAAACATCCAAGAGGTCATGTGTTATAAACTGTGATAAAACCGCTGATTGAAACAAATAGTTCACATAAACTGTCAAAATGTGTCAAGAGAACTTTACTAAAACCTGAAAACTATGAGCACATCCCACGTCTTAATCAGAAGTTGCTTAATATGGTATTAGGCCTTAGTCAGAATGTCCAACCAGAATGTGCTGTTTACATTAACCCTTGTAGAAAGTCTAATTCTAATTCTAATTGTCTGTCCTCCATCCCAAATCCCCTCCCACTTTGAGAACTGGCCCAACATCAGCCTAACTAAACGTCTTGACTAATACAGTTTCCCCAGATGGTTGTGACTTATTTTAATTCCCCGACTCTCTTATATTAAAGGCCAGCTCGACCACGCCGTGCTGCTGCAGGTAATCAAGGAGCAGCAAAAGCAACAGAAGAGACTCCTTGACCAACAGGAGATACTGCTGGCCGTCATAGAAGAGCAGCACAAGGAAATCCATCAGAAACAACCTGCGGGTACGTATGCGCATAAAGTTTCAACGACATGAGGCTTGATTTTAGTGTTCAATTTAAGAAATAAATGTAACAGAGTCTTTTTAACTTAAGGGGCTGCTGAAGGCGAGGCAGAAAAAAATGTCCAGGAACACTTAGAGGTGATTGAAGGTGGAGCAGCAAAGCCCAAAGAATCTGACCTGGCCTCAGACCTGAAGCAGCCCAAGGATGGAGCTGCAGCTCAACAGGATGGAGCAGCTGAGCCTCATGCTGCAGCCCAGAATCAAGCTCAGGCTGGAGATAAGGATGCTGATGTCGGGGCTCCTAAAGTTAATGTTCAAGCGCCTTACAAGGAGGATGGCCATGCTGCAGCTGAAGGAGAATCTCAGAAGCAGAATGAGCTGGGGGCAAGAGGAGTGCCACTGGGGAAGAAAAGATCCGATGACCATCAGCCTGTACCTCAAAAGGATCAGGCAGCTCAACTTAAAGATGAAGACAGAAGTTTGGATAAGGAAAAAGAGAAAATTGAAATTTTTAACAAAAAAGAGATAGAAGATAAAGTAAGAATGGAAAAAGAACAGCTTGAGAAGGAGATTAAGGAAAACATTGCCAGAGAACAAGAGCTGGTAAAGGAGGAAGCCGAGAAAGAGAGGAAAGAGAAAGAAGTGCAGGCAATGGTGGAAAAGAAGCGACTTGAGAGGGAGAGAAGGGAGAAACTGGCCAGAGAACAGGAGCTGGAGAAAGAGAGAGCACAAAAAGAGAAACTCGCACAGGAGAAAGCCGCAGAAGAGAGACGTCAGCAGGAGCTCCAAAAGGAAGACAGTGAGAAACTCGAGAGAGGGAGGAAAGAGAAAGATGCAGAGGAGGCTCAGGAGAGGCCTGCCCAGCTGGAGGGAGCCGTAGAAGCCAGAAATGTTGGAAAGGCTGCTCAGGAGGCTAAGAATGAAGATGGTGAAGCTTTGAAGAAAGGAGGACGAGACCTCAAAGAGAAAGTGCTCGCTCAGGCGGACCCCAGAGTAGGTGCAGAAGACAGGGCTGTCGAAGCCAAACCTCAACCCCAGGGCTCCCACGAGAAGCTTAGGGACCAGGGAGAGATGGATCTAAAGCGGAGGCGAAGGGCATTGGGACCCAGAGAGGCTGGAGGGCCTCCAGAGGAGACCAGGGGTATGCCGGGGCTGGAGCCTTTGCTGGAGCTGGGGGGCTCCAACCTGCACGCAGCCCTGGAGGAGCAGCTACTGGCAGGGGCGATGGTGCACTCAAGACAGATTAAGCAGGCGTCAGAGGATGGGGGGGCGAAATAACACACATTAGAGACACACAGATTCTCAGACATTGGACAGCAACCCTCACTGTACACCTGCAGGAAAGATCTAATACTGTGGACCACAATATCATTGCCTTACATTCTTTCTTGCCTTGAGAAATGTTTTGAACAAAATTGGAACATTTTCTGTTTCTTAATGCTGTGTACTCTCCAAATAACCCAAAGTCTTTATTATAGAGTGAATCATGTAAATATTAACTTATTTTTGTCTTGAGGGGGAGAAATTTTGAAGAGGTAACTGTTGAAATGTATATAAACCTATGCAAACACCATTATGTGGAGTGTAGACAGGGTGAATTTATTAATGTTTGTATTTGAGTCACTTTCATTCCTTTTTATTCATCAGCTTTGTGGGTCTTGCCTCTCTGTGGGATCTGCGCTTTTTTCCTGGTAAAAAATATTTGGTCAATTTGTTTATTTGTAACTTTAAGATGTAAATATCTTAAGTGTGTTGTATTGTCAATGTTAAAGTTTTTTTTTTTTGAACCTACATTTACTACATATTGGATGTATTGTGAGTTCAGGTGTCCTGATAAGTGTTGTTTCACTATACTTTAAAATGAAAGTAACTAAATAGAACCTCACAAAGAAGCCACGAGGTATATATTGTAGCCTTACTGTTTGATAAACTGTGGACAATGAAGCAGCTAGATCTATCTGGATCCATGACTTTAATTTTCATTCTGTCTTCAGTATCTCTTCCTTGTTGATGTTTCAGTGCCTTTCAATCCACATTTTGCAGTAGTGTATTTTATCCAACACAACATGTGGTGGTTTTTCTTAGCTTGTGGTCTTTTTGCTTCCACTGGACCTCTTACTGTAATCAGTACAGTAACTATGAGAAAAATACTATATGTACATTCTGTTACGGACATTTGAAGGTAATATTAACTGTGTTTGTAGTGTTTCTTAGTAATCCAACTTTTCTGAAAAATTCCTCCGTTAGTCAAGCGCTTCAACACATGCTGGACCTTTGCTTTGTACAAGAGGCTATTTTTATGACTATTTTTCTATGTACATTTTATTTCTGTACATTTTGCTGATGAGAATAAATAAAAACAACCTTGACACCCATGGCTGTTGGATTGTGTTCAAACAACGACGACACACAGTAGAAATGGTTGAATCACCATTGTGTATATCAGAAATATATCAGTCTTGCATATTAAATAGTTTATCACCACTACATGACATTCCTTGATTGAAACAACATGCATTCTCCACATCAACAGTGTCATAAAGAGGACAACAAATATTCAGTTCATTTACAGTGCAAAGTAGAAGTGTATTCAGGTTAAAATAATATTCCTTTAGCACAACAAGTGAAATCTTCAACAGCTCTGAACAGTTCATGTGACAGTTGAGGACAGTCCACTGGATTTTTCTGCTCTGACGAAAACAGGACGGTTTCCATTCATTTTACCTTTTTCTTGGCCTGTAACAAAAAAAACACTATTTGAATTGTGACCACATATCAGTACTACATGAGACCGATAGGAGGACTTCTGATTATGTCACTTACTGCACTTATAAAGCAGTTCTTCAGTGCATCAAATTCCTTTGCACATAGGTCCTTCTTCAGCTCCTGTTTACCTGTTGTGGTAGCTGCAACACACTTTCCATACACTGCTGCCTGAATCAGACAGAAACTGACATTAATTGAGGGAAACAGACTAAGTTAACACCTTTCTGTCAGTGACAATGGGTGAATTAGAAGAAAAATTCACACATAAATCTGCGATTTTATTTTAAGCATCCATCTGTAGTATATCATGGTATATATTATCCAGTGATGTCAGGTGAACATTCACCTACATAAGGCATAAAACACAAAACACTAGACACCTACATCATATTACAATTATTTACTCATTACCACGTAAACAGGTATCTATCACCCGACCCCCACCCACAGAAACATGAACAACACAGACTTTTCAAAAGTTGTGTATCCTGTGTTCTTTATCGTATTATTGTTATCTTTTAGACAGTATATCCTTTATGTATAAATAATATCTCATCAATTCTTTAAGAAGTCTGTATAGACAGGCATCTTTTTTTTTTTTTTTTTACAGATTTTTACATGTTTTGCAGAGCTACTTACAAATAAAGGAGTAAAACATAAGCTGCCATTTTATTTTTTCAGCTTTCAAAAACAGCACAACTAAGCTAAGAACTTTTTGTTTTACGTGTTTCTTTAATTTTATTCCACATTTACTCCCTTTTCTTTTCCTGTATCTCTTGAGTGGTAATCCCCTGTCATTAATTAGTGTTTTTTTCTTGAGGTTGTGTTGTCCGTGTTTGCTTCCTTAAAGTGATGATACTTTTTCCATTTTCAAACAACTCTGGCAGAGACTAATGTCAATACTGTGCCTTCAGCGTTAAAGGCTATGAGGAAAAACTGAGGTCCTGTCAAGTGGATGTAATGAACAGCTAATGGGATGAATTTTAATACGAAGGCAACTTTTTTAGATGTCAACACGTTCATAGAACTGCAAAAACAACTTTCCTCAAAAAACTCTAACAGCAACCAGCAACTAACCTTTAGTCAGTGCTTACCTCTTCTGCACACTGGGCAAAAAGTTCGGGGAAAAGTCTCATTTTCTCTCGACTGCGACTCCAGACATTTGACCCAGACATGGTTGCCTTTTATGAAAGAGGCCCTTTAGGGTTTAAGTCAAGTGAGGAGCAGGGTAGAGTTATAACTAGTATATCAGAAACCGACGCTTATTTAAAATTGTTAAACGCGATTTAAAATGTCTATAGCCTTTACATGACAAATGCACATCCTCAAGCAAATACAGCATTTTTGTAAACCATGGACAGCGCCATATTATTGACCCTGTCATCAAGAAAACATCCCGCAATATTCGGCAATGTGATTCGTTCGTCTCCCTGTCAATCCAAAGGTCAAACTTCAGCTTTCTTTAATTTGATTTGCTGTTCATTTGACACAAGCGCAACCAGAACGCCAATAAAATTTGGGATTGCTACTTACTGTTCCGTGATTGGTTAGCTGTCACTCCGTGCCCCGCCTTCCCTTCGTACCCCTCGGAGGAAGATGAGTAACCCGCAGCAAGGATTGCTAAATCATGGCAACATTTATGGAACGCTTAGCTTTTCTTCAGAAAGTAAGAGCTGGTTACAGTCTTTACAAGCTGTGAAAATCGTAAACAGCTGATCGGAGCAAGATCAATACGACATACGTTAACGTGTTTGTTTGAATCTGTTAAGTTGTGCCATCACTATTAGCCTTGCTAGTAGCCTGCTAGTTTGCTAACAGCAAGAAGAAACAAATTTAATTATTACAGTTAAGCTAATGTCATTTGTCAGTTGACCTGCCGACGTGTTTTGCTTAAGTGGTAAAGCAGCAGACAGACATTTTACACGAATGTAACTGCATGTTTGGCCAAAACTAATGTGGTTCTTAGACCTTGGTGTTATGCTAAGTTTGTTTCCATATCAGTGCATGTTTCACCATTAATCAAACTGTTAAGTTAACAGGTTGGGTTTAAATCAGATCGCTTGTGGAATATGAAACACATGGAGTACAACACAGTTCCTTACTGAATGGGTGTTTTTTTTCTCCTTATTATGGTCGTTTTCACCAAATGAAGGTCCCGACTCTGATGAAGGCTACAGCAGATGATGAAAACCCTTGTCCTGGCTATCTTTTCCAGGAGATTGGAAGTATCCTTTAGCAGATTCAGTTTTGGTTTAGCCAGCAGCTGCAAACCCTAAAGTGTATATAAGCTAACACAGGCGAGACAGAGCCATTATTTTGCAGGTGTTGAAATACATTACTCAGTGATACTGTATGTACCAAAAGCAAGGATTAGTGACATATTTGCCTTCTTAATGTGTAATGTTCTTACCAGAGAAGACTCACTTTGCCCATGTCAGACTCACTGAGTCTATCACACAGTGGTAAGGTCCTTAACCAATGCCACACTAGAAATCTCCCATGAGTCTTTAGGATGTGGTCAGTGTTTGTTAGAGTATCTTCTGGAGAGGCTGCAGGTGGAGTCCTGTCATGTCAAACTGAAGGTGAGAACAGTGTTAATATTGAACTTTCTGTCTTAATGTGATTCAGCTGGAAGGAGCCATGTCATGTAGCCATATTTAGCAAGGTTTTGAATGTTAGTGATTTTTGTGCCTCTGATATTTCAGGTGCTGAAGATCTTTGTGCATCTTTGTGGTCACGGCTCAAACCATTTCCTCACAGAACTCAGAAGAAACTCTACCTTCATCCAGCAAGCCTCAGGTGAGACCTTGCACTTCTTTTTCTATTTAACTCTTATCTCTATTTGGCACTGGTTGAAATGAATATTCCCAATGTTGGATGTTTCTATTTGTTTATTTATTTATTTTATTTTTGGTTGTTATAAGCTTATAGCGGCCCTCCTGATCCTATCCACGGCACAGCATTGTACCAGAAAGTAAGAAATACAGCACAGGTGAGATGCAAGTTATACTTAGCCATGATGTCAGTCATATAATCTCTGACAGCTTGGCAAACACACTCGGTTTTTATTTTTTCTACTTGCAGGAAGTAGCCAGGTTGCTTTTCACGGATACAATTCCAACCAAAAGTGGCATCACCCCCCTCAACCTGACCCCTCCAACAATGGGTGGGTAACAACAGGGACAATGCTCAGCACATATGAAAGTTATAAAGCATTGCAGATACAAGGCTAAATGAAAAATAGAACTCGAAAAGAAGTCAAACCCATCGGAACCCATTCCTGCTTTTATATGTACTAATAATATAAATCTGTAAATATTAGAGAGATTATGAGTGTATGTCAGTAGCTTATTAAAATTAAACAGCTATGTAGGGTTACTGGTATTGAGTGAACTTAAAGCCCCAAGCACAATAGGTTGTCTGTGTTTCTCTGTTCAGGTATGGGCTCAGGAACTGCCCACAGGTCAGGAATGCAGGGTTTTGGTTACAGTCCAGGGAAGCAGGGGACAGGTGCGAGACACACCAACACACACTAAGCACACAAAAGCAAATGCGTTCAAGCTCATGTTCTTTACCTCTCTTCTCTCTGTACCTGTGTCTACAAGGAGGCAGTGACTCACTGCTGGATAAGATCCAGAAAGCTGCAGAGGTAGTGGCCAGTGCTGTCCTTCCCCCAACTGAACACCAAGGCATTCGTCTCCACGACAACCATTACCGAGCCGTTGTTGCACCGTCTGCACCCATAGAGGTGGCTGTGCCTGCATGTGCCTATAACCTACCTGCTCGTAAACCAAAAGGTGGGATATTGATAATAATGGAGGCCTATGTTTCTAAATGGAAGGTCTGAACCTTGATGCAGTTAATGAGTCACTGACGAGCTCAGTGTGTCAAGACATATTTTGATTTGATTGAAAATGTTCATTCGACTATTGTGTTTCACAACAGCAATGACCCAGAGGTGCCCAGGTCAGGTGGGAGGCGGCTGGGAAGAGACAGACAGCGGTAACAGCTCCTCTCACAACTCCTCTCAGGACATTGCAGCTAACAGCAGGGCCTCTGTGGGCAGCAAATCAGCTGGGACTGGGAGCCAATCAGGGGCCAGCAGAGAGAGCAGTGGGGACCTATCAGAAAGGTGTGCGGCTGTCTAAGCATAAGCTAAACCCCACATCCTCTCACTTTCTCTAGATCACAGATTTTTCTGTCTCATTCACTCTCTGGTGTTCAGGGTGGAAGCCTTGCAGTTAGGGGACTGCGGCCAGGAGATGGCACTCATCAGCAGACTGACGGAGGGATCCAGAGTGTTCCTGTCCAGAGAGGAGAGCCAACACTTCATCAAAGAGTCAGTACATCCAAAATCAGACTGAGAATAGAGCCATTTTGGCTGATTACCACATTTATAAACTATATTATTTTTGCATATTTATTAGGACAGCTTTGACCGGATTTTGGTCTTTTTCAATCTGGCAGGTGCTCCATTCTCAACTGTGAGGTTGTGCTGGAGTTGCTCTCAAGCAAGCTTCAAGATCCCTCAAACACTGTTAAGATGGTAACAGTAGTTAAATGTTTTATGAAGATATAAAGTTTTCTTCGTGATGCTGTGCAGTCCCAATATACATGTCTTTGTTGTGCTCCACCCTGCAGCGGGCACTGTGTGCTGTATCATGCCTCCTGACCTCTGACCTCCTCTCTCTGGAACAAATGTTTGGAGCTACACAACGAAGGCTCCACCAACTGAGTGAGGGAGCTCCAGGACCTGTTGCCAACAAAGCCACCAAGGTAAAGAGTCATAAAGAGAAAGCTACATGTGACAAAGACTGATAAAACAGAGCTAGAAAATCCTCATAATGGGGTGTATTTTTTTTGTTCTTATCTCCTCTCACCAGATCCTGCGACAGTTTGAGGCCCTAATGGGTGGATCTACTCACGTTCCCAGGCAGGATACAGCAAACAGCAGCCATCAGGCAACAACCAATCAGCTTCCCACTTCTACGTACTCAGACCCTTTACTACCAACCCACCCTGATGACGACACCAACCTCAAACATTATCAGCATGACATCTCACCCACAGGTGTCACCCAATCACCAAATCCCCCATCATCCCCTCCTAGTCTGACCCTAGCAGAGAGAGACTCGTCGGGCGAGCTGATGAATGACAGTGATAAAGAGAAACTTTCTCCCATTCAGCAAGAGTTAGTGGAAAACCTGGTAGAGCCAGTCAGGACTGCTGAGCTTGAATTGGTTGCTGTGGAACCAGAGTTAAACACAGACGGGTGCTCTTCCCCCCCAGCTGAACCCCAGTGTGAGCAGCCCTGTCTGAGCAAACTGTCCCTTTTCAGTGGTATGGAGCTGGTGACCAAGGGGAAGCCCCTGTGTAAAACAGAAACATCCCAGATTGAAACGGACATGATGTACGACAGCTCAAGGGAGAATCCAGCTGTGCAAAACAGTATCAGCATCAGTGACACCAGTAGTGACGTTCCATCAATTTGCAATTCAGTTGGGTCTGATAGCAGCCAACCAGTATCGGCCTTCTCATTTCTCAACTATTGACCAACATTTTGCATCTGAAATTATAAGTTAAATTGATGATGTCATCATGTATATCCTTTAAAAATTCTACTTTATTTTATAAACCAAAACACAGATCTATGATGTTATAACAATATATATAGATAGCTGATTCAAACCGTTTTGGTTTTCTGTTCTTATCTGTATGGTGCCTCCTTAGAAGTTGTATTTAATGAGCTGATTGGGTCAAGAAAGAGACATTTAGAAAAATATAACTAGATTGTGGATGAGTACAATCCACAACTTGTTTAAGAAACCCCTAAACTGTCTTAGGTGAGAACTGGTCTTTATGCTGTGTTGCTGAGGTCTAATTTTTTAAGTATTTAACCAAGAGTGGTTGTGTTGAACTAAAGGTTATTATTGCCAGTTGATTTATCTCAGGATTCCTTTTAGCTAACTTAAACAACTCTGCAGCACTCTGCCACTGCAGCAAGCTCTAAACCTCTGAGGGAAAACCCCTCAATTTGTAATTTGCACTACAACTGCTTTTCTTATGGACTCATGAACCTACAAACGAAACTTGTCTTCCATATTTTTCGGTACTATGCTAATTTGTCAATGTTAATGTTATGAGTGTTGGTTTACAAATTATTTATTGTGTCCACCATGTATTCATTAAAACATATCTGTAAGAGTGGATGTTGAGTGCATGTCTATGATTAAAAACCAGAAGAACTAATGGAAGAATGCATTAAGATATTCTGTGTGAATAATTAACGTGAGGAATTATACATGATGAAACATCTGCAATCAGCATAATGCAAAATGTCTGTGATTTCATGAACAGCTGTTCATGTGATTAAAAAAAGCAGATAACCTTCACTGTCGCAGCATTGTTAATTCCGTTACATACTGTACTGTAGTGTTGGGAACTGTGGAATGTAGCACAAACTACATGTCCAGATGGTAATCCAGCCTACTGATGCGTACAACGAATGCTTGCTACCAATGTTTTTTGATTCAGTGAACATGAGATATGCTGTTGCAAACATTGAAGAACAATAAAACATGCTGTATTTTTTTGCTACAGCACCACAACAGAAATGAGTCTTGTGATACTGTGATTTTAACAGAATGCTAAACAGCATTAGTAACATGTTGCAGACAACACTTTCAGCAACGCTTTATTTCAATGTCAAATGGAAAATGATATAAACAGGAATCACTTGAACATCTCTCAAATTTATTTGCAACACAGTGTGCTGGTCATATTAAACCATACATAAACAAGTATGGCTGACAGGCTTACAACACACATAAACATGATGTGTGAAATGTTAAATAAAAACACATGGTTACAAAATGAATAAAAGAGAGCTTTTTATTGAGGCTGTTTTTGTTAGAAGCACTGTGCTGAGCATGACGCTGCCTGAGCCGCAGAATCCCATGTCCGCTCTCACAGCTCTATAATTAGCAAGGGTCTAATCTGAGGTTGGATTTTGGTGGCGAGGCTCATGAGGAAACTCTGTTCCATTACCTTGAACCCACTGACCTGCCAAACAAAAACAATATAGATTGATTTACATAGGAAAAGTGTTTTCAATAAGACTATACTTTAATTTTACCACTTTGGTAAGAGAAAACAGATAAGGCCTAAATTTGAAATACTTTTTTGATTGTTTTAATAGTGCTGTTGGCCTCTATAAACTTCCTGTGTGAAAGGGGTCACTGTATCTCCCAGTTCACAGGTACAAACATGTGATTGACTTTCCAAGGCAAGAGTAAACAGAATGAGTTTTTGAGTAAAGTGCTTAGCCTTATTTAGTTTTGCAAGCACTTTGGGTCATCACACTTTTCTTGTGATTAGCACCAATGACAATGTCGCCGCATCAACGCACGTATTTTAAGAGAATGACACCTCTTTATAAAGTGCACAAGGTGCGTATACGCGCACATACACGCGCGCACATACATGCACGCACACATACACACGCACACATACACACACATACACATTAATACTGCACAGAAAACCACAGTGGCTGGGCCATGGAAAGGCGGATGTGCTTATGGTCTTAACAAATGGTACAAGGTGAGGTGGGGATGAGCTTATGTGCCCAAAATCTGTAAACCTCCCCACACTTCATCCTTTCCCCCCCCGACTCGAATGTGTTGCTTTAGGCTTTCAAGAAGGAGCCGCCTATCAGCAGTATCAGCACTGATGGTCGAGGGACAAAAGGTCAGGAGAGGGGTCAGAAGTCATGGTCATGTTGAGCCTGGACGCCCTCTTGTTTGCAGACTACTAAAGTGCGCCTCCCTCAGGACTCTGTTGATGTGGTCATAGGAGACATTGCTGTTGTCGCCATGGAAACCATGCTGCAAGGCGCTAGCAGATTCTTCAGGCTTTGGGCTGAGGGAGTGCTGGGTGATGCAGTTGTTCTGGCTGTGTATGCAGGGCCTGGTGAGGGCCACTATTGCTCTCTCGGGACTACTGATCCCATTACTGCTGTCGCTGCTGGAAGACTGCAAATACGGAACAGAGAAGGGCTCTGAAGTGTAGTTTGATAGATGTAGATGCTTAAATAACACATTCTAAGCTTTTCCTGACAGTGGTGCATTGCATATGCAATGCAGAGATGTGCATTTAATACATGTTGCCAGGTTGCCGAACTATCTATAAAAGTCAATAAGCATTACATTATAAACTCAACAACAGAGAACAAATGACTCTGGCATAAAAAACTTTTCTTCTTCTCAAAGGTGACTTTCATAAGACAATTACATGGAATCAGGGTAAACCTATGTCTTTGTGATGAAAGGATGAATGCTAACACCAAGTTGGTCTCACCTCTGAGTCATCTGACACAAGCAGACTGGGACCCCCTCCTAACCTCTTGGCTTGAGGACTCAGCTGTTGGTCCTCCTCACTGTCACAGCTACGGTGCCGTTTCCTATGTCAATGAGAAACGGTAGGAACAGAGATAATTGTGTGTGCAGAGGACAATAGAATGAACATAAATATGAGGGAGATTGTGTGACAGTAAAGATGCAGGCGGGGGAGAAAAAGATTGGGTGGAGAGAAACAGAATGAGGAACATGAAGAGAAACCAAAAATAGCCCTCACACTCAGGCAGTTACATGATCAGACATGTGGCACTCCCATTTTGAGAAAACATTGATTAACATACCTTCATTGGGGTAAATGTAGCATGAGCATGCAGTGTGAGAGGAGAGTCACTTACAGTACATTGTCAGAATGAATAGCCAAGGATACTGTATTGGCTTTTAATGTTGTACTGATCATGTGTAACATTATCTATCTACAACAGTGCTTTACAATAACGAAATACCATTATAAAGGTCACACTGTATGTAATGTCGAGCCTGTATTAACAACAAAGATGTGTGCAAAATGGTAAAAAAAAAAAATGTGATTACCTGCTGTCAGTCAGCATTTTTCGGTTTTTATGAATTCTGCTTCTTCTTCGTCTTTTTTTTCTTTTTATTGGCAAAGAGGAAGGTTGACAGTCCTTGCGAGTCGGACTGAGATGTCTTCTTTTAAAGCTTTGGCTATGTTACAGCTTCCCGGCCATTTCGCAGAAACTCAGCATGGCAGGCTACCTCTCATCTCATCAGAAAGTCTTGGATGTGCGGATGAGTTATCTCCAAACAGCTGAAGCACAGGTCGTCGCAGGAAATCACAAGCCTCAGCTGTGGACAAAATTGGACCTGTAAGTGCTCCTAGTCCGGTCCGCCCTGGCTACGCCTCGGCGGTGGTACAAAGTGCTGCTGGGCGTCTGAAAGGTAACCGGCTAACAACTAGGTATTCTCGTTTGCGCACTGAAATCTCGAGGAATTCCGGGCATGACAGCACAGGGAGCAAGCTAGCCGGCTAGCTGCTTCCGTCAACGCTATATCAACTACTTGTCAAGCTAACTACTCTAGCTAAGGCTTCACTAAGCTAACTGAAAGTTCTTCCGCTTTCGTATTCCGTCCTCTTGCCGTTTGCCGTGGTTAACTAGTCTCTATAGTTGACAGCAGTCGAACGCAAAAAACTAAATATGTAAAATTCAAAAAATAGTACCATTTTAATGGTGTCAGAGGTAGGGCAGCGGATACTCAAGAGCCGTTAGGTGTAACATGGTAGCGAGCCAGCCTTCTTACTTGTCGTCCGACGCGAAGAGCTCCACCCCTCTGTTTACGTGACGTCATCAGAAGACGTACAATGCGAAAATGTCTTCCGGTGTCAACATAATGGTGAACTACTTTCTGTTTTAGGGCCAATGATGTGAATTTGTGGCTAACTCTTAATGAGACAGTTCTGCATGGTCATTCCAGGCAAGTTGTCTCAAAATTTGTATCTACTAACACACTGTTATTTGCTAACGTAGACGTGTATATTTTCTATCTATTAGTTGTAAAATGCGTTTTCTCATATTTTTTGTAACAAGTTAATAGTTTTCTTTGCCAGTAACCTCCCTATTTGGCAAAGTTTCATACTATGGGACTTGGACATAACCAGGACACGTTAGTCTTCAGAGTCAAATTTTCATTGCCCCAGTTTTTTTGTTTGTTTGTTTGTTTGTTTTGTTTTTTTGTTTTTTTGTTTTTTTTTACAAATTTTACCATAGGCCTCCACAGGCTGTCGTAGGGGATCAGGTGCTGAAACTAGGGCAAAGAACTAAAGAAATGACAGTGATCTCTATGTGTGACCATGTGAATGCTGTAAATCTCCCCAGCAGATGAAGGTGATCCAGCATTCTGTGGAGACGCTGCAAACAGCTTTGGTCTCCAATTGTCAGGATTTGGCTAAACTTTACAGCAAGTACACAAAAGAAGAAAGGCGTCTTTTGGAGGAAGGATTCCACCCAGGACAGCCAGGTTCCCTTTTCCAACCCATCACAGTGCACTCTGACTCAGACTGGATCGCTGCTCACCCTGAGGAGCCTCAAGACTTCAAGAGCTTCTACAAAGATCCTTACCGCAAGACACCCAATTCAAAACACAATACTATATACATTCAAACAATAGGTGAGTATGTGTATTTGCTTGAGTGGTGAGGCCAGAGCCTCTGTATTCCTCCATCCTTGTGAAGTGTGTGGGTGTTTTTGTGAAAATGTTCTTACAGCATTAGCCCTGATATTATGGCCATTTTTAAGAATAGGGTGTTTAAGTGTGTGCATATTTGCTGTTTGTTGATGCCAGTACATAAATGCATGACACATGAGCACTATAAATGTGCAACCATATTTCATGACAAGAGATTAAAAAATTGCATTAAAACTCTAATGTTATCCAATTGGATGGATAATGCCTGTAAAGTATGTTGTAAGCCACTCTTTTTTGGTATGTTACAGAGCTCTCTGGCTTTATCTCTATACTATGTCTCTTGTAGGTTCCTTTGGGGAGGTGGGGGCACAGACAGACCAGTATGTAGAGTGGCTCAGACAATACTGCCAGGCATTCTTCTATGGGCTTTCTGTAAAGTTGTTGCCTGCAGTTTCTGTGGCTGAAACAAAATGCTCTTTCAGAGTTAACAGCTACTCACACAACCTTCAAATACTCACTGGTGAGTAACTAAATCTTGCTAGGGGAGGTTTGCCACTTTCAGTATAGAAATGCAATAGGGTGAGGGGTAAAATGCACAGATCTCTAACTGGATATGGCTTTTCTATTTCTGTCTTCTCTTGATGTGTAGGTGACCTGCTAAGATTCCTGAATAAAAGGAAGCCAAAAGATGCTTTTTGTATTGTTGGAATTACAATGATTGACCTCTACCCCAAAGATTCCTGGAACTTTGTTTTTGGACAGGCTTCTCTGAATATGGGTGAGGTTTCACTACAGAGCTTCCACTAACACAAATTAAGTTTTCATGTGACTATTAAGGATTGATGCTACCTCACTTAATAATAGTACTCTAGTAAGCTTAAACATATTTTACATTTGCCTTGAAATAGTCTTATATTTTCTGGATGATCATGTTCCCAAAGACGGAGAAAACAGTATAAACATCAGTTCCTTTTGATAGTCTCTGATGATGTAATGTGCTTGAAGAAACACTAGATGGTGCCTTATTGATGTGCATACAATCCAGTAGAGATTTAATTACCTATGTCACGTTTTTCTCAACTGTGCATGTAGGAATGGGTGTTTTCAGCTTTGCCAGGTATGATGATAACTTTTACAGTAGCAGCTATGCTGGGAGGGTGAGGAAATCACTTAAACCAAAGCAGCAGGATTACTCTGTGTTTGATGGATACTACACTCCCCCCATCAGTAGCACTCTGCTGCTTCGATCCTGCAAGGTTTGTGAGAAACATGCTCCTGCACTCTCTCAGGTTTGGTACTTTGAACCTCTGTGTGGTCTTACCGAAGGTCCTCCATCAATTCTGTATATCAATTCTGTATATCAATATATCAATATGATATGTATATCAATATCAATTCAGCTGATAAAAACATTCAATCCAGATGTTTTTAAATGTTTTCTATCCAGACAATGACCCACGAGATCGGCCATATGTTTGGAATAAAGCATTGCCAGTGGTTGAACTGTGTCATGCAGGGCTCCAATCACCTGGAGGAATCTGATCTTAGACCCCTTGATTTCTGCCCAATCTGCCTACACAAACTACACACTGCAATCGGCTTCAAGATAGCTGAAAGATACCAGGTATGCACATTACTTCACACGGAATCAATTTTTTGTGACATGCCCATGCTTACAAAGAAGGTTGCAGTTTCGAAATCACGAAATTAAGAATCATTTACACAAGTTGTAATTACTTAAGAGTAAATACTGCTCATCGGTGGGAAGGGCTTTAAAAAAAAAAACAAGGAAGTCTCATGATCTGCAGCTTTTTTAAGACATTTCTCCCTCGATTCAATTTACTTAAGGCACGCCAAAAGGTCAGATTTTCAAATGCACTCACAAAAAGACTGAATTTAGCAGTTTTTAATGTACTGTTTCTCAGTGAATATGAATCCGTTTTCAACAGGCTTTATTGCACTGGATGGAGGAGGATCAGAGTCCAACATCCAGAACAGAGGAGGCCTCTGCCTGTCAGTCTGTGCTCCACTTTTCCAAACCTACTGAAGCTTTTCACACATCCACACTGTGGCTCCGCAGGTGTCTGGACATACTGGAAGGAAAAGATTAACTATAGCATGTGACCTTGATTCTGGATAAGACTGGGAAATGAATGTAACAGATTTGACTTTTTTATGTAAACCATGCAAAATCAGCATCGCAGCTGTGGTTTAATTTCAGAACATTTCTATCGTATTGTTTATTACTGGTATGCCTAATTACTCATATATTGGGATTATCTGCGAGACTGCCAGGTGTATATTGACTTGTGTTGATTTCAAAGTATAATGTTATCAGAGCACCTTTTCAGCGCCTGTGTCTCCAAGCAAAGTTTAACAATGAGTTCACTGTAATATGATTTTTAGTCTTAAAGATGCAAGATGTACATAACATGTTTTAATGTGAAGAGCGCAGTATTCTACGAAAAACAAAAAACATTACATCTGATTAAGAGGTTAAAATCAAACTGTTGCTTTATTGCAAATGAACATATTTTCATTATGAAAAAAAAAATTAAGTCTGACATCTTATGTCTCATAACTGTATTGTCAGCTTTGCAACAGCTTGATTAAAATAAAAAAAAATAATCACATGATATCTCCTGAGCTTTATGTTTTCTCTGTAACTTTTGTTACAAAATCTGTGCAATTTAATGTTCTTGTAGCTACATTTGTGTCACAGTTTTTCTGGTTATCATTACAGCAGAAATCTCCAGCAGATAATTAGTAAATCAAGTGTCAGTGTTGCATCTTGCTTCTGGAATATCTAAAGCTGAGGCACCTCCATTAACATTTAATCACCCATGATCCATTTTGATCATGCCCATATTTCTATTACTCAAAACACCACCATCCTTTAAAGCGAGAGTATCAAAAGTTTGTTTACTTAATGCTAATTAAATACTACAGTCTTTAATTTTACATAAGTTATGCAAGGCACATTTGCACTCACAGTATCTATTTTTTTAAGATTGCTCTCAAAGCCACAATCTGCAATGGCACATAATTAACACCTAATATTGGTCTTTCTCTTTTTATTGTATTCTTTTAACTTCAGCACTTGCCAGTAGTTGCCTTTAGGTAGCATTTTACCCTTTCACAGTTGTACCCTTTTATTATCCTCATAATACTGTTTTTAGCTCAAGCAAAACTTATAACTTCCTGGCCATCGCTTGTGGCCTCTTCCTGGTCCTGGAACAAGTTGTCGTGTGTGTTGTGCGGATCAGGGCAATCCTCAGGACTGTTAGTTCTTTCTTCTGGTTTATGTTCTGCACTCTGTTCCCCGGAGTCCCCTTTCTTTTCATGTATGTCTTCTTGGTGTTTTGAGTGCCTCCTCCTGCAGAGTAATCCTCTCTTAGCAGGTTTTACCAAACCCAGGAACACGGCACTAATTGCCAAACCGACTGCACAGGAATAGAAGGCTGATCCGTAGTTCTGAGTCACATCCACCAGCACACCTGATGGAGGAGGAGTAAAAAGCATTAAAGGAGCACTTCAACAATATAACACATCATCTTCACCTAACTTTTCATGAGGAGCAAAACTCAGCCTGTAGAAACAGATTTTTAATGTAATCTGTCACTCCATAGGGGGCTGAGATAATAACCTTGACATAGTGATGTCATCACAGTTATCTTACCTCTGGTGGAGACTAAACATTTCTTAACATAAATCTTGTATGTAAAAATGAAGGTGTGGAAATTCTACGACATTTACAAAATAGGAAGACTTAAATGTTCATCCCATTATTATTATTATTATTATTACTATTATGTCTAGACATCCTCGCTTTGTGTACCAGCTAAGGGGTCTTTGTCCTGAAAAACTCTGAAGACCAGTTTAATTAAAGAAGCAACAGAGTTGCATTCTGGGAAACTGTCCAGTCTTACAAAAGAGTCATCTATACTAATGAAGAAAGGTCTGGATATTTTGGCATCTGCTGTACTAGTTTTGAGGATTCTGGCAATATCTGCCAAGTAGAGAAAGAGATCATGCATTTTACTTGTGTTTCTGTGTTTATCTGCAGCTAATCTTACATACAACCTACACATCAGCCTAAAATTTTTTTGTGCAATATTTTTGTCTATGACTGTATGCTAAAGGACCTTTTTGGTTTTGGTTTAGTTACAGTGATTCACAATTTTTGAATAATCTATTTTACTGACTACTCAGTTTTACATCATTCTCAACAGCCACAGTGTAAAAGAGGTAAAACAGAGCAGTGCTTTAAAGATGGATTGGCGTTTTAAACTTTCAAAAGGTTTTCCACAAGAAAGCCTTATAAAATATGATAAATTGGACTGAATCACTAGTCATGATTTCAGTATGGAATGCTTTTTTTTGCATTTCTTTCTATTTCTCTCAATCTGTGTATTAGCTTTGATTTTACAGTATGTTCACTTTGACGGTACAACACCAAAGAAACGTAAATTTAAGTAATAAATAATCTTTTGGGTTATCAAGATAGAAGCTGTAGTACAGTGAAACCATATACAACTTCTCACTAAAAGATAGCCCTTACCTCCAAGTGGTGGTCCACCCAGACAAGCAAAGCTGTGTATGAACACATAGACACCAGCAGCTGAGGACATCCTCTCAATGCCCACCACGTCATCCTCAGCCAGCATGGGGACGTGGGTGCATGCTAGGGCTCCCATTACTAAGCCAAAGAAACTGCAGCACACAGCCAGGCCATAGAACTCTGTAACCAAAGTAAATCCCACCAGATCTGCAGTCATTATAAGAACACATGCCAGAAGCACGAGCAGCTTCCTCGTTATGAGCCGCTTGCGTGTGAGGATCCATCCTATAGAGATTCGGCCAATGATTTCAGCCACTGCCATGGTGGAGAGCATGAAGGTGGCACGGTCCCGTTCCACGCCTCGACTTACACTCAGTTCAATGATGTAGAGTTGAGGGGCGAAGAAGCCAAGTGTGGCAAATAGCCCAAACATAGAATAGAGGATGAAGCTGCGCTCTCTGAGGATGGAGAAATCAAGAAGTTTAAAGTTCTTTGCTGTTAGCTTTGCATCCCCTGACTTAATTTCCTCATTTTCCATGCCTTGCTTCTCTGTATCTTTACTCTTTGTCTCTTCTGTTTCAGGCCCTCTCGTGTCTGCCATGCTGTTTTTTTCCACAGATGTCGGTTCCATCTCTAACCTTGCTTCTTTGTCCAGTAAAATCTTCTCCTCTGGGCTGATGTTGTCTGTGTCCTTCAGAGACTGGACACCAGAGTCTCCAGTACTCACAGAGCTTCTGGTTAGCTCATTGTCCAGACTGTGAGAGGTACTGCTTTTCAAAGAGTCCTCTGGGTTTGTGCTCTCTACATTTTCTTGTGTAGTGCAGGCTTCCAGTTCCTTTGGTGATAAGCCATCTGTCTCTGTCTCATGGGTTCCTCTGGGTTTGATAATGAGTGGCCGAAGCATAGCACCACATATGATAATGATGCTTTGTAAAGCTCCTATCACTGCCATGGTGTGACGCCAGCCAATAAGGTCCTTCAGATTAGTAAAAGCTTAGGAGCAAAAGGAGATATTCAGTGAGTATGCATCAATAAAACTGCATATGAGGTATCAGTGGTGGGATAAAAGATCTGAATTGCATAAACTGCTATGGGAAATTGATGAAAAAAAGGGTGCATGACCTCAACATATCTTATTTCTGTTTTTGTCAACAAGTCCAATGAAAAGACTAAAAAATGGTGCTATTTTTCTCTAAATACCTCTCTGTGGCTCTTAGCCGAAACCCAATGGTTCCTGCTCTAGGCTGAAGAATTTCCAAGGAAAGCTGGGCACTGTGATGTTTATCTAAGATTACAAAATCAGGAGTAAATAGAGTAATTGTTGGGGATTATTTTCAGCCATAGTGAGTTTTTTTGCAAGCAGGGTTGTGTATGAGGGACTGACTCACAATTTATCTAAAGAGCCCATGCTCATGTTAAGGATGAAACAAGACATAAGTACAAGGAGTAGTTTTATCTAAAATGGCCAAAAAGTTTCTTCTAAGCTATCTCTTTATCTCCCCATGTATCTGACCAGTTTGCAAATTCCTTACCTTTATCTGGTTAAATCTGTCACACTTTAACCACTTCTCAGAAGCCATTTCTTGATCTACATATTTTAAATAACTTCCATAAACTTCCTTTCTTTGTCCAGGAAACAGGGAGGTTCATAAGTCATATGAATGCCAGCAAGCTCTCTGATAAATTTCTATCAGGTTTTGACATTTTTATGACTTCTTTTAAAGCACATTTGAGGTTTCCCCTGATTATATTTCTGACTTTCTAAACTTTTGAACTTGACTGCAAACTGAGATCCTACAGCAGGTATCTTTTAGTTTCTCCTTGGCTAAAAACCCAGAGGAGACCAAGATCTGAATCAAGAGGAAAGTTGGCAAAATAAATACTATACATCTTAAATTCCAGTAGATGGCAGTAAAACATAAAAAACAAAACATAGCCCATTGTAAAATTACGACTCCCTATCTTAGTCTTCATTCATAGGTACCAGTAATCCTCTGGGGTAGCTGGCACGTGTAGTTTTATAAAACTTCTTAAAGAAAGCAGTTGTTATGGAGCAATCTAGGACAATGGTTTGTTTCATGGGAGAACAGGTTTCCTGTATAATGACTATAATGGATCATGTGTGTTTGAACAACATTGTACTGTTGTTAAAACATTTGACTGTATCTGTCTAACAAAATGTTTTCAAATCGTATTACAGAAACCTTGATTATTTTACTATAGAGACTATGCAAATAATGAGTTGATAAGACGTAACAGTTCAGGGTTTTTTTAGATATACAAACTTAAATTTGACTCAAGTAAAAAAATGTCTTTCTACATACATACAGTTCTTTGTAACTTATGCCATGTTCAAGATGTTATTTCAGTCTGAAAATTTGATAGTTGTACATAATAATAAATTGTTTTTTGGTTTCCATTAATGTATGTTAAAAAAATTGAAATCTTTCCAACTAAGACGTATATTATTTTTGCACAGGCTTTGATGATTAGGCCTCAGCTAGGCACTTCCATAAATTCAACATAACATAATTTTTAAATTTTATCCAGACATATATGGTAGTGGTTTTACTTAAAGTCTTTTATTCCATGGCAGAGCGGACTATTGGCCTCAGAGGGAATCTGCATTATCCAAGCTTTTTAATTATTATCGCTATTGTTGTTGATGCTGCTAGCTAAATTCTCCTGAGAGAGAGTGTTGATGGTTATGGCAGTCCCTCTGAATTTTCAACAGGCAATGCAATTTTTACCCACAAATACACATTCAGCACACAGTTTATAAACAGTTTCTCCCCCCGTACGCATAAAACATCAGTGGAAGCTCAAACACACCTGGTGGCAGCGCAAACATGGCCAGGGGCTCCCCGATGGAAGCCACAGCTGTGACCAGAGACCGTCGACGGGCAAAGTACTGGGAAAGGATGGTCACAGTGGGCAGGAAGGTCAAACAGTAGCCCAGACCTACACCATGGAAAAAAACCCCCAAATTTTTCAATTCTAATTCATCTACACAAGCTGCAAAAAAAAGTCAAAAAACAACAGCATTATGTGACATTCTAAGAGGGAGACAAAGTAAGAACAAAGCAACTCCATACCTGCAACTAATCCATAGGTGAAGTACATTTGGTTGATAGAGGTGGTGAAGCTGGTGGCAATTGTACCAGAGGAAATCAGAAGTCCTCCAGTCATAACAACAAGTTGGAACCCAAAGCGGTTGATCATTACAGAGGAGAGAGGAGCTGAGGACCCATGGAGAAATAACTGTTGTTTAGCGCAGACTATGTCAAAAATGTCGACTACAGTCGACCAGTCTGACAAGGACATTGACATTGATAGTGATTTCCAAAACTTCATTATCAAATTCATTTATGTCTGTACATTGATTGGTTTTACTTCATCAGCTTTACTCACCACAGAAGGTTGTAACAAACACGCAAATGGAGACAGTCCATGAGATCCGATTGTTGTTCTCTCCAAATTCCTCCATTAGGTCCTGCAGGAAGATGCCAAAGATCTTGATGGTGCCATAGGTGAAAGCCTCCACCAAGAAGAAGGCCACAGCCACCACCCATCCCCAGCCTCCATCAGGAGCCTCTGGGTACACAATGGGCCCCAGGAACCGTGTCCACTTGATCCCACATAGTGCCATGGCCTGTAAACACAAAAATGACAGTTCAAATGATTGATGCTGTGGTCCTTCTTTAAAAAATCTTTTTAGTATTGTGTCTGACAATAACTTGCAATGAGTACCTACAAATCAAAGCAATATTTTGGTTTCACTGAAACAATACTGGTTTGATATAATCAGAGATATTTATAATCTAAAAGAGAATGAACATATTTTTAAGTTATGCCACATAATCAACAACTTTAGGGAGAAAACTGCAGCAGTGCAGAGAGTGTTCACATTCTTTACTATAATAAAAGCACAAACATACTGTAAGGAAGAGCACAAGTTAAAGTCATCCATTAATAATAGCAATTATGTAGAAGTGTATTAAAGACAATGTACTTTAATTATTAACAACAGTACAAAATGCAAATAAATGGCCCCCAAGACAATTATATTTTAAATGATATCGTTAGAGTTTTTATTACTGATGCTTTTATGTAAAAGCAAAATTTCACAGTTTTAGTTGTTAGAAGCTGAACTCATATTTAACAATTTACTAATAAACAGCAACTGATGACAAGTTTTATTGTCGGCTAATCTGCTGATAATTTCTCTGGATAGTCAATTGATTGCTGTTTTATAAAAATTAATGAAAAGGGAGGAATGCAGTCACAAAAACAGAGCCCAAAACAAAGAAAATAACAAAATTTTAAATCATTATAAACAACTTTAAATGGTTAAAAAAAAGAAAAAGAAAAGTAGAAAAGACTCCCATTTGCAAACTTCGCAACATGAAATGTGTTTATACAAAACATGATTGCTTAAGATAACAATAGCTGCAAAAGAATTTTCTGTCATTTGGCTAATCGATTAATCATTTCAGCTGTACTTGTGTTGGATAGTTTAATTTATAACAAAACATGTTTACAAAGTATCTACATTTTTTATGCAAAATTCTTCATTTGTAAAATGACTAGTAGCAAACGCTGTCAAACGACTTGAAGTTCCCCTCTTAAGTGTAGCAGAGTTCAAGAAGAAAAGGGCATTAAAAAAAGAAACTAAAGTACATCAAACATAAGAACAATACTTTTAGTTGAGTTACATTTTAGTTACATTTAGTTACATTCAATCACTGAAAAGCTGTTGACTTCGCAATTGTTACAATTCAAGCTAAATTTAGGTCAACACAAAGCAAACACCGAGCATTGACGGCTTAGCTCATCTGTCCTTTGTAGTCGGTTGCATGCAGCACAGCTGTGAAGAAGACTGACTCGTTCTACACCTGAAGGGTTTGAGCTGCTCCTCTTTCCATAAGAAAAGGTGAGGTTAGATGAGATTAACCTGCTCATTGTTTTCTATTACAGGTACTGACTAGAAAACTGCCGCTTACCGGTTGCAAATATGATGTTAATTCCCCTCTTGGTTTTGCAACTCTCCTTTTAAAAGAAGTGGATCTGTGCATTCAGGTTACTGTTTAATGTACAAACACTGTTGGTACAGTGACCACATATGTTAAGGAGGAAGAGGCAGCAGTAGTTGAGGTTCAGCCCCTCTTTGCACAGTGTTGGGCATTATCAATTATTCATGAAAAGTACATGGAGGGCAATTAGATGTTTTTCAGTTTTTTGTGCACCAGCAGCTACAATTTTATAAGTAGATCATCAAAATATTCTCTCTTGGCCCTGCTTCCGCTTAAACTAAACATAAGGATGGGATACATTAAGGCCTACTGGAGTAAAACGTTACACAACATTATTCACTCTGCAGGGTAGGAGAAGGAAAACTGTCTCTTTTTCTTTTAATTTCACGTTTACTTATTTAGCACAACTGAAAACAGACTGCAACAAAGTTGTGCCAAAGCTATGAGATAATTCCTATTACAGTTTTGACAGCATTAAGAATGGATCGTTGCTAATTTAAATCATGTCAACTCTATGTGGTAAAGCAGGTGGATACTAACGGTGAATGGCAGTGCACACCAGGGTAATAAGTGTGTCATCAGGAACGCCAAACCGGTATCCATGCACAAACAGAATAGCTACCATTAACTGACGTCAACGTATACCATGTAATTTGTGTACTGATACCTTCTCAATACTTGTTACACCAACACATCCATTTCATTGCTTTAGTTAAGGCATGAACTGACAGTGACTAACCTTTGTAATAACTCACGTGAAATCACAGCAAATCAATATTCTGCAGGTAAAACATTAACAAATCAAGAACTATGACTAGATAAAAAAAAAATCTAAGCACAGTAGGGGCCTGGCACATACAGATTAAAAGATTATGATGTTGATTACTCTTTACACTGTTACACAGCAGAAGTAAACAGTGATACAGCAG
>JAPZDY010000014.1:13357264-13376026 GCA_029783645.1 Ctenochaetus hawaiiensis | reverse complement strand
ATGTAATTAAAAGATTCAAACAACTTTGGATCAATTGTGAGTCCGCCTATGATTATATCACTGAGTTTGCATGAGCTCACGAAACTCAGTCATTTTGTTGAAATTAGATTGAGGCTTGTGTTGGTTGTGTTTCTCTTATTCCCTGATTACACGCAGGTTTCTTGTTAACTTTTAAGAAGTTGTGATACTATTTAAATGTTTCCAAATAATTTCCAACATTCTAATTCGTATTTAAGCTAAATAATATTTTGTAGTATTAACCCATTAACCTTAACAAAATGGGTTGTGTGTGTATTTAAATTTATTAGTTAGGTTTTGTGGGGAGAAACATATTTAAGTAGTCATTTCTTAATGAATATGGTGCAAGAAGAATGAGGAGAAGGAGGTAATGTAGTTAGGCAATGACAAAACACTGGCCCTTTTTATTACTTATGAGGTTACAGTTGCTGCACCCATCCCCCTCTGTCACTTATATATACATTTACTTTGTAACTTTTATGGGGGGGGGGTTGCTTATTCTGTGTGCCAACTGAGATTTAAATGATACCTCTTTACACCATGCAGATTTTGACCCAAAATGGCTGAGGTTTTCACTCCGTTCCTTCTGTCTGGGATGCTGATGTTTGGTCTGCTCCTCCACATGGTGTCCCAACATAGAGCCAGCATTGACAAGCCTAGCAAGAGGCCCAATTTTATCGTCATACTGGCAGATGATGTAGGCTGGGGTGACCTGGATGTTAACCAGCCTGGAGAGAAGGCAAACAACACACCTTACCTCAGCCTGATGGCCAAGCAAGGACTACGGTAGAGAACGTAATATCTGACCTGTTGTGTGCCACAAGCTCACATCTCATGAAGTCTAATGCAAAACCTATAGCCTCTTTTATATTATGGTCTCTTGCTTTTGCTCTAAGTAGGCATCTCAAACAGTTACAAAGGATATAGTTTGATAAGCAGTATTGTTGCTAGCAGGCTTATTGGCTGACTTCTGTTCTCACTCTTTGCTGTATGATTTGGTGTTTCATATGCTTACTACATATAATGGCAACTAAAGGATGTAAAGCCAATTTGATGCTATTGACAAAGTGAAAAATGCTATGAATTTAATTACAGATTTCTCTGAGTGTTGATCCTGTTGGAAACATTAGGGATTATGTAAGTGTACAGCTCAATAACATATATAATGTGGGTCTAGTCATAGATTTTCAAACACTTGTGTTTGATGGTATTTTACTCTATGACATGGTGAGACTGCACAGGAAAAGTTTTTTTCTGGTCGCCTGAGAATAAATGATAGGATATTGTCCATGCTCTCTCCCTCTGTGACCTCCAATTTTCAACTAGATGAAGTGTAATATCTCCTTAAAAATGACTTGTTTTCAGACTGACAGACTTCCACTCTCCTGCTTCAACCTGTTCCCCATCCCGAGCTGCCATCCTGACAGGCCGCTATGGCCTCAGAAATGGGGTGACTCATAACTTTGCTGTGGGCTCTTTGGCTGGTCTGCCTTTGTCTGAGGTCACTTTGCCCCAGCTATTACAGAGCGCGGGTTATTACACCGCCATGATCGGGAAATGGCATCTCGGCCACAACGGACCGTACGGTCCAACTAACAGAGGTAAGAGGAAATGTGCCTTGTACCCTTCAAAACCCTCAGGAACCCAACTAAACCCAGCCTACACAGATTGGACAGCAGTTTCAAAAGCGATAGTTAAAATTTGGGTCATCCCTTATCATTTCTGCCTAAAACCTAGAGATTGTGCTTAAAAAACACCCCACCTAACTTTTAATTGAGAATCAGTAGAGATTTGTTGATTTGTGTGAACATTTCTTTGCCAACAAAAAAAAAGGAAAAATCAAAATTTAAGAGCAAATAAAACCCATTCCCATCTACTGTGTGGTATGTTCTGCTTCTGTCCTGTTTGGATTTCTTATGCAAACCCACTGTGCAAACAAACAACTTTTTTTAAACATACAGGTGAGATTAAAAAAAGTTAACAGAAGCCTCAGTTAACCCTACGAGGAAAGTGGCTGCTGCAGCCGCAAGCAAGAATTCCTAGAAGAGTCAGATATCAACAACAAGAGAGAGATAAATCCAAAATATAAACCTGCTCAAAAATTACGTCTCAGCATTGAGGATCTGCCAAATAGTAGCAGCACTGTCAAAAGCCGAAGAATTGCTCAGACATAAAGACATGCAACACAAAAGCATTATTAAACAGTATAAGAATTTTCTTATCACCATAAAATTGGATTACTCTGATATCTACTGTTCTCATTTGTCATTTTAATTGAGTTGAGGCAAGTTGCCACCTGTTAGTGATTGTTGTGTTCTTACCAAACTTGCCAGTGCCGGCTGGAATGGTTAAACTGGCTCTGTGTTTGTCAGGCATATCAGTGTCCAGTATGGTGCTAATCCAGTCTTAATTACCCTTTGGAAGGTGATGTGCACTGCCTGACCTGCCATTGTTTGATGGTTGTGCCTGAGCATACACATCTCTAAAATCACATAAACGCCATCTTGAATTTTACGTTTGCTTATTTACCTTGGGTACTATATTCTCCCCAGAGAAGAACATAAAAAAATAGTCAATTGGAAATATTTAAAATACTATCTGTACTAAGTTACATTAAGACCAGTGACAAACATGCAAAGATCAGGCCTCTAAACCTTTTTGGGACAAGTTTGTAAGGTAAGTTTCAGAATGTGTCTTGGAGCAATAGCAGGACACAAACTACTCTCCAATTATAGTTGTAGGATGCAAAGATATTAGTATATTCTACCTTAAATAATAAGATGCAGGCTAGTTAACAAACAAACTTCTCCACTGCACAACACTGTCTCGTTACAGTTTAGCTTGGGATGTCTGTAAGTTTTCTAGTCCATTCCAGCCACGTCAGGCGTTGGAGCAAGTCCATCAGCCTCACTGCAGGAAACAAGCTACAGACAACACAAGACCCTGCAGCTGTGTCTTAAGAGATGACAGACTTGCTCCCGACAGCTGACTCAACAACACCCACCCCCCACTACTATTAATCCATCAGCCACCTCCTCAGCCCCCTTCACCTCCACCTCATCTCAAACACCCTCTGATTATGAAACATTTTATATTTGTAAGCTTGTGCAGCAAGGTATCAACAGGCAAACATCAACTGGCTGAGCTTTTCTCTTCTACTTGGCAAATCTTTTCCTGTTCACATATAGTGATGAGGAAGCATTTGCCTACTGTGGAATGGGCTAGAATAGAGTTTGATCCCCACCTGCTGTACTTCTAGCTCGAGTTGAAGCCCTTTTTGGCATAAGTGGCAGTTTTAGTGGGTGAGAAGCTGGTGAAAGATCATTGCAGGGCCACAGCACACATTATGCCTTCCTGGTGAAGTGATTTGCTTTCAATGCTGCTTTGGACGTTAATGAGGAAGAACATTTGGGTTTTTTTCCAAGCTGTGTTGCACTTCAAGCTGTTAAAAAGCAGAATAATTTAGAAGATTGAAATTAAACAATACATTACACATGATTAAAGATTAGAGCCTCAGAATTGTAGAAATCAATAAGGCTTCACTTGCCACAGATACTAAACCTCAGCCCTGTTGGACATCTCTAAAATTTGCTTTTAAACCAGTGGTTGCATTAAAAAATATTTACTTTTTTTCCCTTTAGTACATAGTGAAATAATCATACTTTTTTCTTGACTATTACTTGAACGTGCTATAAAGTATAAGTCATTATTTTGTCAAACTGCCTTTTCCAAGGTCAAGCAGGAGCTTTTATAACCAGTTTCTTCTCATTTGCACTATGTTTGTTGTCTCTTGGGCAGGTTTTGACTACTACTTAGGTATTCCATACAGCAATGACATGGGCTGTACTGACATACCTGGGTACAATTTACCACAGTGCCCTCCATGTGTTTCATCTGCACCTCAAGTAATCAGGTGTGACTCTGTGCTCTTTTTTTAAAAACAAGGAACTCCTAGGTCATAGTCAAAGTTGTAAAGCAAATTTTGTTCTGTCAAACATTTAAATTCACATGTACAAAGCACCACAAAACTGTATACATTCCTTAAATATTTTAAGACTGAGTGCATGACATTGTTACTGGGAACTTTTCAAATTCGCCGCTCTACCTCAGTCTACTTACCTCTGTCCACCCTGGTGTTGGCACAGTATATTTTCTACTGAAAGTAAGGCACATTTGTGCTGCTAATTTATTGACTTTACAAGATCAAGATCAAAATTTAAAAAATATTCTGAACACCTAAAAATGATATCTAAGTAAAACCAAGAACGGTGAGTGCATGTGTCATATTTTTTGTATGGGGAGACATATAAAGCTTATGACACAGAAAACACAAACAAACTCAGTTACCCAGCCTACTTGGCAAAGCGTAGAGCTGATGATATGGTTACTGCTGTCAGCTGCTTCATTTCCGAATAGGTCTACACCTCCCTAAACTTATCCCAAACTTTCTAACTGTATCCCAGCCTCAACACAAACACGCATGTTAATTATATTCTTATGCTTGATTCTTTTCATGGTCTAGATTGAAGAGGAATGTACATGGAGGCTGTTTTTCAGAAGTGGGCCTTCCTCTGATTGAAAACAGCAGCATTGTGGAGCAGCCGCTCGACCTTTGGACACTAACAGAACAGTACAAATCCGCTGCAATCAGGATTATACAAAATGCAAGGTACATTACAACCGCAAACATACACAAAGTGCAATGAGAAATGTGTGTATATAAAGCTATTTATTTGTGTAATGAAACAAACCATGATCACAATATATGTCACAATTTATTCCACTACAATATCTAGAGTATCAGAGATGTACTGTATATGTGTTCATAAAATAGCTGCAGGTTCATAGTGATGTGGGTTGATGCTATAATGTTTACATCATAATAGTTCCTACATAGATATACATAAACAAGATTCTCAGTATAAATGTAATCAAGTCAATGTAACCATGTGACCTAAAAACCTGAGTTCACTTTGCTGTTTGTCGACAGGCTTCTACAAGGAAAGATGATGTGAATAAATAGTCCTTGAAGGGACTACACATCTTTTAGTGTATCCTTACATTATGTAACCTGTTTGTTGAAACCAAACATGAATGCAGTAGAAATTTGTCAGTCAAGCATGCCTGTTTGTCTCTCTACGGAGACTGTGTAAGAGGGTGAAACTTGAGAACTTAAATGCGATATGGCTTAGAAGAGACAGCTGAGGAACAGAACGTGCTTGTCAGTGAGGGAAAACAAAACACACACTCACACGCTCAGTCCACTTTTGAAACATTTGTGCCCCAGTCATAGCAGAACCAAAACAACTCAGGACGACAAGGAAGTAAAAGTTAAGGCCACTACCACCAATTCTCAGCTCATACTTCATTATTGGGTTAGGGCTATGCACCACAAGAGTAAAGATAATCTGG
This sequence comes from Ctenochaetus hawaiiensis, assembly GCA_029783645.1. Taxonomy (NCBI): domain Eukaryota; kingdom Metazoa; phylum Chordata; class Actinopteri; order Acanthuriformes; family Acanthuridae; genus Ctenochaetus; species Ctenochaetus hawaiiensis. The sequence goes on along the minus strand of JAPZDY010000014.1, from coordinate 13,370,596 downwards.
TGTGTTACTGTACTGTGGGTCACTTGCAGGGAACATGCAGTGGGGAGATCAGGTAAATCAGTAGCAGATACCAACATTTGTGACCAGCTGTAGTTCTTTTTTATCCAAGGCATGCAGGGAAATGAGTGAAATGAGAAATGAGAGGATGAGGAAATGAGAGTGCTAATCAGAGCATCTCTAGAGTTTAACTACTAGTCCCTCTTTCATGTTACAAAGAAATGCATCACCTGTTTGCAATCTTAATTGTGTATCACTTTTTGGTGTCTTTTGTGTTTATTGAAGGTAGAAGTGTTTGATGGAGTAACAGGACTTTTAAAAATGTACTCATTTTACATTGAGATAATCAAATTCATGCAGCATAGGGCTTCACAAGTCTTAAAAAAAATTAATTGCAACTGTGCAGACAAAGAGATACTAGAGTGGTACCACCATGTTGACATAATTTCATGCATTCAATCCACCATGGTGGCAACGCTGTCATAAATGTTAGAGAAGCAAATTTTGTTATTTTGGAGACAAATACTTAAAATTGTAGTCATAACAATACATGTGTGTATGCTGTGTCGCTATTTTCTGTCACCCACGTTTGAGCAGTATCTGTGATGTAGAGAGCTTTGTGTTTCCCTGTCTGAAACTTCTGTGCAGCGCCCCTGTTAGGCTGAAAGAGAAACTACAAGAAAAAAGAGAAAAACTCAATGTCTGCAACAAGGCATTAATGCACAGCCCCTCTGACACTACAGGGAAAGCTATTTACATAAACCAAGGCAAGATTGATGACAAAGACTAGGTTGTACCTCATGACCATGCTGGTCAAAATGCAGGAGAATTTGTGGTGTCACTGTCATCATATCCTCTGTCTGAGGGGAAAGTTTCATCAGCCATCCTGCTTGGTAAATAGATTTTTTTTTTTGTTTTTCAAAGTGCTGGTTCTGCTACAGTGAATATTGTGATTTTTAGCCAGTTCATGGGGAAAAAAATGTGTGTGCACTTTGGAGGGACCGGAGGGCGGTAAACCCTGCTGTTTGCAGCTGTCTGTGAAAAGCAGGCCTTAATGCTATGGTACCGGGTCATGTGAACCAGTGCAGCAGATGTTAGTCATGTGCTGTCAAGATCCGACAGCATGCAGGCTTTCTTTCAGTGAAGTCATTTAAAGCAGCTAATGTAGTGTTACAGTTATGTCTGCAAAGTGGAAAGTCCACATTCCTAGAACAACAAAATGTCGGAATGGTAGGAAACTTGCTCTAGCCTGCATATTAATACCAAATGAATGCTGCACATTGTTTCCAACCTGGTGGTATGTGCAAAAATATACATAAGTTCCTTTTCAGCAGTGTGTGGATTTTGCCTCTGATCATAAGCAAATGCTTGAGATACAGTTATTGCATTATGTGGTTCAAATTACTGCCAGATGTTCATGTTTTCTTTACCATACTTTGTTTTTCCAACCTTGAACAAGCATGGACATGGAAACATGCATGTGGTTGGATACGAGACTCCTGTCTTTCTGCATAGACACAAATCTGCTTGTGTGTACTTATTGATTCAAAGAGGCATTTGTCAGTTTGACTTTTCTTGATTGTCTCTGAAGGGAGCGAGGACAGCCCTATCTCCTCTACATAGCGTTGGCTCACATGCACGTTCCCCTGGCTCCTCCACTCCCTCCGGATACTTCTGCTAACGCCCGACACCCAGTTGATGCCAAAGTGTATGCAGACAGCCTGAGAGAGATGGACAGCCTGGTGGGGGCAATAAAGAGCGCCTCTGATGACACAGACAAAGACAATACTCTCATCTGGTTCACTGGTTAGTCAGATTAGATTATGTCTGTTCTTCCACTCTGCCAGTGTAATTGTTATCCAGAAAAGCCTTAATCCTGTCTAATATCTTGTCTTGTGTGTGTGTTGTGTTTAGGTGACAACGGTCCATGGGAACAGAAGTGTCAGTATGCAGGAAGTGTAGGTCCTTTCTTGGGAAAGTGGCAGACGAGCAGAGGTATAAAAATAAACTTTCAAGACACTGATATCTTTTTCCTTGAGAGTTTTATGAGGGAGACTGGTGTGTTTTATGACAGTGTAAAAGGTGGAGCTACTGTACATTTTAAATCTGTCAGTCCTCATTTTTCTAGAGTAATCTTTTGCCTGTCCATTAGGTGGAGGCTCAGCTAAGCGCACCACCTGGGAGGGAGGTCACAGGATGCCAACAGTAGTTTATTGGCCTGGGAAGATTCCTGCAAACACCACCAACTCCGCCCTGCTAAGGTACTCCCATTTTACCAACAAGCAGAGAGTACTTTAAATCCTTCAAATACTTTAACAGATCCTGAGTTTATTTTATAGGCTATTTGTGTACATAAGGAATCGCTATGAAATAAGTGATATATCCAACTCTTTTTACTGAGAAATACTGTTAGTTCACACTGGGCAAAGATTGAGTTAGAGACATTTTTGGCCATAATAGCTGATTGGTCAGTTAGTCAGGGGGTCAATCAGTAACTCAATAACTAACAAACCCAAATTAAATTGAGCTTATTATGCTAAATAGATCTCTCTTTTCCTCTTTATGCCCTGTTGCAGTGGTATGGACATCTTCCCGACCCTTCTGTCCCTTGCAGATGTAACTCCGCCCTCAGATAGACGTTATGATGGCATTGATGCCACAAATATCCTCCTGCATGGTGACCAGAGTGGTCATGAGGTACTGACTAGTCTTTCTTGTCAATCTTACTTTAATTTCTGTGAATATTTTTTTCCTGTGTTGTCAGTGGGGATTATGCATTAGTGTTTTGTTGCAGGCATTAGATCTTTTTCTTCTTTTTTGCAGTTCCTCTTCCACCCCAACAGTGGTGCTGCAGGGAAGTTTGGTGACCTTCAGACAGTTCGGACAGGGAAACACAAAGCTTTCTACATCACAGGTATGGCTCAAACACAGGTCACCGAAAACAGTAACATTTTATACACAGATGATTATTACTGTAATTCGATTTGTTATTCGCAAAATAACAAAATTTGCCTCTTTAACAGTGATGGCAGCAATGCCACCATGGTGAATTAAATGCATGAAATTATGTCAACATGGTGGTGCAAGTCTAGTGACCTGTCTGTTTGTGCAGATGCAGTGTATTTTTAAAGGCCTGTGAAGCTAATTCTGCATAAATTTGAATATCTAAGTGTTTAATGAAGAAAGATTTTTGAAAGTGCCAGAAGTCAATAGTGATCCAGGATATTAAGTTCATGTTACAGTTCATCACAGAATGATACATGGCCAACCTTAGTATTAGGTGTAGCTATTTATACTGTAATGGTATTTTTTCAGATTTAATATTTTTGTCAACCCTTTTTTGCAAAACCCAACATGTATCTTTATCAACCACAAGCTCTGCCATTTAGTACACAAAGAATAACAGCTTATCAAGGAAAAATGTTAAATATAGTGTAATATTGCTTTATTGAGTTGTATTAATTTGTCAAGGAAAAAAGAAGTTTAACCATTTTAGTTTGGTGAGACAAAATTGTAAAAAAAAAAGGCAAAAAACAGCATCATAATGTCCTTGTTCCTTTGCAGGTGCAGCCGAGGCCTGTGGTGGTGCAACAGGAAGGCAGCAGCTTCATGACCCGCCATTAATATTTGATCTGCAGCTCGATGAGGCCGAGGAAACACCCTTACAGGTCCACACTCCGGAATACCAGGCTGTAGTTGAGAGGATCGCCCGCAAGAGAGAGGAGTTATTGTGGGACATTGCCACAGACGAGTCTGTGTCCACGGCAGACTACAGCAAAGACAAATCAGCAGCCCCCTGCTGTGACCCTAGACAGGCTGTTTGCCGCTGCCACACGCTGAGCTGAGGGTGGGAAAATCACACACTCACACAACAGGCTGAAAGAGAAGCACACTGATACAAACAAACAGATATGGAGTCAGTTATCTCCTTTCAGATGTGTGCAGCTGTTTGTTTGTAGAACATGTTGTCTGGGAGGTTCAATGTCCAGATGCAGCAGGAGACGTGTAAACAAGCAGGGAGAGCTGAGAGCAACAAGCCGAACTTTGGCCTCTTCATTTACGATGGGAAAAATAAGATTTATCAAACAGTTCGGATGTGCTGCAATTGCAAATACAGTTTAACATATGAAGTTTGAGTGTTAAAATGTGTATTTGTTATTTTTTGTTGGATGTAATACAGGTTGTAAGAATAAACATTGATGAGACATTTTTTTATTCAAAACTACGCCATGCATGTGTTGAATAACTTCTCAGCTTTAATGAGTCTCAGGTGTAAATGTCCAGTATTGAACAGCTCAATGCAGCGTAGGGGTATCCTAACAGCGCCACCTTTTGGCAAATCAAATGGTATTACCATGTTATTATTACAACAGTACTATAATATAAATGTTATATATACTGTACATTATACACACAGTAAAAATCCTCAATATATATTTACGCATTGGTAAGTTTAAGCATCAATGTGTAACACTTAAAACATTTTACAAATGAACATTTAATACATCAAAGTAAAAATGACTAACTTTCAAGTTAACATACTATATTCAGCATCATGTAGTAAATAAAAAGGTCTTGAGGATATCACTGAAATTCAAGGACCTGTAACTTTGTCATGTACAGCTCACCATCAGGCGTCACAGTCAGCTGATCATCTCACACAGAAAACTCATCCAGACACATTATAAGGTACTATGTGTTACTCTGCAGGTTTCAGTCTCATCTGTTGCTACCAAAATTAGTAATGACAGCTGCATCTGCAAGTCATTTAATACTTACTGCACGTAACGTGATTCAAATAGTGTACCACACTTACGACATGTTTACCTTCTTGGGTGAACTACTGCCCCACTTCCTGAGGTGTGACATGTAATGCCCTTTAAAAAACTCCCCAAGTTCCTGAGGCCTGATTGACAAAAAAAAATGCCCTCATGATAGATTTCAGATGCTAATTCCTACAAATTATAACAGAAAACAACACATAAATCTGACGAGATTTCAATGATTTTATCATTGCTTTTTACCATGATTTTATCACTGCACTTGGCTTATTTTTAAGCTGATAAACTGACCTGTCAGGTGACGTCTTTGCATCTCTTTTAAGAGTATTTCTTTGAATCTGGTCGAGCTGCAGGCCAGGCCTGCTTGTTTCCTCTAATACCGTAGTATACAATTACTTATCACTAATACACTGCTGGACCAACCACATACTCATCTGGTTGTTACCATGATGATATGGGGCACAACAAATATGTAACTGGATTTTCAGTGTTTCTTGCTGTGTACAGTCATTGTTTAAGAAAAGGTTTAACACTGTTTGTTAATATGGGAGTTAACAGTGGGACACTTAGTTGTTAAATCAGTCTTGAAAAAGGGTTGAAAATGTTCTGAATGTGATTTTTTCTTTTAAACCAAGTGGACCTTCCACTCTTGTTTAGTGTTCATTTTTTATATTGCTTACAAAAAGTTACATGGACGAAAAATACAGAAACACCAGGGAGTAACACTCTGGCAGGATTTGACCCTAGGCCAGCAGGGTTACGTGTAAAAGGTTGGGGTGCCACGATGTCTTAAAACACAGGAATTTTTTGTCCACTGTCCCTGCTTGAAACAAGTGAGTCTGGTTTTTGCGCAGGGATTGAAAGTGTCACAGGCGGTGGGTTGGTCAGTTACTCTGGTTGCCCACAGGAGGGAACTCATTCTCGTCATCCAGACAGACGGGGCCCTCAGCAAACTCGTGCTCTGGGATGACCTCACCCTTCTGGGTTCCACCATCCTCAGAGTAACCTGGAAGGGAAGTGAGGAGGAAAATAAGGTTTTTGTACTCTCTTACTGTTGTTTGCAGTTGTTATCTGCATCCACTGGGAATATGTATTGCTTGTTTAACACATGATTCAAAGAGGATGTACTGCTTTAAACAGCTACGAGAGCTTAAATATCAACCTAGACTACATTCATATCAAAATCTCAAAACATGAGGCGACAGTCATCAATAAGGTCTTGTTTGCTAAGGATTACAACATGTGTAAAGACTGCCCTCTACTCCAGACCTCTAAAACTAGGTGGAGGTAGAGTATTTTTATTATAATACATGCAAAAAGTACTTAAAAGTGTTTCTCCTGCATATTTGTATCAAATCTACCAGACATAAGCCATTAGAGTTTTTGATTAAACCTTTTTCGAGATAGGAGTAATCTAGAGAATATACTTGTTTTATTAAAAATTATTTACACAGTATTTTTGCATGTTTGACATTATTTCCATATGAAATGTTTAACTTAAAGCAAAACAGCTCCATGTTTAAAGCCAGTTTCAGAGCAAAACATCACAACTACAGTTAAAAAGCTAGAAAAACGTGTTTCGGGAGTCACTGTTGAGATAGTCAGCGTTGAATCTTGGACAGCTTTCTATCAGTTGATGACCAGGAATACTGTACCCATGAGAGTGGTGGAGGAGGGTGGGGTTGAAGGCAGAGCCACGGTCGCTGCATATGATTGGCTGGCTGGTTGAGGAGAAACATCCTCTTGTTTGTCCTCGTCACTTTGTTCCACCTGCTCCTCGCTGGATTCAAACAGCCTACAGGAACGAAGCAGACAAAGACTTAAAACCAGCCTTAACACTTAAATCTCAGCTATTTCAAAAAGCCTGAAATTTTTTATGAACTAGGTTGCTTGTTTTGAGCATCTTGCTAGCTGTTGCTAACTCACAGAAATTGGCAAGTTTTTAAAAAGGAAAGAGTCCTCACAAGCATAGCTGACCAAAACGCAAGAGCAATTAGGATTTAACATTTATTCTGGTATTCATTGTTTTTTAAAAACATTTTTCAAAATGGGGAGCCCTGGTATTAGGTCATGTTATTTGGAGGAGCCCTGGCACTGAAAACTTTGGGAACCCCTGCATCAAGACACACCCACCTGTGTTTTTGGACCAGAACACACTCGCCTCCATCCTGTGGATCCACATTATAAATGTAGAGATACCCATCTGAGGATGCCACCAGCAGACGAGGGAGCTTCTGAATCCTGTCAAGCGAGACACACAAGATGTTAATGTACCTATCCATAAATCCACCCCCACCATAAAAACCCACCCCTCTCTCGTTCTCTGCCTTACGTAGCCAGGGCGCAGATGTTCTTCAGGCCAAACATGTTGAGTCGTACGGTGGCGAAGGCTCTGTCCTGATGCATCATGTCAGACACCTGGGTGGGCAGGTAGGTGCTGGCTGCCGTGAACATTTTGCCCACATACGCTGACCATGTAGGAGACTCCTCCTCTTGGCTGGTATGAAACAAGTTGGTTGAAGGTTAAAAAAATGACACATTAAGATCAATAAATCATGAATGGAAACATTTTTTTTTTTGTCAAACTGAATTTTGTGTATTGAAGCCACGAAGTTGAATTTCACAGGGAGACTACATCAAAAATACAGCAGAGGGTGCTGGTCACTCCATGCAGTGTCCTTCTCTGAACCATGCAAGGTTCATAAAAGGATAATGGACACTTCTAATACAGAGCGGTCACTTATTATTGTAAGCAGCTTTGGAAAAAAAACAAATGCAACATGAATGTCATGTAATGCTAGTCCTCAACAACAAAACATTTTAGGAGAGATCAAAAGGTCCCTTTGACAGAAAATAACAGCTTATTTTGATCCAGTTTGAAGTACCAGCAGTGCTACATCAGCAATACATGAGCTTCATCAGAACATTCTGACTGTGCTAGTAAGTCAATCATTCATTCATTTTAAATATCTAATGCTTTGTTATTTAACTTGAAACCTTTCACTTCCCACACACCATCAGACAAGACCGTGAACTTTGTTTGCACTATAGCCTTCATGCTTTACCCTGCACTTGCACAATTTGCACCCTGTGCCTGAATAGTTTGCACTACAACTATTAGGGGTTTCCTGTTTACAAAAAAAAATGGTGTTTTGTACTTTTTTACTCTGCATGAATTTGTATCCAACAATAGAGATGACTAGCCTCCTTATTTTTTATTCTATTTCAACTATTTTATTCTTAGCAATCTTTTTATATTATTCTTATTTAATTACTACTTTTATTCTTTTCAGTTAAATGTAGCTTGGAAGAAACTTGTTTCATACAATGACAGGGTAGGTTTGACCCACAGGAAACAAGTCACTGGCATCAATCATCAACTAGAGATGTGTGCTTGTGTGCTTTAGTTTGTGTGTGTGTGTGTGTGTGTGTGTGTGTGTGTGTTTACTTGGGGCTGTGCTGCTCCAGTTTAAAGATATGGACCGTCTCAGTGTTACTGGAGGCACACAGGAACTGGGCATCAGCGCTGAAGGACAATGAACTGATGCTCACGTATCTGACACACAAAGGGAACACACAGATATGGACAAAGTTAAGATAACATACATTTTTATTCAAAAAAAAAAACATACAAGCACTTTTTACTCCCAACATAATTTATGTTCTAGAAATAATTAGCCCAAATGTAAACTTTTGTCCATGCCTTTAAATTTAACCTGAGTGCAGCAATAAAAATGCAAAAAAACTATTTATACTATTTATACTCAGCTACTCACATTACCATATTAATCACTGATACTCCGTCATTGACATGGGAAGCTGCACAGTGCACATCACAGTACATCCACAACCAAGTACTATTAGCTCCTCAATGGCAAGTGTCTTACTCACCTGCTGAGTAACGGGAGGCTCATTTGAACTGCTCACCTTCCTGTCACGAGCCCTTTGTTTAATCTCTGACATCAATCATCTCAATGAATCATTTTCTTCACCATCAGTCCACAGTTTGCTTGTTAATGCTTATGACTGAGCTGTATGAAAATATGAACGCTAACCTCTTCATCCCGCGACGGAATTCAAACAGCTTCTGTCCTTCAGGAATGCTGAACACTCTGATAACGGTGCCCTGTAGACGGGGAGGTGGTCAGACAGAGGCTGGTGGATGATAAAACGGAAGGAGGGATAAAAAAAAGAACCAAGTCCTCACCTTCTCTGAAGCGCTGGCCAGCTTGGTGCCAGAGGCGTTGAAGGTGAGGGCTGCCAGAGGACTGTCATGGGCTTGGATCAGAGTCAGAGTGCTCTAAAGGGGCAAACAAGTACTTTCTAATGACATCAGCACCAACACTAGGTTCTGAGTCCCCAATGGGGTGTTCAAGAGACGCACCATCAATGGAATTTTTTTCCTGTGTTGCTATGTTAGAAGTTTAATGCAGCCTCACCAGGTTGTTAGCATCATAGACTGTGATTTCTCCGATGGTGGCGCTGCCCGGATACGCCAGGAAGGAGTTACTGTGGTTGACTGACAGAGCGCAGAGACCTGCAAGGAAGTAGAGAGGAAAAATTAGGCGGTTTCCCATCTTTTCTCTTTAAAACGCCTATTGGATCAACATTGCCTGTTGCTTTCTGCTAGAACTACATGCGTATTAATCTGTCAAGGTCTAATATTTGTTTGGTATAATCCTTCTGAACCAAAAGAAACTCAAACAAATACAATATTTGCCTTTTTTAAAACAGTGTTTTGCTCACTTTGATGTATAAAACCTGTTTGCCAAAAGAAGATAATGAAACTATCTCAGATATTTGCAATGCAAATGAGTGAGCACTTTTGCATTTGAGCATTCATTTAATTTTCAAGACTACATTGGTACAGTTTATCCTGACAGGTAGCTTTAAAACACTGTATATACGCTCTGATAAAAGAAATAACACATTCTTCATCTATAGCCTTTCTTGATTTGTTATAGCAGCATTTGGTGGTTCATGTTAGCAAACTTTAAAAAGATTTTATATTTATTATATTAGATATTGTTCTGCAACTGATGCTACTAAGTAAGTTTGATTTTTTGACTCCAAATTTGCAGTGAATGACAAAGAATTTGCCACATCCACTTCGGTTCCCAAGGAAAACTTTTTTTTTGTAGTTGTTGTTGTTTCAACTTTAGAACAAACTTTTTCAGTATCAGAACCAATTTATTTTTTTGTTGAAATGCTTTGAACAGCTTAAAATCAAGTCTGTGAGCTGAAACAGAACCATAGTGGTAGAGATGGCCTATATGTGGGGTAGCATTGACCTATGACCCATATGATCTAAATTTAGGTGTATGTATAACAGCTTATGTGTACCTGAGGGGTTGGTAGGTGTGTTCAGCAGGGTCTTGAGAAGTTTCATGTCTTTGATATTATGGATGTAGATCGACTCCTCCAGGCACACCACAAGCCGCTGCGGCAGTGACAGACAGAGAGGTCACAACACCACTTTATATGCAACAACTCTGAGGATTACAGGTATGTAACGATCCATTTCTTTTTCTTACCTGTCTGTTGAGCCTGACGGACAGGATGTTGTTGGAGTAGCTGTAGTTACAAATCTCTGTACCTTTCTTGAAGTGGTAGACGTTCATTCGCCGCGGCATTGACAGACTGACCACCACAACCAGGCTGCTGGAGAACAGCCGCTCCACTATATATACGTCTGGACACTCCACTGGGAAGAACGAGAGAAACACAATGTAAGCTCACATCACCAGTGCATGTACAGTACATTTGAGAGAGAAAATTCAATATCTTTTCTCATTGCCCTAACAGCTATCAGAGAAACTGTAAGCACCCAGACAAGGAGAACATTGTCTGGGTGTTTTGTAATTATTACATGACTTCAAACTTTCTCTTTCATTGTAGCTATTGAGGATTAAGTAAAGCTTTCCCGTGTTTTCCATTTGTATGCAGAAGATCAAACATGTTGCAGCCTGTTGTATGACCAAAACTAATCTTACCACAGTTTAAATATTACTGTACAGACCTCTATCACTCTGCACTTATGTCAATTTAGGGAGGGATCCTGGTGTGTCACAGTGTACTTTCTGTAAGGATGACTGGATTTTATAAATACAAATGTGCCTGTGCAACAGGGGTGGTCATGTGACCTTATATGCTTTAAATTTGTACTCTTAAAGACTACTGTGGAGAGAAAAGTACAGTTTCTCTCTTACCTCCCTCATGGATGATGTCCAGTTTGTCCACAGCAGTGACTGAGAAGAGGCGGTAACCAGTCTTGGTGCCCACTGAGATAGACCTAGAGTGACATTACACACACGCACACACACATACACACATACAGATACAAACAGACACAGTCTGACTTACCAGCCATTCCCACTACTGTTACGTTAAAAATACTTTAATAACACTGTAACTACAGTTTTCAATGACAGTAATTTAAAAAAATATCTTAATACACTTCAACATGAAATCTACACTACATTTGGTGTATTAACACATACACACAATATTACAACAAAGTTTTTCTGTCAACATTTCTAACACTTAGTCTACTTTACATGATGTAGTAAAATAACCCCAGAAAACCTTTCTTTGTCTATTTTGTTTCATTTTGTTAAAAGGAATCATTTACATTTGAAGCAGGATTATTGACACACACACACACACACACGCACACATTCCCTGGCATAGTAGGTCTACTGCACAAAACATGTAAGATCTAAAAAATGGATGATTTATGACACTGGCTTTATATTTTTAGTTTTTGTCAAAAACATACTGAAAGATCTCTGTGATACCATCATTTGCTATGCTGCTATTGTAGCATGGAGACAATGTATGGCCAACAAAACTGACAGGAGGCAGTTACCACGTCAGATCCTGTCTTTACCTCATCTGATTTAGCCCCTGATGGCCATGTATGACATTATTTCTTCCAGACCATCTTATCTTGTTTAGACAACTTAGCCATAATCAGCTTCAATTAAAATCTGGAACGACCCCCAAAGAAGTCCGCCTTATCTTATCTGAAGTTGAAAAGGACATGATGACAAAGAGATAAGAAGGCCCACTGTTCTGTTTGGCCACCTGGGCGTTTTACAATCAGAGATGTTTATGCAAGGTGACACACCTGTAACTGAAGAAGTCAGTGAGTACCTCTGGAAGTGTCTGTTATAATAATCCCTGAGCATGCAACAGTAGACACCTATTGTTCTGTAGGTGTAGGTATGACTTGTCTAAAAATGATTTAACTTCTGCTTGTAAGGCTGCTTTTAATATTGTTGCAATAACCTCTGAAAATACATCATATACATTATATGCTTTTACTGTTAAATGTTTGTGGTCAAGTATAAATAAATGGAAAAGAAGCGAAGCAGGAAATTACATGAGACACTTTAGAACAGGCATGTTTTAAATAAACTATATTAAGCTGTGTCTAATAAACACCCAGAGATTTGATTACTAACTGACTAGTTTGCTGTGCAACAGGCCTTGAAGATTAACACAGTGGCCTACTTCACTTTCATCTGGTAGAGACTAATCTAGAAGTAAGTTTGCCTGTGGTTTCATTTTGGACTGCACCCACAACTGCCTTTTTGTTGACCTTTTTGTTGAGTGACACCAAATAAACCAGAGCAACGTAAATGCGACTGAAAACACTTATGCAACGGTCAGGTGCATCAAGGAGATTGAGATTTAGTTTATGCTGGGCCCAGCCCCGCAGGTCGCTTACGTGGTGTCCTGGTTAAACGAGGCACAGATGAAGCCTCGGTCCACTTCGGGGCCCTCCGGTGTGTCCTGGGACTCCATCCGGGCCGCCAAGCTCGCTGGCCGAGGTCGGAGGCCTTTGGGCTCGGGTCGATCCCCGCCGGAACCCGCTTCCCCTCCTCTGCTCCCCACTCCAAGCGCCACGCGCACTCTCGGTGAGAGAAATGTTCGGGCAGGCTGGCTCAAATGGCACACATCTCACACCGAGTGGACTATCCCGAATGTAAACAGGACAAAAGATCAACGACAACAGCTTCCCGAATGAGCCGTTTCTCTTTGGTCAGTCGACACTGTTGTTATAGTGTTATTAACTTACAATATTCACAGAGCAAAACAAAAACAGCTGATGGGTGGATGCGTCACTCTGAAGTGCATCATGATTGGCTGGTAGAAACATGTCAAACCCTCCGGCCCGGTGTTTCTATTGGTGGAGATGTTTAAACCTCTGACTCATTTGACAGCACATATGTCAATCAAATAGAAGCCGCCTATTTAGGTGAAAAAACACTCGGTTGGCCAATTATGCTTTTTGTCCTGTCACGAGGAATTGTTTTGATGATTTCATTGGATAAAAGACGTGTCAGCTTTTGATACAGCCGTTGTGCAACGACACGTAAATAACCCCAGGCTAGACATTCGACTGCTTTTCTAAGCAAATTTTAGATTTTGACCTGAAAAGCTGTATGATTTTGTTTGTTTTTTAAGCTTGCGTTTATTATTATTATTATTATTATTATTATTATTATTATTATTATTATTATTATTATTATTATTATTATTATTATTA
>JAPZDY010000014.1:13338211-13351521 GCA_029783645.1 Ctenochaetus hawaiiensis | reverse complement strand
TCCTCTTTGGTTTCATTTTCACACACTTCCACTAATACCAATATTTTTCTCTTCAGGGAAGCACTTTGAGAAAGAGGAAGATGTACGAGGAATTCCTCAGGAAAGTGTCTATTTTAGGTGGGTTTAGTTTTTTTTTTTTTTAAATAAGCATCATCCCAAAACCTTAAAAATAGAGAAAGGGAAGTGCATTACTTTTGCTTGGTTCTGAGATTAAAATAACTTGAAAAAGCATATAAAAATATATCACTTAAAAAAAAAAAAGCAAAATAACAGCGTCAGCCTTTGAAATGAATTATTTTTTCCCAGGGTTGTCCATCATTTCAGCTGAATCCTTTGTCTTCTGTGTTCTCTCCCCTCAGAGTCTCTTGACAAATGGGAACGTCTGACAGTTGCAGATGCCTTGGAGCCCGTCCAGTTTGAGGACGGACAGAAGATTGTAGTGCAGGGAGAGCCTGGAGATGAATTCTTCATCATCTTAGAGGTATATAGTTTCAATAGTGAATCTTTCAACTACTAAACTACACACAATCGCCCCCTTGTGGTGATATTAAGACATTACCTCATCCTAAATGTGTGTTTGAGCCAAAGCAGTTATTTTAGAGCCTACTTGATACTACATCTCTGTCATTCATCTCCTTAAAAAATGCACTTTTATGCTGATGTTTATTTCTTGTGACACAGATATTAATTTGACCAAAAAATAGAAGGTGTGTGACTGTAACTGACCCTTTGGTGTGTGTGTGTGTGTGTGTGTGTGTGTGTGTGTGTGTGTGTTTTAGGGTTCTGCAGCTGTGTTGCAGCGTCGCTCAGAGAATGAGGAGTTTGTGGAAGTGGGGAGGTTAGGACCATCTGATTACTTTGGTAAGAAATAAAGCATCATCACAGCAGTCTTTTATATCAATTTTATGCTAATATTTTTTTTTGTACTGTTTTAAGTTTGAAAAAATGCACTAGTGGCATTGAGCACATGACAAAAACGGGATTTCTGTTACAAATTTCTGTGTCTTGACTCAAATACTGTTTGCTCTTTGTTACTTCAAGAAGTCATTATGTGAAGAGTCCATTTTCAATGAACTGTCCTCAGAATACCTTTTAGTTAACCCTAACCCCGTAAATGAAGGTAAGATGTGTTTATTTGAGGTTTTAAACGGTGTGTGTTCTCATGTGTGTTCTTTAGGTGAGATCGCTCTGCTGATGAATCGCCCGCGTGCTGCCACCGTGGTCGCCCGCGGCCCCCTGAAGTGCGTCAAGCTGGACCGGCCTCGCTTCGAGCGCGTCCTCGGTCCCTGTTCAGACATTCTCAAACGTAACATCCAACAGTACAACAGCTTCGTCTCGCTGTCTGTCTGAAAGGGGCGTCTCTGTCCCTCACCCTCCCTCTCCCCTTCACCCTGCCCCTCTTTTTCCTCCTTTTAGACCCAGGGTCCACCAATGCAATTTGCTTTTTTGTCACTTTCTTCTTCTTTCTGTTGGCTCTCCTCCCTTTTTTTGTTTTGTTCTACATGCGGAGATCATTTTGTTGTTACCGCCCGTCACGCAGAGGTGACTTTTAGCCATTCACCAGCGCTTGTACCAGCTGCTGTACGCTACCTTGTAGGCACAGTTACATCACATGTTACCTATGTTATAAATGTATTTGCTGGTTACGCTTTCTTTTTAGACTTAAACACAAAGCAAGATTGTGAGGAGATCTGAAAGACTTTAAGGGTCTCAGACTGATGAGACAGGACAATCAACCTTTACATGGCGCTTATGGTGAATTTGTTACATTTTTATGTTGTAGATTGAAGTGAAGAGAGGACTGCTGCTTCCCCGTTAAATGAGTTTCCTTTTTGACGTCAGTTAGCCTGAGTAGATACACAGCGTAGAGCAGAATCTAGAAATCATAGAAGGCAGGAAGAAAATGATTGCAACAAATATCGTCAGATGTTTTTTTTTTTTTAGGTTTCAGCTGTACAATGATTATGCTGCATTTGTTGTTTTCGGTTACCTGTGATCGGTATGATGAGACAAAGACGAGTCTGTTTTGCTTAGTTTGAGAGAGCTTGTACAACTTAACGTTTTCATTTTATTGTGCAGCTACCAGGCTAGTGCCAAATGTTTTAATTATCATCACAACGCAAAGATGCATAGCTGTGGAAATGCAGTGTGTGTTCTGTTCTGACTCTCCGGAGCTCCAAACAGGAAGTAGTTATTACCCTTAATGTCCTCTTAATCAGTAGAACGACTATTCAAGAACTGCCTTGACTACTCTGAGGAAAAAAAAGAAAGGAAAAAAACAAGAGTATTAAGTGTATTTCAGTATTCAATTTTTTTTAGTATATACCAAATAACTTGGTCACTCTTCTGCTCTGGTTTGTAATCAAAATTTTATCATAGTATAGTTAAAATGATCATAGTTATATTATTATCATTGACTAAATAATAAACTTATGGTTTGGAGTGATGGTGATCTTAAAAAAAAAATACGTTCAACTGTCTTTTGTAAACACTTATTTTTCCATAAATTCTATTTTAGGTGTCCAGTGCCACAAAGTAAATAAATGCTTCTTCTTGTCAACTGACAAAACAGTATGTAATTGTATTGTGTAAAACATTCTGGGTTAAATCTTTTTAAACTAGATCAAATGGGTTAAATGCAGGTTTACTGAAGTGAAGTCTTGAAGAAAATAAAAACAAAGGTGATTTTTGGATTTCAGGACATTTGAAGTATTTATGTATTAAAGCATCACAGGTGAGCTGACAGGCAGAGCGAGCAGATATTTATTTGAAACTAGTGTCATTGCTTATTGCCTATTGAGAAGGTGGCTGTCTTTTCATCAGAGTAGCTTGTGATCTGTTCTCTATGCTTACTTGGCATGATGTTTTTAGGCATCCAGTGATCTGGTATGAATGGAAGCGTGTATTAAAAAAAAAGCGTGCCCTGCAGCTGCGTGCAGAAGCAGGAACTTTGTCAAATATTTGGTTTGTTACTCCCTAGCTTAACTGCTTCATGACTATTTAGAGAGCATAAAATGTTGTCTGTTTTGTTTTGTTTTTTTTCTTTTTCTTTTTCTTCTTATTTTTTTTTTTTTTTAAAAGAACTTTACCAAATCACAATGTTGCCCTCTTGATTATAGGGTTAACTCTTCATTCCTGCCTCAGTGTCTGTTACCAGAAAGGACATACAACCAGTCATGTGTCTGCTTCTGTTGTGTCTCAGTCAGAGCACTTGCTTAGAATCAAGGCGTATGTTTGTACGTCCAAAAAAGATTCGATTTGTGTGCTGATTGCAGGGTAGTCAGGTTAGTGCGACATGAGTGTATTTTTCTTTGCTGTTTTGATTGATCATCTTCATCTGCCCCCCCCCCACTAACTTCGAAGTTATCCTCGTGGATGTGGTCAAATACGGATTTGTGTTCATTGACAAAACATCCTATTTATCCACATCTTCAGGAAGTGACTCTGTTAGCAGCGAGGGTTTGACTCACCTTTTGTCGAAATATTGTTTTTCATGTAAATAGCAGCATCATCGGTTCTAGTCCAAAATGTTTTTAACCACACTGCAATCGTCCCGGTTTGCCTTAGCTTACCTAACCTGGGCTTACAGTAGTAGTCAGTCACTCCTGCTAGCCCGACCTTCAGTGAGTTTGTTAGGCCTGCAGTGCAGAAAACTGCAGGTGATCTGAGGACCATTCTTTTTCTATTCTACCCTGTATTCAGTTTGACCTCCTGTATGTGCAAAGATGTTTATCCTTTTGGTATAGATTGTTCCAGATGGCAGTTTAAGCAATAAAAAAGTAAAAATGATCCAGCTTTGTGTGTTTTCCTTTTTTGTAAGACTTTGTGTTACTGTACTTATGGATGTTCAAGCCCTGAGTTCAAATTAAGTCACACTCTCCTGTTACTGTAACTGTTGTATTGTCAACAATAATTGGTTTAGAGGGTTTAAATCAGCTTTAGAAGGTTTTAATTGGCTCCAAAAAAAATGTAACACAGCCTTTGTCCAACAGGGGGAGACATGTCACTGCTGCCAACAGCCTTTAAGATACATTGTATTCAAAAGTCTTTTTTATTTTGATCTACTCCTCCAATTTGAAAGTTTACTTTTTTCAATTTCTCTTTTGTGAACTCATTATTTTCAAACATGCTTCACTATGTTACTGCAATTTTTCCAGAGATTTTATTATGCCTGTAAAAGAAGAGAGGTAATTTTTCAAAGAAGTGATTTTTTTTTTTCAAACAAGCATGAGTTTTAATTTATTACCAGCTGTACTTTGGGAAGCACCAGTATTTGATGCTTTACATTGTTGCCATCAGTTAGTTGGAGTTAAAAAAAAAGTCTGTTACCTCAATTTCTTATCTCTCATTTTTAATTTTTCACAGCAGTTAAAGCAGTTTCTCCTGCTGTTTTACTGAAGGTACATTGCATATAAGCTGCAGAATGAAGGTTTTTTACATTTTATACTCTTGCTGCTTATCAGCTTCTCTGCCTGCTTTGTCTGGCTGATGTCTGACTTTATTTGGCACGACTCTCAAACTCTTAAAAATACTTGTGGTTATTGGCCTGCCGTTACATCCAATAGACTGCTGGAACATGTCAGGTTTGTCTGTGTTGAACAAAGAATATAACAAAGAGCAAAGCTGGGACACATTCACAAAGGAAAACTCTTTCACATTTATAAGACAAGACAAAATTTGGCCTAGTTAAGAAATATTATGATGGTATGACATAACACATTTGTCACTTGCTTTAGGTTTGCTATTTCTCAGTCTGAGGCTGTTGCGTTGACAGTGATGTTGTAAAACTGTGTAAACACTCTGATGAGACTGAAGGATTACAAGTCTGGAAAACAGGGTGGAGTAAAATAAATGGCTCTTAAATAGGCGACACTTTACTCTCGGTCTTAGACACACACACACACACTTCTGTTTCTTGCAGGTGATAATATCTAATCAAATCCCACACCACACTATGACTTAAAATAACTTTATTTCATAATTATAGCATCACATTGACACAGAAATCCTTATTCTCCAGTTCTACTTTGATAAACAACTGATCCAGTGCATCACAGCTCTCTTATGAATATCAACTATGGCTTCATGTATCTACGAAATTCACTGCTACCATTGCTTCTCTGTTTTTTACTCTCCCGACAGATTTTAGACATCAAAGTGGTCTTTAATTGTTCCTTATTAGGTCTTAATTAAAATGTATCAATCCACAAACTACTCTTATGTTGTGAAAACACATGAAGAGTGAGAGCTCCTACATGAATGCAATCTTCGAGAAAATAATTGGCCATGAGAGAAACAGAAGTAAATGAGGGTACGGCTCCATCTATGAGAGGAACTTGAAGTCTGCACTACTTCAAGATTCCTTCCATCTCTGACAAGCCCCTCTTGAAGAAATCCCAGCATCTTCAGTGAACGGCTTGTTCCTTAAATCGAAGACCACCTGGGCCTTTTTTGATCACAAGGTAATTGCGCTTCATCGTGAAGTCTCACTAGTTTCTAGGAGGCGGAGCAACAGTCCTCTCCTCCTCTGTTACCTGACCTTCTTCACCTCTGTGACATCCTGAGGTCTGGCTGTGGATTTGACAAAGTCCTTGGTGATCACCTCGTCCTCACCCAGCCTCCGGACGCAGCGCTGGACCACCCGGAGGACCTTCTGCAACCTGCGGTCCAGCGCTAAGAGGTGGGGCTCTGTCAGGATGGGCTGTAAAGGGTCTCCCTCCAGGGACTCCCTCATCACATCGCTGAGTCTGTACTCCGGACGGGCCAGGAGCTGGAGCCGCAACAGTGTGGAACGCTTGATTCTGAGGTAGGAGAAAAGGGAAACTCATTTTCTTCCTGAAGGCTCTTCTCTTCTCTATAAATGACACTAGACAACCATCACAAATCCCCAACCTGTTCTCTTTAACATTACACTTACATGCAGCACTGAGACAGAGGAGCCAGGATGGACATCTCATCTTGAGAGTGCTTCCCAAACCTGAACACAAGACGTGATAAGGAAACAAAACCACAAGGCATAACAAAGCATATTTAATGTTCTGCAACTCTCTTGTCTCACCCTCTGGCATTGTCCAAGTGGAGAAGGAACCCTTCATCCCCAAACTTGGTAAAAATCTCATAGTGGTGTCTGTCCATGTTGCCTGTAACCAAAGGACAAACAAGGAACATACAGAGTGTCTGTTTCTGGCAGTTCAAGTTTTAAAGCTTAATGGAGTAATGGATGAGAGTAGGTAGAGCAATATAATACTTATGAGGAAGTCGAAGATGGACATGTCTATGATGTTGAGGAGCCTGTTGCCTGAGTTATAGGGATACAGCTGCTTCACGGTGTCACAGAAGAAGGGATTCACTTCCCACCTTAGTAAACACACAAGACATAAATGACGTCATTTAAAAAGTTGCCACACAGGAAGTGTTTCCTGCTGTGGATGCTATTTTTGACCAGTGGGAGAAACTGTTAAATATTACCCCTTACTTCTTGGCCATATTTGCTTAATTGTATTTTAAAGTAAGTATAAATCACTGTTATTGCAGTGATGTAGCCTAAAAAGGCATCACCAAGAACATGAGTCTCTTTAAGCTTCTAAGCTGCATTTTATGTTGTGCTGCCATGGTTGTTTTCATGAGAAACCGTCAGGAGATTTATGGCACGAAACAGGAAATTGACATGGGTTGTAAAAATAGCTGATGGTGTCACAAAGAAGGAAAGGGTGAAATTAAAAAAAAAAAAACTCTCTTCAGACTCTTGTCCTTTGTTGGAAAATCCATTGACCAAAGAGGTAAAAACAACCACTTCGATTCAGCATGAACAGGATTTATGGTCTTTTATTTTATTTTGAAAACACTTAAATGGAGGCCACCAACAGTTTCAACCGCAGACAGCTTGTAGTCAGGAAAAGACACAACAGAAAGTCAGTATTATAAAGCCACAATCTTCCCACTGAGCAGCGCAAAAAAAGTCTGAGGTCTTACTCTTCTCGTCCAGCGAAGGTGTAGGAGCGGATCCAGGGGTTGGGGATGGAGATGCGGGGTGCAATGCTGAGGCCGGGCAGGTATGCAGACAGGGAGCCCTCCAGCAGGTTGGGACTCCCGCACACAGCGTACTCCGTCTTACACACATACAGGCACTTGGCGAAGAAACAAGTGTTGTTTGCTGTTGGGAAGCAGAGCAAAATGGTGGAATACAAAATGAGTTTCCTGCTCACATATGATTACATGCTTTTTGATCAGCTCTGCCTTTCTCGCCAACTGTGCGTAAGCTCCGTCAACAGCCAAAAAAACATCAAACTATGACCAAAATATCAAACAGAAAGGCTTATGTTTATAATGATATGTGCTTTTTGGGTAAGGTTTAGGGAAATACCGTAGGCAGATACTGTTAAAGGCTGCTGTTTTCACCCTTTCCATTTCAGTGAAATGGAAAATTGAAGAGTGACACAAAATTCTGGGATTTGTTGTACATTTACTTTTACCAGCATTTTGTAAAACAACCAGAATTGAAATCTTTAAGATTGTGTCATGATCTGCAGTCAGACAACACTAGTCTTTCTGTTTCACCCTGAATGCAGCATAATCATTCACACACTCCCCAGTCAGTCTTACACACCCTGCTCCGCTGCAATCAGCCTCAACCACCTGCACCTGTTCACCACAGCATATAATCCACACTTATCCTCCATATGCTTCCAGATTTTTCTTTTACTATGCAAGACTTTCCAGCACTAACCTCCGGACTGATCACCTGTTGCTGATCTTGCTTGTTCCTGACTTCTGCCTCTTGTTCCTTGGGCACTAGCTCTGTTAAATTAGCTGGTGCCTTCAGCTTTGTTTGGGCCGATTGTTGCTTGGCCTTGTTGGCACTATTGTTTGAGCTTGTTAATTCAAATTGTTGTGTAGACAACAAAGAGACTCGGCTTGTTCTTTCTTGTGAAGAGGATTTTGATCACTGTGGCCTGTGTTTTTTGTGAAAAGAGGATTTTGATCATTGTTATCTGCTCTTAAACCTCTGGTTAACTGAAAGAAGACACCATTCTGCTCAACTGTTTCTCTGCGCCTTTGTTTAAAAATAAGCTCTTACCAATTATATCCCAGTTCTCTGTGTGTTGCATTTGGGTCCATATTTACCTTGTTACATATTGTAACATAAAAATAAGATTGATATCACTCACATGCCCCTCCAGTAAATATGAAGCTAATAGTTACAGCCAGGAGACTGTTGGCTTAATTTAACATCAAAAGAGGAAACAAGGAGAAACATCTTGTCCAGCTCTGTCTGAAAGTCAATAAAGCCACCTATCAGTGCCTCTACAGCTCACTGAAGAAATTTTATATTTTGTTTGCTCAATCTACCAAAAACCAAAACACAAAATGTTAAGACCACATCTAATTATGCTAACTGTCTCCTGCCTGTACCTATACGCTTCATACTTCAATAATGCATCCGTGGTGTAGTTTTTTTATAAACCTTTAAATAAGCCTTTCACTTCCAGAGATTACGCTTCAAAATTCAATATAGGGGTGTTCATTTGTGGGGATTTTCCCGTCTAACAAAACGTGTAGGGACCCTAAGCTTTTGCTGACCCCAGAGCTTAATTTCTGTTATATTCCAAAAGCTAATGGAAAAATCTCCCTGATATTTCATTGAAGGAACCTGAGATGCTAACTTCCAGGCTCCAAATTGAGTCCTCCTTTGGACTTAATGTGGAACCAGGAGTTTGAGCCCTGCTGGTTTTCACCTGGTGAGGTGAAGAAGACAGCTCGCAGGTCTTCGTTGTGCGTCACTTGAAGAACTTCTCCCGTGACGTTCACCAGCCTGCCAGCCACCGGCGGGACTCTCCGGAAGTCCAGGATCCTGACAAACAAATGAATGTTAATGAGAAGAAAACTTTTAAATATCACTCACTCTGGTTCCATGTCTGAGTAAAAGTTCAAATGTTCATTGTAGACATAATGTGAGCCCTCTGAAGATGATGCTATCTTTATCTCCTTCTCACTTCATTTCACATAAGCCCTGGGTTCAATTTTTACTGATTCTTATCATTCTCATGAATATACCCTATTGTCAGTCTACACACTATATAATTTAGCCGGCTGCATCCATATAGACTCTAAAGAGCTTATTCCCCCCTGAGGGCCATATTTCATTCAAGTCTCACAAGCAGTAATCAAACAACAATCTGTGTGTGAAGCTGAATGGCTGTTTCATAAATCGTCAGCGTTCCCTAACTGCTGATTGCTAGTGATGATGATGAGGGCTTCAGGGAGCCGGCGCAGACACAACACACTGCCACAGTTTAAAAACACACCACCGTGAATTAAAAATAGACAAGAGCAAGGATACAATCGGCCTGTCCTGATTGTGTTTGGTGATGGAAACTGTAAACGATGGCTACATTTCTAAGGCTAATAGACATTTTAAAATATGAACTAATTCACAGTATAATAATGACTGTGTGGAATTATAGGGAGCAATTGAGCCGTTGACGTGCCACTCCTGCACTTTTTCTGTTTTGTGTGGTGAAGTGATGACTTATCATTGTGTGTGGCTTCTTAATGATACTGTCTCGCTCAGATGAGGGTGAATCACCTCACCTCAGCTCATACGCAATTACACAAAGGCGTGTGTTCTCATGTTTGTCCATAGTTTGTGGTTTGTGCTGATCAACTAGTTTGGAAATCCTGGGCTGGGTAACATGTCGCAATCTTTGCGGAGGCTGGATGGTTTTTTTTAATTGAAACCAGGAGTTGTTGTTTTAAGTCACATCTATTTTTGTGGACCTTTAAGGAGTTTGGGGATTTTTTTTATGATTTAGTTTTTGTTTAAAAGAGCTACGCTACTACAAGACTGTTGCCTCAGCCTCCGTAAGAGAAAAGTCTAAGTTTACCAGTAATCCTTTAAGACACAATAAGTTAGAATATTTTTTATATTGCAGTGATTTTTTTATATTTCACTTTATACATTTTTAACACTACTGAGAGTTTATGGCCACACTTGCACTTTGGGGCACCAGATGCACCTTACGTCACCAGATGAGACTGGATAAAGTCTGAGACAGGGGAGTTAGGGGTGGTATTAGGTGTAAAATTTAAAGGTCCGTGCAACAATTAATTAATTTTGCTCCTGAAGAAAAGAACCAATTAGATTTACAATTTTTTCTGGACAAATCGGACAAGAATCGAAACAACTGTGTTTAAGTCTGATCTGTCCAGAATATTTTGGGACGTCTGGCTTTAATTGCAAAGCAGTGCTTTGCACTAAACGCTGCTGTCAGCAAGTTAACAATCTCGCAATGACAGTAAACATGCAACTGCAGAGCAGGTATAGTTTTGACCATGTTTACTTTTTGTGCATATTGTTATTCTCGAAGCTAACCTATATAATTTAACGTTTACTAATTAGAACTAAGCACATGGTTAAGCTAAGAATAATGGGATGGCTAGTTTTGCAGGCATTCAACCACTGGAGGTACAAGCAGAGATGTCAGCGAATTGTTAAACACCGTTAGGATTCATCTCACTATGGAAGTTTAGGAAGGATGTTTGATTAAAGTTACATGACAATTCAACAAAGTGGTGGACTAACAGACCATAGCACCGGAGTCTTGTAAAATCTAATTTTTTCTCGCTGCTTTACTTTCTTTTTTAGTTTTACATTTGTGTTACAGACTGTGTTTTCAAAATAAAGAGCCCAAATAAAAACATTTGTAGCATTTCAGTGTACTCCAGAACCATAACTGAGAGCAATAAAATGACAGATGCGCAACAAAAACTAAATTACCCCCAAGTGGCACTACTGCATAAATTCACTGAGCGGCCATTTAAAATACACAGAGTGTAACCGAGATGCTAGTAAAACAGGAAAAACAATTAAGTGATAAAGAACTTTATGAGCGTAGAGAAGCGCTGCACCTGTCCAGGTGGAAGGCAGCAATCTCTGCATTGTGTCTCTGGAAATCAACAAAGTAGAAGAAGTCTTCTGGTGTCTCCTCGTTCCTCTGCTGCCTGACACACACACACACACACACACACACATGCACAGAGATTGAGCCATCAGTAACAACAGTCTGTAGTACAAAATAAACACCTTAAATGCATTTTAACCAATGATTTAGCCTGATGTAAATTACCTAAGGACATGAAGTGAGATAGTACACTGATGTGATGTAGCCTCATTTCATTTCATATACATTAACCTAACTTTTTTTAAAAAAATCCATCACATGTTGGTGTCTGATGTAGACTAGATGTTGGTCGAATGTGGGTTCAGTCCTCACCTCATTGGCTTAAACATGGCTTTAGCAAAGTTCTGCATCTTCAGAGCCAGTTTCAGGTGATGTCCACTGGGCTTCACCACTAGAGAGGTAACACATGGGATGGTCAGGTGATATCAGGAACACTAATAAAGAAGACAAACAACTAATACATTTACTTTTCATTTATTTTTTCTGTAGAGACTGACTTCCAGCTGTTTCAACCTTTGGATTTGACAAAAGTAAACACTGAGAATAAGGTCACTGAGTCCTGTTTATTTTTTTTAGCTTAAAGCCCCAGAGGCCAGTTTAAACTGGAATATTGTCTAGATCCTTGACAAAGTAATTGGGGGTTGATCTTAAAGCATACACTGTGCTTTCTTTGCAGACTTGCATTCTCTCTCTCTGTCTGTCTAGCTGTATATTATGTCACAACAGTGGACCAGGCCAGCCACAAACACACACACACACACACACACACACACACCTCTCCCCCTGCTGAGCTCTGTGCAACGGCAGTTAGCTGCCAGTCATTGTCAAGGTTTGAAATCACTCCTTTTTTCTGGAAACAAATGAAAAGAGGAGCAAACTGGCCTCAACAACCCCTGTGGCAGACGGACAATGTTGCTCTTTGGTTAGTGAAATAAGGAGAAAGTCTTTAAAGGTTAAATTTAAACCAGCAGGATGGATTGTTTTGCTGCATTTTGTCTTGGCAGAGAATGATGTTTTGTGTGGTCAGCCACTTCACTGTGCTCGTGAGGCACGGACAGGACATAGAGTGTGAGTGAGCAGCTTACACTGTTCGCAGTAAAGTATAAAACAAGCGAACATTTACCACTGAAAAACACTGGAAAAATGGAGCTCTGTTTGCCATCCTGGTTTGCTTTAATCTTCATAATTCAGCATGAAGAAGTGCAGCCTTAACACATGCATTGTTAGCCTGCAGCTAGCTGCATCAGTACTCCACACCACTACCATATCTGGCAGTTTTTTAAATAACCTTTTAATTATCCATCCATATGTTTGCAGGACTGGCTTGCGTGTTGTTCAGAGAACAGCGTAGGTGGAGGCTCGTGTGTAGGTTGAAAAAATGGAAACGCTTGCTTCCCTTCCTGAGCACACAGACGTCAAACATTTAATTAAGACCTGTGCCTTTGAACGCAAACAAACGTCAGTTGTTTTTTCCCTGCCCCTGAGCAAGTGTCTTATACAGACTGACAAATTTGACTTTTGGTGCCAAATTAAAAAAAAAAAATCCTCGCTATCACAAAGGCCACAGTGTGTTCGTCACTGACGGTACCGCTGAGCACAAAAAGCACAAAAAGAGACCAACAAAGGGGCCAGTCAGTGATCCAAACACCGTGCTGTTACACAAAATACACAGTGACAGAACACAAGATGATGAACATCAGAGCTTAAAAACATATTCAAATCTTCTCAAACTGACCATACCTTGGGTACAGTCACATGCTCCTTTGAGGGCCTTCTCATCTTGAGTGTAATCTGTGAGAGAAAAAGGTGTGTTAGCTCATAATTTAACACACATTGACTGCAATAACATGTAGCAATAAAACACTAATGCATCATAAAGCAGCTCTAACAGCCTCTGCAAACCAGATCTATGAAAACCTGTCAGAATACTGCTCTTTTACTCAACGGCACAAAAATGTTAGATTTCACTGCTCTTTTCTCAAACAGACCTTAAACTTTTTAAAGTTATCATAACTTCGAATTGTAAAAAACTGAAGTAATTATAAAAGAAAAAAGAGGCATAGAAATATGTAAAGAAAAGGTGATCTTAAATTTGATTCAAGACACAACATTTATGTTTCTTATTACACCAAGCGACATTCCACACTAAGATACTAATGTTTTTAAATGCCGTTCTTTCTTCCATCCATCCATCCATCAATCACCTGCACCGATGATCGCCATGTTCTGCATCTCCATGAGGAGTTGTGGGACAGCAGGGTCATCGCGCGAGTACAGAGCATAGCGGTTTATTCCCAGGTGGAACTTCAACCAGCTGGCATCGGGGTCAAAGATCACTTTGCGTTCGTT
>JAPZDY010000014.1:13289544-13318310 GCA_029783645.1 Ctenochaetus hawaiiensis | reverse complement strand
ATGTCTCCTTACCTCACTGAAAAATCTTTCAGTCCATGTGTCCTCAATATCTGGACCAATCACAGACCTCATGACCTCCAGAAACTCCTTAAGCTTCATTCCACGTTCTACATTTCCTCTGTTTCTATTTGGCTTGTTTTCATGTACTCCAGCTTTTAGACAGTTAAATGCATCTCTCAGGAGCTGCAGGTGTTCTGGGCTCAGTTTCTCTGCAGGACTGACCCCACAGGCTGGATCACTGCAGAGAGAACCACAAAACACTCACTAGTTAAGGAAAATATCTTAATTTATGCAGAAATCATCTTACTCATCAAGCAGACAAAAGGGAGAGATTACCATCAGGATACTCTTTTGGGGCTGTTTGTGTATCACACTTAATGATTCAAGAGTCTGGAGTTCAAACTCCACTTGATTTTACGATTAAAATGGTTTGTGAATTATTCTTACAGGAGTCATAAGATAAGGAATAAAATTCCCAATATTCCTGTTAAGTTCCTGATACTCTTAGTTCTATGACCTGCTTCTCAGGTGGATTATATGTGCAAAAGTACAGCTGGATCAAGCATGCAGGACATAAGTAGTAAGGATTAAGTAAAGATATTTGGCCTGGGTAGGACTGATGCCAAAGATCAATCAGGGTCAATATGATTTCTCAGCATACAATAACTCTCTCAAGCTTTTGTAAATGAGCTTTGACTGTTTTTTCTTTCCACTGACATCTGGTCAGAATGCAGAATGACTGCAGCACTCCCAAGTGGCAGCACAGGAACAACACATTGCTGGTCCATGAAAGTTTAAAAATCACTTTATGAAGTCTGACATGATGCAAGTACATCTAAAAAATCCAAATAATGCGTAACTCCATTGAACAGTGAGTCTTAATGTATGCACTTGGTAAATGTTGTGACTTTGGGATAAGTGATGGGGGGATAAGCTTGGTTCTGAAGGACATGCTTGAGAGATCAATGCGTTTCTCAACACCAGCAGCCCCTGTGTGGCCCTGTTGCTCAGGGAGACTACAAGCAGCAACAATAAGTCACATGCCTCAGCATTGTGAACTCTTTTCCAGATCCATCAGGACATGCATGAGTGGTTCTTTATGTTGCGCACGTCTCTCACAATCAACCGATGCTAATGGGGCCTTAAAATAATTAAGTAATAAAAGTGCATTCAGTGCAGATAAGGGAGTGTATCTGAAGTTGTAAAGCTGTATGGGGAGGATGGAAATAAAATCCCTGTCAGTGTCAGAGTGTATAAAATATCTGGATCTGAACCAGAGAAATTCAAATTTACAACTTCATAGAAGACTTGATATAATTTCTACACATTTTATAAAGAAACATAGACAGATGGATAAAGGATGGCTTCATTTTTAAATGGAGTAAGATCTTTTATTTAACAGGATATTCAAGAAGATCTAGTGGAAAAGATGAAATTTATTAAATTATGTAATCTACTGTCATGTACAGCAGTTGTTTATTGTTTGTTACAGATGAATATATTGAGATACAGTCTACCTATCACATGCAAAAATTGACAATTGTTTTTGTATTCATGTAGAGGTTGGAAGCAGTCAAAGAGTAAATATTTATCAAAATCAGATAAAAGAACCAGTAAACTCACCAAAACCTCCTGTGTGGCACTTCTGTCTCATAACACACCCATGGATTTTTGCTGTTTCTTAAGGAATTCATATTTCATATATATTACATATATGAAATATATTCATATTTTATTAATTCAAAACCTGAACATTATTGTTTTAATCCCCCTTGAAATTCTTTTAGATACTGCTCCTTAGCTTTCTGTTGATTGTTTTATTCCAGATTTAGTCCATATTGATCATTGTTTCAAATGCTTTGGGTCCATTTTCTGGTTCCACAAGTTCCCTTCCAGAGTGTTTAAGCCAATCTGAGATCCCCCTGCTCTGAGTCTAAGCACGCAGGGCCTTTGTCTCCATCTGCCCTTCTGTCCTTCAGGCAAGCCTGATTGGCTCAGAAAAAAAAAGGTTGTCTCCAGACAAAAGAGGAATGTCCAGGTCCACGGATCAATGAGCCGTCCGTCACAAGTGTTTGGCCGGTCTGAGAGGGGCAAAGTCAACATATCACCGGTGAGAAGACTGTGGGGAGATGACAGTTTCCAAAATAAGTGCAAGTCTGCTGGGGGGGACGGAGCCATAAACCCCACAGACAAGCCATCAGTGGATTAATCATTTAAAGAGATGAAGTTAGTCAAAACCCATGAGAGCTAAGATTGGTAACTTTAGCAGAAGGACGGTTCAGCTGTGCTCACACAACTGGTGTGCAAAAATCTTATTCATTCTATTTACTCAGTAATAAGTCCTGTGCAAATATATTCTAAGTTTAAAAGAGATAAAACAGCAAGCAATTATAGTTTTTTTTTGTTCGTATGGCATAAACTTCTCTAACTAATGTGGTTTAATTATTGCCAGGCAACCTGCAGCACTTTTGTGTACCACTTCAACAAGCGTGAACTATTCAGCATGGCCTCCCGCTATGTTTAATGAAGGCACCCAGGTCCCAGTGGAGCCTGGTCCACTGAGGAAGTCCTTGTACCCAGTCTAATATTAGACCTGTACACACCAGCAGCTGGGATGTAGCTGGCTTAAATATCTACAATTCATGTGATTTATGATGTAATGACCAGCAGAGCACAACAGAACACACTTACCCCCATAAACTTTTTTTCGCAACATTGCATGCATGTGTAGATCATTTTAATGTTACAGCTCATAGAGGTGGAGCTAATTTTATTTTTTTATAAACTGCAGGGATCAATAAACTATTTTGTATTTAGTTTTTGTTATTAATCTAAAACTGCAATATAACTAGATACTAAAATTATTAAATGTTGTAAAGTAAAAAGATAAATATGTTCATCTGAAATGTAGTGGAGTACACTTAGCAGAAAATGGAAAAAAAATACAAAATGGGGGCGGGGGGACAACGTTTCAAGAAACAGTGCATTAGACAAAGTACTTATGAGTTGCACCCAACCATTTAGTGCCAATAATGTAAGCTCATATTCCAGACACTTTTCAAAATATTCTGCTTTCTTTCAGTCGAAGATTTTCCCTACAGATGCAGTGAGATTTGGATTATTTTAAAAAGAGCCTCGAAGTGCAAATAAGATACCTGTAAGACCTTTATTGATCCCTGATTGGCTTTAGTGTTGATTTTCAAACATGTTATTACTTGGTGCAGCCGCTAGATGGAGTCAGAGCAGAACCAATTGATTCATGCTAAAACATGCAAAACACAAGCGTAACCAGAGGGATGGCACCACTGACCATCAGGCAAAAAAATACACTCACTAAACAAAATCACAGTCATTATATATTTTTATATTTTTCTTTAGTTTAATCAACCTACAAGGCTAATATTATCGCCCGCCACTCTGGTGAACTCTTCTACTGTCGGCACTGAAGGGTTACAGCCACCTCCACTCAGCCACACTCACACGATGGCAGTGCAGCCTGCTGGCTTCCAGTCAGGGTAATTATACACCCGTGACCCGCCTTCATTTCCCCCCTTTCTCACCATCTGGGCAGGGAAATATACTTCCTTAGCCCTGCCCTGCGTGCTTCAGTGATGGGGCAGTGAGGATGCCAGAGCGCGACGGTCCTGTCTAGACTTCGCTTTTTTTCATTTCTTTTGACAACTTCACCGATTTAGTCCTTTTTAAAAAAGTTTAGACCAGTTTGCTGCCATGTTGCGGGTTGTAGTGGAATCGGCTAAAGGTCTACCTAAAAAGAAGATTGGAAATCCTGATCCAATTACCTCTGTGATTTTTAAAGGCAAGTCTCATTTTAAAAGTCCTATTAAGTTTTTGAATATGTCTACTGGAAAATTACCGGGGATGATGTAAAGTGTTTATTTTGACCCAAATGTGAAGTTTTACTCAGTTGCTTATACATTTATCCAGTATGACGTCATTCTGCAGGCATAATAGTTTTGCTGATATTTACATGGTAGCCCAAATTACGCAGAAGTCTTTATATTTAGCTTTGCATTACTTGTGCATTTTACATGGAAGCCAAAGTGTTCATTAAAATGTGAGAAGTTAGATTTAATTGTGTGTGCAGTCCCTTTAAATGCAGTATGATGAACAGTTGATCAGCATAAATTGTGTTGCACCATTACACTTTCCCAACATGTCTCAGCATTTCCAAGATGCAAATACTTGTTGGGAAAGTGCCATGCTATGACCTGTAAGACACAGTGTGTAGACATGACTTCGGACTGGAACAAAAGGGTGTAGTGTAGAGAAAAGATAAGTTAAACATCAAAGGGGGAATTACCCTGAAGCTACTGAATTAAACTGATGTTAGACACAGAATGGTTTGTTCCTTTAATGGAAATGATCCTGGCAATCAGTCCTAGTAGAACTCAGCTGTTTTCTTTGAAACAACGTCATCATCATCACCCACAGGTGTGTGGTTGCTTCAGTTTTGTTTTTTTTTTTTCTTCTTTCCTGTTAAGGCAAAAACCACAGCCTGCTGACAACACCATCACTCTTGCCAAAAAGCATGCAGAGCTGACCCAGTTTGGCTAAAAATTCTAATTTAACAGACGATAAAACGATTTTAGATGAATCTTTGGGTTGGTTGACCCATGTGTCCTAATGTGTTAGAAATCATGGGGTGCAAGGAATACTTTGTATTTTGTAAATGAGTGTCAAATTGCAAAAAGAAACGTCAAATGTATTAATATTCACAAAAAGTGATGTCACTTTCAGATGAGAAGAAGAAAACTAAATCGATTGACAGTGAGGTGAACCCTGTGTGGAATGAGGTAAATCTCCAACAAACCAACACACCGTCAGTCACATGCACATGTCCAATATGCAGATAATTCCTTTGGCTTGTGAACAAGGATAATTCAGACTTATTTACACTCAAAATATAGCACCAGAGATCACATGTCAAATATATAGTGTGACAATCTTATGACATTGCAACATGTATAGACCATGTCAATGAGATTGAGTGTTATGCGACTGTTTTGTAGTTTTTGCTCTGGCTGAGTTGGCAAATGCTGCTTACAGAACACAGCCGAGAAATGCGGCTGAGTTGATACATCTGATCGACTGTATGTCCCTTATCTTGTCTTGCAGGTGCTTGAGTTCGATCTGAAGGGCACTCCACTGGACTCGAGCTCCTACATAGATGTGGTTGTGAAAGACTATGAAACTATTGGGAAAGATAAGTAAGTTCAGCAACAGCCCCTGACACTGAGCTCCCTGTTAGCTTTGGCCTTATGCTTTGTGCAACTGCACATCCCAGAGATGAAAGACAAGCTGTGTGCCTCACCTCACTGAATCACAGTGCAAACTTCCTCTTGTCTGAGCGAAGACTTTATAGAAAAATAGGCTCAGGCAGTCCAACATGAGCTGTTATAAAGCTAGTGCCAATGTGAAACCTCGGCCACGAAATAGTTATTTGTACATGCCAAAGGTCACTACCCTCCGGTTGGGATACATATCATTATCAACACTTAGACATGAGTAAGGAAAGAAGTTAGATATTCTCATAGTGACCCAGTGTTTGAGTTATGTAGCTGGCTGCTTCTACCCCCTCACGCCCTGTTTGCCATGCTGAGACTTGCTGGGCTGTGTGGGATGACTGCTCCTGATTGGGCAACAGTGGATGGATGAATTGCTGTTTGTTTTCACTCTGTGTTTGGGATTTGTGTGGCATTTTGTCAGAGAGGACAGAGGCAATTCTTTAAGGAATAAACTTAATGTGGCAGGTATTTGACAAACTATATTGTAGTCGTGTACATGCAGTATATACAGGCTATATGAAGTGCTGAAATACTGTGAGAGGAGAATGCAAATTTTTTCTAAGTTACTTCAAAACAGATCAAGCTTACTACTTCTAAATAAAACCAGAGTCGCACATGGAACCAATTCCTAACAACAAGGAATGTTTACTCGCAATCACTAATTACTGCAGTCAAAGTCTTGTCTGTGGTAAGAAAAAGGGTTTCCGTATTTAGCATTTCTTTTAAACAAATCATACATGGTATCATATGCTTTACGTTTTCCCAGTGCACGGGACAGTCGTAACTGAGAGAGGAGCCTTTCAAATGTGTGTTTCCAGCATGAGTCCATGTTAGATTGAGTAAAGTTTTCCACTGAGCTGGTCCATCTGACACACTCTCCAAAGATCTGCACAGTGGGAGCAGGAGGGGACTTCGCTCTTTCTCTCAAATAGCTTTCCAGCTGCTGTTGTGGGTAATCCCTGTCGTCGTGGCAACAAAGGAGGAAGCAAAAAAAAGGAATCGGTGTGTTCTTAACTAATTTGATTTAAAAATGAAGCAGAAGATTGACGGACTAAGTTCCCCTGTGGAAATGCAACACACAGTCTTGTTCATAACAACTGAGAATCAAGTTCGGGAGTTTAATGAGTTAAATCAAGGACAAGATGTTTCCGTCCTCTCACATATTCTTTGGATACGAAAGTCCGTGATTGAGATTTGATTTCCATCTGCTTTAAATTAAATCTTTTTTAGACAGAATTTGAGGATGTAAAGTCATATTCAGACGGATCAAAACAAGACTAAGTCCACAAGTCTACAGCTATTCAAGCCACTCTGAGTAATATGTAATCACTGCTGTGCTTTGAGCTAAATGCTTACATTAGCATAATAAAAAGGCTAACAATGGCATGCGGGTAAGGTTAGTTATTCAGCAAGCTAACTCTTTTAACTGCATAAAACCCAGTACAGATGAAGCTTAGGGAAATTACATCAGTTTTACATGAGTAAAGTCATAAACTTTGACCTGATGATGGCGCTACATAAAAAGTCTGGGCATCACTAAAGTGACTGTGCTATTAATCCTCTAGGATCCATGAACACACATATTTTATTTACTTTCACTGACTCTGTCAATCCAATATATATGGATTATAATTTGATATAATCTGTCTGATTTTCACAACCTAGTTGACCTAGTAGTGTTGAGTAACAACATGAGATTTATCGTCATCCTGAACCCACAGTTCTATGAGAGAAAATTAATTATGACATTGGGAGTGTGTTAACTGTTTGATCTGAAGCCAAGGACACTTGACTGTGTTGACAGTCACTCCTTTCCTCCCATGGAAAGGTCTTATAGTTATTTAGTTTTGATTAGTGAGGATTTCATCATACCAGGAAATGTTGAATGGCCCAAATATTCAAGTTGTTTGTGCCTGACTATGAGTTTGGTGGCGGAAAGCACTGCTGTCTGATGTTCCACAGGTTTTGACATTCTGACACAGGGAAAAAATGATTATACACCCAATAATAACTCCATACAGCGTGTGTGTGTGATTGTTCGAACGTGGGGATTTAACCATCTGAGGTGACTAACCCTGCTTTGGTCATCACACTGTGTGTTTACATTGAAAACAGTAGGGGAACTGTCCGTCAAAGCATGTCTTCCAGATCCTGTTAGTCAAATGAGCAGTATGGAGCTGTGATAATCATCCATAGCTTATGGGACATGTTTAGGCTAGTATCTCTGCTAGTCAGCGTTTGAAAGCATTCCATCATATTTACTTTGACTTGATCTTTTTCATCTCTTAACGCTCTCGTCAGGAAACATTCAAGCAGAAACAGAGGAATTGGTAGAACTGTGCAAGGAAAACCTCTATCCTCAGTCACTCCCATGTCATTTTCACAGGATAGAGAATGAGACTGACATCCTACCTAAAGCCATTTTTTTAATAAGTCCAAATCCTGTTCACATTATTTTTGTGGGACTATTGGAAAACACATAAGTATTGTTGGTTAGCCAGTCAGAACTGAGGGTACATACCAGGTTTACATAGTCACTGACACCCTGGAGAGCCCCTGTGTCAGCCTGTTTCCTCCCTGAGTGCAGCCAAGGCAAAAACTCTCCACCTTTCTCCTCCCATCAAAACTCTGCCAAACTCCGTTTGTTCAGTCACGTAAACTGTGGGGAACCTGATGTGTAGCTTTCTGAGTTACTGTTATTATTCAGCATCACTATGTAGAAAATGTTTAGAGTTCAGTGTTTCAGTGATATTTAAAAAGAAATCTTGTATCCTTTTCTGCTGAATATGAGGACAAGAGCATCCAAATATTATGATACAATGCTGGTGCCTTTGTGTATGTTTCTATTATTTGCTTTGTCCCTAAAGATTTTAAGTAATAGAATTTTGTTTTAAAGAAATGCTTCCCAAATAGAAGTCAAGTATAAGGTACATGAAAGTATTTTCCTTGCATTTTTCTCCTTCTCATTACATTTTCCATCTAAGCAAAATAAAAAGTTGTCCGCAACAGGAAAATGGATCATTTTGATTTTATTTTTGGTGGAAAAGCTTTGAGTTCTGGCCAGTCAGAAAGAGATTTTGAAAGTTGAAAGTTGTTCTTTCACGGATTAAAAATTTGACTTGGTGTTTTGATGCATAACAATAAACACAGTAAGAAATAAAAGTTACAAAGAAAGTTGAAAAACAAGTACTGCAAGTCAGAGAACATAAAAAAGGGGGGAAAAAGACTGCAAAACCTAAAAAAAAACATTAAAGATATATGATAACATGTGAAATTAGTGTTGGAATGTGAAGAGGATTTACAAGGGAATGTGTGAAATTGTCACAGCATGCAGCACTGGAATATTTAAGATGTGCAAGATGGACATCCAGAAAAAGATGCAATCTACAAAAGAAATGTGTAAATGTAATGTAATGCATAGATTGATGGCACAGGGCTTATGTAAAAGTGACTGTGGGGGGGAGTCAGATACAGTGCACGTCTCTGGCCTTCCTCATGGATCAGTTGCAGTTTGGAAAAAGGTTGTTTTAGTGGGGGCTGTTTCAGACCTGTGGGCTGCTGCTGTCTGCCAGAGGGGAGTTTCTCAAAGAGCTCTGGATGTATCTGGTTCTGGTGTCATTTTTTTCAAGCGTCTGCACCAAGTAATTGTGTTTCCATCTTGGGGAAAATTCCTCATGTCAGGAATGCTGCCAAAATAATATGACTCAGTCCACCCAAAGAATGTTACAATTTACATGATGTACTGCATCAGGACCTTTGCAACATTTTGTTCTTTGGACAAAATGCATCGTTCGTCATTTAATCCACACATACACATTCACTGAGTTTAGTCAGGACATCTAGATAAAAGTACTGCACCCAAACACAACGGTTCTGCAGTAAATCTTCATGAAGGTTTTAATGGTTAGCTTTGGTTGATTTGAGAGAAGTGTTGATAAAACTGTTGGAGCATTTTGAAAGATGCAGTTTGTGGTGCTGTTGAACTTTATTGCACAAGTGTGTGTTTGCTTTTTGGCCTACTTTTCCTTTTTTCAGTGCCGCGCAACTTCCATGAAGCTAGGATTTATTGCAGGACTGTTGTATATCAGACTGCATTAATTTTAGATCTGTTTACCTCATTAAGTGTAACCTGAGTTTATATGTTTGAGATGGTTCAGTGGCAAAAATTATAGATCTGTCAAATATCTTTTTTTTTTGACCAGGGCTCATAATAAGTTGCTATCTTAGAAATTTAAAAATACATTCTGTAGAGGTCCAAGACACAAACTTTAAAAAAGAAGGGATCTGTATGCTCCATGACTGGTTGACTAAGTGTGTAAATGCAGAGGAGGGATATACTGATAATTAAATGTGTTGGGTTTTCTGAAATCATCTTCCTCCACATTAGGCCATGAACTTATCAAGCATCCCTTGTAAGCTGTGTTATTTCTGGTTGCAGGACACAGTTACTACAGGAAACCACAAGTAATGTTCAACTGCTTTGGAGTCATTTTTTAACTAGCACATCATGAAAGACTGTTGAAGATGCAAAGAGTCCAGTATACATGATAGTCAGATCTCACAGACAGGCACTGTTTCTCTTAATGTTGTCCTTGAAATATTAAGTGAGGAGGTAACACATGGGTGTGAGTGTTAAATGTCAAGGCTAAAGCCAAACATCTCTCACAGCAGCATTAGTTCAGCTTTATCTGCATCAGCCTTTCCTCCACAGCTGTGTGATTAATTAGAATCTGCTTGTTCATTAAAATGTTAATGATTAATTTGTTTCACAAAATAATTTGTCAAAAGTCTACAATGAAAGTGTTACTGAAATGTAAAAACTGCCAGATTTCACTCTGTGTGTAAAACATAGAGAAGGGATGATGTTTTTGTGTTCAAGAGGTGGTTTTCTCATGTAGTTTTCAGCCAAGGCTGATAAGAGACCAATTAATGAATAACTCATTTTAGCTCCAGATAGTTCTAATGTATAATGAGTTTTATCAGGTGACTGTGTCTAATGAGCCTTCAAGTATTTGTCTGGTGGAAAAAAAGTAGATTATTTCACTTAAATGCCACTAAAATCATCCTGGCTCTGTTGTTTATAGCAGGCAGTTTTTAAATAAAAAAGGAATTATTAGGTTATTTTGTCTTTGTATAAAGTGACAGATGATCTGAGCTCACTGTGGATCGTGGGTTGCTAGCCTCCCTGCAGTGTCGCCTGTATGCTCGCTCATAGGGGTGCGTTTATTTGTCCGAGCAGGAAGGGTTTGTTAGCTCTGGGAGGTGGCCTGCTGTGTGCCCTTTTTGTGAATGCGACTGCATTGAGCACACATGCAGCATTTCATTTTTGTGTGGCCTGTAACTTGACTACTGACAGGTCGGTGAGTAGAATGACTGAGTAGAAAAGCAGCCTGAGTTTTGTCTTATCAGTTTTCTGCATTGATTTTATTTTTTTCCTGTTGTGTTTTCTCTGAACAGATTCCTTGGGTCAACCAAAATCCCTCTGAGAGACCTTTCCTCTGGTCAAGTGAGATCACTGCCATCCAGAAACGTCCCTTTGGTCAATGAAAGTGGACAGAATATTGGAGTGAGCCTCAATTTTTTTGTTGATTGAACAAATATAGGGAACAGAAAGACTGTCTGCCTTTTAAAATATTAATAAAATAACAAACCAAGAAACCATTTTGTTCCAGGCTATAATCAACCTTATGATCGGCTATGACCCTCCAGCCAATGCTATCCCAAACCCCAACGACCCTCAGGCAGGAAATGCCACGGCAGATGCTGGTAATTTTTTTTAATTTTGCAAGTCTTAATGATGCAATACAATGCAGTAAAGGTTGTTCATATGTAGGATCTGTTTATGTTGTTTTTTTCTCCTGATGAGGTGGTGGTGGTGAGGAGGGTGATGAGACTCTACCAGATGGGGGCCAAAGTGGCTCTGCAGGCGCCCCTTCATCCCCCGGCCAGCCTGCTAACCTCCGCCAGCGGCTGGCCAGGGCGCAGAATCGCCACAGACTAGTCAACAAACCTCAGGACTTCCAGGTCAGTTTGATAGTGTTTTTGCAAAAGAGCTGCACAATTATTACACAAGACTAAAAACCACTAGGCAAATCAAAATTTTTAACATGCAGATCAATGACAAAAGCACTTAACACATTCTACAAACAGTGGCTGGGGTTATGCATGTATAATTTTACAAAACACTTAAATAAACTGACGTGATCTTGTGAGAATCAGAGTTTTTTTATGCTGTCATTAATTATACACATCCAACCTCATACTGTGATACTCTTTCTTGTGTCTTTCAGATCCGTGTTCGGATCATTGAGGCCCGTCAGTTGTCTGGCAACAACATTAAACCGGTGGTGAAGGTTAATGTGTGCGGACAGACCCACAGGACAAGGATCAAGAGGGGAAACAACCCCTTCTTTGATGAGGTACTCTCACTTAACTCTCACCTTAACCCTAACCCTAAAGAATTTGGCTTTAAAGAATTTGGCTTTAAGGCATCCACAACTACAACTGTGTTCGGTAATCTACTGTAAATGTTTTCCTTTTGCCAATCTTCATCGAAAACATATGATTTTTTGTATTTTTGCAGATGTTCTTCTACAATGTCCACATGCTACCATCAGATCTGTTTGATAAGCACATCAGCTTCAGGGTCAGTACACGTGTTGATTTAAAGGTCCTGTCCTCTGTCAGTATGTATTAATGTCTAAACTGTGAGTTGTTGCCTTCTCCTGTGCAGGTGTATAACTCCTATTCACTGAGGGCTGACAGTCTTATGGGAGAATTCAAGGTAGCTGATGTATATTTGTCTTTACATGAATGTTAACATGTAAAACACAGTGGTTGATGTCTGGCTGATTATGATTCTGGCTGATCTTGTTCTGTTCTCTCACACAGCTGGACGTTGGTTATGTTTACGATGAACCGGGTAAGCCTGTCACTAGCCACAGATTTGAGTGTCATTTACATTTTTACAGAGGGTGCTATTGTTTGGCTTGTAGACATCAGAGTGACGAGGTTATTATGTGTTGACCTTTTGGTTGTTCATTTAAGTTACTCTGCTCAGAATACATGTTTCTAAAATGTAGAGAACCTCATATAAAAAGAACTTTGGTTTTCCTGGAACTTAAATGTTAAGATTAATTCTTAGGCTCTTACAGTGGCCACGTCAAGCAGCTGTTTTCAGTTCAAAAGCTCTGTAGACACAATGTAGACCTGCATGGCTCCAAACAGCGGACACACAAAGTTAGCAACCAGCTTGTGAACATAGTAGCATTTAAGCTATCAGCTGCAAAATCAAATCATTTTATATTTATAATTTGGAGACCAAAAAAGAGCTAAAAAGAGAGGGACTAATGGATTTGCATTCAGTAGTGTTCAGTAGTGGCCAAAAACGCAGCTTCAGATAATTAATAGTTTTTCTTTGCCTCTCTTAAATGTGTAAATAGGCAACTGTAAGCAAACAAGTTTGCCAAATCAACCTTAAATAGGATGAATTATGTTGCTTATGCTACCCACAATTGGCCAAAACTGAGCTATTTTTTTCTGCTCATCCATTTCCAATACATTCATAAAAATTACCCTAAATGGTAACCATATGTGTAAGCTTGGACACTGTGAGCAAACAAGCACAATGTGTACGAGGTTCTTAATTTAGCCAAACATTCTACCTGAAAGCTCCATCTGTATTATTGCACACTGGGTCCTTTGTGTTGCAATTATATGTGCAATTATATGTCCTATCACAGCCCACTGTGTCATGCGGAAGTGGCTCCTGTTGAATGACCCCGATGACTCCAGCTCCGGAGCTAAAGGCTACCTCAAAGTCAGCCTCTTTGTAGTGGGGACTGGAGACGAGCCTCCGGTAAGCTGTCACATAACTTTCCCCGGTGCTGGTTGTTTCCTCTTTCTTCATGTAAATTCAGTGGCCGTGCCCTCGCTCTCTCTCTCTCTCAGGGACTCATTTCTGGTCATTTTATCTCACACACTGCAGGCGGAGAAGAGGGAATCAAATGATGATCAAGATGACATAGAGAGCAACCTGCTGCTGCCAGCTGGTGTGACTATGCGATGGGCCACCCTGTCTCTGAAGGTGTTCAGAGCTGAGGACATTCCCCAGAGTAAGACAAGCTGGAGTAGTTAATATTTGTGACAATTAAAGCAGTCATGTAAACCTCACAGAACATATCAATACAGAGTTCACACAAAAAAACAGTAAGTTGATGATAGTTTCCATTTTATGGCTGCCAAAACTGGTTAAAAAGAAAAGAGTATGTTATCATGCTGTCAGTTGAATGATGATTAACTAATTCTCCTAATGTTTTATCATTTCAGTGGATGACGCGTTTGTCCAGACAATGAAAGACATATTTGGAGGGGATGGAAACAAGAAGAACCTGGTGGATCCTTTCTTAGAGGCTCACTTTGCCGGCAAAAAGGTTCCTGATCATTTATGTTGTTTTAGCTGCAGTGTTAACTGAAAGCGTACTGGATTTAGCATTTTTTTCACAGAGGAAAAGCTGATGTGGTCTTTGTGTTTCTCCAGCTGTGTACTCAAATCATTGAGAAGAATGCAAATCCTGAATGGAACCAAGTGCTGAACCTACAAGTAAAGGTAAGAGGATAAAAAGCTGCATTCTGACCTAAAAGTAGACCGCATTAATGTAGTTTGGAGTCCTAATTTTTTAACCATTTCCTTGAATTTTCTACAGTTCCCTTCTATGTGTGAGCGAGTCAAACTGACAGTCATTGATTGGTAAGTCATATTTAAGAGTCTTAACCTGTGCCATTTTATGTTCACAAAGAGGCAGTTCTATTTTTACTAGAGTTGTGTGTGTGTGTATGAGAGAGTTTCCATGCTCCATCATCTGACACATGAGAATAATATAGCTTGCTATGACTCAGGCTGTGCAGATCCCTCCCTTCCTCTCAGTGACACACTCTGGGATCCTGTTGGCACCGTCTCTGAGCTCATTTTCATTAATGTGTGTTTCTGAGCAAAACAAAAGCCCGATAACTCAAGTCCAGGAAGGCTGAAGGGAAATAAGTGCAAAAGGAAAGGTTAGAAAAACCGTGTGTGCCT
This sequence comes from Ctenochaetus hawaiiensis, assembly GCA_029783645.1. Classification (NCBI taxonomy): domain Eukaryota; kingdom Metazoa; phylum Chordata; class Actinopteri; order Acanthuriformes; family Acanthuridae; genus Ctenochaetus; species Ctenochaetus hawaiiensis. The sequence goes on along the minus strand of JAPZDY010000014.1, from coordinate 13,303,928 downwards.
CACAAGGTGTTGAAAACACACTCAGATCCAAGTCCCGAACTACACTGTGTTGAGAGACATTGTTTTTTTATTCCCCGTACTTCCTTCATAAATCAGAGCATAACAGTATACCAGCATCATAAAATTTGCATGTTATTTAACAGCTATTCATATAAGTCAGTGCTACGCATGCATGCGGTGGGAGTCTAAAGATGCCATGTGTGATTGCAGGGATCGTTTGACAGGAAATGATGCTATTGGCACCACATACCTGAACCTGGCCAAGATAGCCTCCTCTGGTGGAGAGATAGAAGGTATTATATATGGATTTTCATAAAGTAATATAAAATATGGAGATGAAGTGCCTAATAAATCTGGATCACTTGTAAAAAAAACAATTACATTTATATTTCCACCTGAATATAAGATATTTATGTGTTGTTTTAAAAAAAATTACATTGTACAGTTGGAACTGAAATTGTGCCTCTTTGTATTACCCTCTAAATGGTACTTCAATTGTCCTTTTTCTCCTGCAATAGAGGAACATGCGGGAAATGGGGAAATACCGTCATTTGAAGGTTCAACTGTGCTCTTTTTTCTGTCAGTGTTGCATGCAGTGTGATGCATTAAGCATGTCGTGCACGCTAACTTGCTCGATAAGTCTCAGTCTGTGTGCACATTGCTAACAAAGCTGTGTTTTGCTCTGTTTTGACATTAGTATTAGGATTTAAATGTTTAACTGTTTTTTGTTTTCAAAGTAGTTCCTGCCACTTGCTTACCCAGCATTCACTGTTTTTGACCTCAGTCTGTCCATCGCCCCCCGCCTCAAATACAGCAACACTGACAAACTAACAATAAAGCTTTGCTTAGCTTATCATGAGTCTAATCATAAAGAGTTTAACTCTGCTTCCATCTCTACACAGCTAACACAGGGCAGTCTGAGGTGGGTTTCCTGCCCGTCTTTGGACCCTGCTATGTCACCCTGTATGGCAGCCCCAGAGAGTTCACTGGCCTGCCAGACCCCTATGAGGATCTCAATTATGGCAAGGTAGTGGTGAAGACAAGACTTTTGAGAGTCTTATTGTTCAGATTAGGTTCAAATCCTTCTCATGGCTGAGATCTCGTTCATGTGTATATCTTACAGGGGGAAGGAGTGGCGTACAGGGGCAGGGTCCTGGTCGAGCTGTCCACTAAGCTGGAGGGGAAGGCAGACAAAACTGTTGACAGTATCCACAGTGACGACATCTTAGTGGCTCAGGTATTGTGACTAATCATCCACTAAGTAATACCTAACAAGTTTGATTGCAGTTTGGTGTCACATGTCCAAGATCTGGCAGTCCTCCTTTCTGCAAAAACCTTGTCTATATCCTTAACCATTCTGTCTCGGCCAAGAGCCCCTTGAATAGTAACATTTGAGCTATCAGCTGTAACGTCAGATATTTTCCTCAAAATACAGCATCCCATATACATTCTGTGTACATATAATCATGGTAAAGTTTAGTTGGTTAAAGTACTACTCCTCTCTTGCCTACATCAGAAGTACCAGAGGAGGAGGAAGTACAGTCTTTGTGCAGTCTTCCACAGCGCCACCATGATACAGGAACCAGGAGAGCCAATCCAGTTTGAGGTCAGCATTGGTAACTATGGCAACAAATTGGACACCACCTGCAAACCACTGGCCTCCACCACTCAGTTCAGCTGTGCTGTATTTGATGGTGAGTGAGGATGCTGCCATCTGATCTGACACATTAAAAAAACTGATTTTCTTATGAAAAGGATTTCAATTTCTTGTGAAATCTTTTTTAAGGTAACCACTATTATTACCTGCCTTGGGCGGACACAAAGCCTGTGGTTGTGGTTACCTCGTTCTGGGAGGACATCAGCCACCGTCTGGACACTGTCAACATCATCCTCTACTCTGCACACCACCTGGTAATACTGCTTTATCCTCTGTAATCCTGCAAAACTTTGCACACAGTCAGAGTTTATGATTGTCTGTAGGTTTGAAGCTGTTTCAGGGCAATATTTTGTAATATATTTAACAAGTGTTTGGTTCATGTTTGTACATGTAACTCTGTGAAAATTACTCATAGTGGTTTGACAAAGGATGGTTATTATCTTCCCCTCTTGTTGTTGCAGCAATCCAACCTGGAGGCATTTAAAACTGCCATCTTGGCAAAAGTCTCTGACAGCCAACTCGTAGAGGTGTGGCTGAAGTTGCTTAATCAGCTGATTGAAGACCTGGAAAGGTAAATAAGGGCAGTGGTGTCACTAAAAAATGTAGCAGGATAAAAACTGCTGTCTTCATGCCTTTTTAAATGTAATAAAAAGTCAGATGAACCACAGACAGTTGAACAAAAAGGAAGGATATATTTTCAGTTTAAAAAAACAAATAGTAAATGTGCTGGATTATTATCTAGTATAATCTTAGTTTGTGTGATGATTTGACTGAAATAAAGTCCCATTTTTGTCTCCACTGTCCTTTAGTTTCCCAACACCTGAGCTGGAGGGCCGATCCAATCTGACCTCTCTGGACATCCAAATAAAGAAGCTACGAGACAGCGCTTTGGCCACCATCAAGGACGGAGCTAGACGCATGAGAGAGGAGGCCACAGAGATCCGTGACACCCTGACTGACATCGAATCCTGGGCAGACAAACTTAAAACACTGGCTGAGGAGGTACAAACAACATGGCTTTGGGTGCAGCAGTTAAAAAGTTCTCACTGCTGCATAGATTAGTCGCACTATCCTAACCTGAACCCGCTGATGCAACCACATTTGCAAAAAAGACTGAACCTTTGCTCTAATCAATAGACAATGAGTCTTCTATTCCCAAGTGCACAGTCTTCCATTATTTCTCACATGTTTTTGCCGTCGCTGTGTCTAGCCCCAGAACAGCATGCCTGATGTGATCATCTGGATGCTGCGGGGCGACAAGAGAGTGGCCTACAGTCGCATCCCGGCTCATCAAATCCTGTTCTCCACATACAGTGAGCAGGCCTGTGGACAACACTGTGGCAAGACACAGACTATCTTCTTAAAGGTACACATCCAAAATCAATTAAACAATCAATAAAGAAAGAAAAAAGACAAGCTTGCAAATACTGATGTAGGGATTTATTGCATTAGATCTGAACAACTTCTCTAGTCTGTCAGTTTAAGTATTCTTTTTAACTAAGAGGTAGCAGTTTGGTACTTTGTTGCTGACGCTCAAAGGTACTGCATTGAATTGAATTTTTCCAAAATCATAATGCTCACAATTTTTCCGTCAGTACCCGATGGACAAGGCCAAGGGCCTGAAGGTGCCAGTTCAGGTTAGAGTCAACATGTGGCTCGGTCTGTCTGCACACGAGAAGAAGTTCAACTCCTTCTCTGAGGGAACCTTCAGTGTGTTTGCTGAACTGGTAAATCATATCCCTCTCAATAAAAAATAAAATCATGCTTTTTTTCTTTACTCACAAAGTATTGCTGGACCTAAATCACTCCTTTGCATTACAGTACGAGAACCAGGCCCAGATGTTTGGGAAGTGGGGGACCACAGGACTGGTGGGGCGCCACAAATTCTCAGATGTAACAGGCAAACTGAAGCTGAAGCAAGAATACTTCATTCCCCCAAGAGGATGGGAGTGGGAAGATGACTGGTTCATTGACCCAGAGAAAGCGTGAGTGCAGTTATAGATAACTGGCCTCCTTAGAAATGGAAACATTGCAAGAGGAAAACCTTGTAAATGATTATTTTATGGTTCCAACTAGTTACATTTGTGAGACAGATAGTCATAATGAGAGTTGTACTGCCAGTTATTTTGACCTAATAAGTGTTTTTCTCACTGAGCACACACATTCTGTGAACTGCAAAGGAAGTGGGCTTCATCTGATGATCTGTGACAGCTACTGTTTACATTCCTCTCATGCCATAGACCAGGATTAGGATTAGTCAGGTATTAGACTGGTCTGGTCAAAGACAGAAATTTTCAGGGGTATTTTTATACTTTTTAATCCTGTAACTCAAGTACAGCAAACATCTACACTTCAATCCTGACCCAGATTTTAAAAGCATAATTCTTTTGCTTTGATTTTCCATGCCACCATCACAAGCACAGGTATGGGAGCCTTTAAGACACTAACTACAGTACACAGTATATCTGCTATGTTTACAGACAGGAGACAAAATAAAGGAAAGAGTCTGACTAAAGCGGAGAAACACAACAAATGTATTTTTTTAAATAGGACATATTAGGTCAACATCTTTATGATGATGTAAGATCATCTGTACATCACTACTGATACACTGAAATACATAAAGGGTAAAATATCCTGAGTGGAGCTCGAGGAGGAAAACACACTTAGATGGTTTGACTTGAATAACCTTTTGCATGGAAATGGCCAACAGTCGGGTTACTCCCAGCATGTAAACAGTGGCTGTTAAAACAAGCAAACCTTTTCCTCTCCAGAGTGCACTAACGTCATGTCACAGAAGTTGCATGCATTAGTGTGCCAGGATGTCTTTTTTGATGCCACCACAGGAGGGTGCAACAGTAGCTTTTTGTATAAATGTGTTTTTCACATTCCATGTAAGGATAATAAATATGTGTGTGACTTTGTGTTTCAGTCTGCTGACAGAGGCAGATGCTGGACACACCGAATTCATGGATGAGGTTTTCCAGAACGAGACCCGCTTCCCTGGTGGAGAGTGGAAGGCTGCCTCCGAGCCGTTTACAGATGTGGTGAGAACAGCATGCTGACCTGCAAAAAATGTGCAGGGTGGCTTTAAATATCTCATATATACAAACATAGTATTCAGTGGTTCTGTGACAACAACACAAAAACATGCATGAGTACCACCCAGACCCGCTCTTTATTGACTTTGGTAGCAGTTGTTCCTCAGTCTTATTTCCACTCAACTTTTCTCCAGATGCCTTAGATGCAAGAGTCATTTGTAATCTGTTCTAAGGGAGGAAAACATTAACCAAATTGAAAAGCGAATTTGTACTCAGCTGCGGTTTTTCTCACACAGAACGGAGAGAAGGGCCGTAATCCTGGAGAGTTCGATTGTCCTCCAGGTTGGGAGTGGGAGGATGAGTGGACTGTGGATGACAACAGAGCCGTGGATGATCAAGGTTCAGACATTTAAAATTACCAGCTAATATCTGTTTTACAAATGTTTGAAGTCATAAATAGTTACAGTGAAATCATTAAATTGTCTTGGATGTTTTTTATTACAGGTCTCTGACTTACTCTTTCTAAGAAAACTGAATTAAACTCATGGTGAAGGCTGTGTTTTTGTGTCTAAACAATAATGAAACAAATAAAATGTGTTTTTGCATCTGTGTGTGTGTGCACTCTACAGGTTGGGAGTACGGAGTCACTATTCCCCCAGATGACAAGCCTCGATCCTGGGTCCCTGCAGAGAAGGTGTACCATGTCCACCGTAGAAGAAGGCTGGTTCGACCTCGCAAGAGAGCTGCACTCCCTTCAGGAGCAGCTGTGGAGGTTAGAATAGGACACAGAGCAATAATCCTGTTTATACTGTAGCACATATACAGTTTTATTTATCTGAGCCTGATTTTGCAAAACACAATTCTGATTATGTTACAAAAATGGATAGAGAAAAATATCCAGGTGTCCCCAGATACCTGTTTAATATCAAAGCATAAAACCTAGTGTTGCTAATGATGGTATTGCTTTGATTTTTTCTTTTATGCTCAGAGGCGAGACACTGGTGACCCTGAGGGCTGGGAATTCTCTTCCCTGATTGGCTGGAAGTTTCACAGGAAGGAGCGTTCATCGGACACATTTCGTCGAAGGCGCTGGAGAAGGAAGATGGCGCCAGAGGACCGGCTCGGAGCATCTGCCATCTTCCAACTGGAGGGAGCGCTAGTGAGTAAAGAAAAGGAATACAAATCTTTATTCTGAATTAAATTGCTTGTTGGGGTTTTGGTTCTGGTTAATTAAAAAAGTTACAGTGATGTGGCTTAAAGAGCATCAGTGGGAGAGGAAGGGCTGGAATGAAAACATGAACCGGATCTGAGCTTACTGACTCACTAATATTATCAAATATTTACTTATGTATTAAACAAATCTACAGCACCCAGATGTCTTTTTATCTGGCAGAGTGTGTGTGACACCTGAGATGCTTTGGTTTGTCTTGCAGGGTGTTGACACTGAGGTGAAAGAGAAAGAGTCCAAGGCTGATGCCACTAAGATGTTTGGTGCCAACACACCCACTGTGTCCTGCTCCTTTGACAGTGAGTGATACTTATACTAACACCTATGAGGATCATGTGCATCCAAACATATATACACAGGCTACTAAATAATGTTTTTTCTTCCTCAGGGTCACACGTGTATCATCTGCGTGTTTATGTCTATCAGGCACGAAATTTGGCATCTATGGACAAAGACAGCTTTTCTGGTAAAATTCTAACTGCTGGTCAAAAATATTCATTCTTAGGTTCCAATATCAAGACTGTCAATGGATTCCAAGTGTTACATGTGAAGTGAAATCATGCAGAACGGATGAGTCATTAATACATGACCATGTCACCATCTGTTTTCTTTACCTTCACAGATCCGTATGCACACGTCTCCTTCTTGCATGTTAGTAAGACAACAGAGAAGCTGCGGTCAACACTGAACCCAACCTGGGACCAAACCCTGATATTCAGTGATGTGGAAATTTATGGAGATCCCCAAAACATTGCTCAGCGGCCCCCAGATGTTGTACTGGAGTTCTATGACAATGACCAAGTGGTAGGTTGTGGCAGATACACATGAAGCATTTGTTTGATGAATATGCATGCTTTCAGTGCTTACTGAAGTAATTTTATTGTCCAATCTAACTGAAGATTAATTTAGATCATTACTATCAAGATAAAATGACCTATGTATTTCACAAAAGGCACAAAGGGAAACGGTTAGGTTAAAAAAAAAGGAATTAAAGAAAAAGTAAGAACAAATCTCTTATGCAGAAAACATCATTTGGACCTCTGCTGGCCTTAAGACTCAAGTTTGACTTCAAAGCATGATAGTCTTTTAAAAACACTTGATTTCTTTTATTGTGATTATTTTCTTCTTATCTTCAGTTATTTACACCTAAATTGAAACAGCAATGTTTCAAAATCTCATAATAATTAATACATTTTGTGCAATGACTATTAAGTTCAAATGAGAGCATCAGCCAACAGTGTAAAATTATAACTGTGACATATTGTCTTCTGCTCAGGGGAAGGATGAGCTGCTTGGCCGCAGCGTTTGCGAACCTATGGTGAAGTTGAATCCCAGCATGGATCAGACACCCAAACTGCTGTGGCACCCCATCATTCAGAAAGGTCAAAAGTCGGGGGAGGCACTGGTGGCTGCTGAACTCATCCTCAAAGACAAGGTTTGCCCTTAAAGTAATGGAGAAGAGACTGTCTCATACCAAAACACCAATTTATATTATTATATCTCATGATCCTCTCATATTGTAAGGCATCACCTATTTAGATATGTATACTTATTCAGTTGGTTTTCTACAGGGATTACTTGTAAAATTGGATTCATGCTTTGTACTCCAAATGTGTATGGATAATAAATAATCCATACTCTCATGTCTATGTTTTTGTAGTCAGGCGAGTCAGATCTTCCCCTGGTTCCCCCAAAGAGAGCAGAGAACCTCTACATGGTTCCTCAGGGGATCCGGCCTGTGGTGCAGCTCACTGCTGTGGAGGTAACACACCACCTTTGAACCCCATCCCCCCTGAACTGTCACATACACACATATTGATTCTGAATCCCTCCTCTTTGTGTGTGTGTGCACAAAAGATTCTAGCATGGGGCCTGAGGAACATGAAGCCATACCAGCTGGCCTCTGTGTCTTCACCCAGCCTGGTGGTGGAGTGTGGCGGCCAGAGGGTGGAGTCAGCCGTCATCAAGAACATGAAAAAGAGCCCGAACTTCCCGAGTTCTGTCCTCTTCATCAAAGTGGTAATGGCAGGGTTACACAAGCTAGAGGGTGTTAACTGGGGAAATTTAAAGCCTCTAATCAGAAGACATAATATTAGCTAAAATCAAAAGAATTATTAAGAAAATATGTGTATCTTTTTCACAAGAAACACTTAAACATCCTTCTAAAAAAATGGGAAAAGTCCTTTAGATTTCACAGAATATTCTGATATCTCCTCTTCACCTTCCATCCAGCTCCTTCCAAAGGATGAGATGTACACACCCCCCATTGTGCTGAAGGTGATCGACCACCGCCCGTTTGGCAGGAAGCCTGTGGTGGGTCAGTGCACCATCACTACTCTGGAGGAGTTCAGATGTGACCCTTATGTCATCACTGCAGAGGGAGCCATGTCCTCCAAAAGTAAGGAGGCAAAAGTAATAATATTGTAATGCATCTAGCACAGAGAGACAAAAATCCTGACTCTAATGTTTTCCTCACTCTGTTTACAGTGGCCCTGATGATGGCTTCTCCTTCCAAACATGTCTCCATTAACATGGAGGAAACAAGACCACTGCTAGAAGCTCAGGTAAACACTACCACCATATACAGAAACAACCTAACTTATGTCAGTTTTAACTACTGCTCTTCTCAAACACAGTAAGTGGCCTCATGTCACTCAAAAGTTCAGAATTTGACTCTCTAGTCAAATTTGACAACCTGTATAACTCTGGCTTACAGTTCATGTACAGCATGTCAGCTGCTGTCAACAAACTGGCCTCTCCTACCTCCCACTTTGTATGTATCGTTACTTTTTATAGCTTTCTAATTCACAAGGCTGGGCACCAATGACACTGGAAGACTGAGATCACCTAATTCACAACACAAGCATGACAAAGGCCTCATGATGATGTTACAGTGCAGATAATTTATGTGTAATTATCACAATCACTAAATTTACTGAAGTAAATTAACACTGATTTAATGTGAACATGTTAATGATTTTTTTCACGGCAGGGGCGTAACAGGTAAATGGGCCCTGGAGCGAGTTAGGCTCTCAGGCATCTACTGCAATTAAAAACAGATTTTGCTATCAAACTGTATTTGCCATGATATTGTTGGAGGCAAAGTTATTAGGGCTGTCAGTCGATTAAAATTTTTAATCGCGATTAATCGCGTTAGTGTCCTGAGTTAACGCGTTATTAACGCGAATTTTACCCTGCCCTTTTGCATTTACAATAAATACAAATTACTTTTGTTTCGTCCAGAGAACCATCAGGCAAAACTTCAAAGCTAAAGTTTCCGTTTAAAAGTCCCTTTTCTGTATCCATTTCTGCTTTGTAACCGTTTGCAATGTTATTTCAGCGCCACTTCCTGAAACTATGGAAGCTGGCAAGGCACAGACCATGCGTGCGTTAATCACGCGTTAAAAAAATTAGTGCCGTTAAAAGGAGTGTGAGTTAACGCGTTATTAACGCGTTAACTTCGACAGCCCTAAAAGTTATAAATACTTTTTAAAGCAAAAGTTAAACATTTTTGGGAAACAAGCTTATTTTAATTTTTCCTTCCAACTGTGCTGATAGTTTAATAAAAAAAAATGATATTGCCCTGTCTGTATGCTAAATATGAAGCTATGGCTAGCAGCTGGTTACCCTAGCATAAAGACAGGAAAAAGCAGGAAACAGCTAGCTTTCCTGCATCCGAAGGTAACAAAATCTGCCAACTGACACCTTTGAAGCTCACTAATTAAATATTCAGTCACTAATAATTTGTTTTACTCACTGAAAGAAGTGTAAAATGGACTTCTTAAAGTGCATACATATACGTATACCAAACAGAAAAGATTAAATGTTCTTATTTATAAGCTTAGAGATACTTGTGGCAGATTCGTTTTCTTTTGACAGAGTCAGACTGGGTGTTTTCCTTCTGTATCCAGTTTTTATGCTAAGCTAAGCTAATCACCTACTCGTGGCAGCTTCACATTTAGCACAAGGCTATTAGAGTGGCATTAATTATCTCATTTAACTCAAACAAGCACAACATGTCAAGCATTTTTTAAATATTATGAAGATTGAAAAGACTGCTTTGGTCAGGATCAAACTCGTCTCACAGGTGCCAATCAAGAAATTATTAGTCAATCTTATGCTGTGAGTGAAAGGACAGTTCTTAATCATCTGTTATACAATGATCATAACTTAACACCACATCTCACACAAAACCAGACAGGCATGGAAACCACTGAACCACTGATACCATGTTTTAAGTGAAAGGACAGGTGGTGTTAGTGGGCCCCCTAGAGGCCCAGAGCCCTTATGCACTTTTGTGCTGCATATTCCATTTGTTACGCCCTTGTTTTCAGATTTGGTGTCAATCTTGAAATTGCAACTAGAAACTCATTATCAAACTCTCATTCACCATCATTCACCATTAAACCTTCATGTTAACATTTAGCCTGTTGTGTGTACTGTATGTGTGTTTTTTGTACATGTGACTGCTGTTGTTTATGTATATACCTGTGACTTCTTTTCTTTTTTTGTGTCACACTGCATCCTTTTTCACCAAAGCATGTAGAGAAGGTGAGCGTAAACAAGAGGGAGTGAGATTTCAATTTATCAGACCTAATGCAAAGATCCATATATGTGAAGATTAAAATGGTGCTATTCAATCTTTAGGAGAAAGAGACCGTTGATTGGTGGAGTAAATTCTATGCATCAACTGGAGATCAGGAGAGATGTGGCCCTTACCTCAAAAAAGGATACGACACCCTCAAAGTAAGTTAGCCTCTTCTTACCACACAGCACACTTAACAGTATACATTCTCTTGTATGTTGTTGTATATGTCATGGTCATCAAGTGTTGCAAATTGTGCAGATGCTTAGCTCCTCTCCTGAGCTGTGGATGACATGCATATGACTGTATTTGTAGGTGTATGACTGCGAGCTGGAGGATGTCCCAGAATTCAAAGGGCTGACTGATTTCTGCAATACCTTCAAACTGCAGCGTGGCAAGAATGAAAATGGGGATGAAGACCCTTCTGTGGTTGGAGAGTTTAAGGTAGTTTGAGACCTTTTAGAACAATAATGCTTTATTTGATATGAAGATTTTATTAGTAGCATCTTATGTCGTCTCCTGGGGGAACTACAAAATAAAAGGTGGCTGTTTAAAATCGGCTGGACTTCCTGGACCTGTATGAAGCCTGTTTTTTAAGAATTGCAAAACCACCAAACTACTCTCTGATTAGCATGTCTTGCATCTGCAGGGTTCATTTAAGGTGTACCCTCTGCCAGACGACCCAGGCGTCACTCCTCCTCCCCGTCAGTTCAGAGAACTGCCAGATAGTGGACCTCAGGAGTGTCTGGTCAGGATTTACGTGGTTCGTGCCATAGACCTGCAGCCCAAAGACAACAACGGCAGAGTAAGAATGCGATTGTTTGTAGCGACAAAGCCACAGGTTTCAACACTAGCTAGCACAGTCTGCACCTTCGTCTTGAACTTGTGTTCTCTTTTCTGCTCAGTGTGATCCATACATGAAGATATCACTGGGACGGAATAGAGTGGATGACAGAGACAACTACTTACCAAACACCACCAACCCTGTGTTTGGAAGGTAAACTCCATTAATGGAAAAATTCAGACAAGAGGGAAGATAATATGAACCAATTTATTCCTAAAGGGATAATCCAGCACACTGTCTTACCTCTCAAACATTTTTTTTTGTTCAGGATGTTTGAGATGACGTGTTTCCTGCCTCAGGACAAAGACCTGAAAATCTCTGTTTATGACTATGATCTCCTGAGCCGTGACGAGAAGGTGGGCGAGACAGTGATTGACCTGGAGAATCGCTTCCTGTCCCGCTACAACTCCTACTGTGGCTTACCACAAACCTACTGCATGTAAGGAAATCTGGATGTGGGTTGAGGGGGGATGCATTTAGAAGATAACTGTAATAGATACTTATAAAATATCTGTGCAGGCAAGATTAATCTCTCCTCAATCTACCTCCTCTTGGCAACTTAGTTCTGGTGTCAACCAGTGGCGAGACCAGCTGAAGCCGTCTCAGATCCTGGAGAACCTGGCTCGTCTGAAAGGCTTGTCGAAACCAAGGACTGAAGACAACGGCACATCCCTCACCTTCAATGGCAAAGAGTACACGCTGGCCGAATTTGGTAATGACAGTAATTTAAAATGTAGTAGTGCAAATGAGTGTGATAGAATATAATTTTGACTGGACTATTGGTTATTGAGAGTAAATTACCCCATAGCAGTTGCAATTTTATTTTATTTTATTTTATTTTTTGCAACCAGAAACATGAAGTGATAAGCTTTTTTTAAGCCTCTATTGGTAATAAAGGATTGACAAATCGAGAGTCTTTGACCCAAGTTATAGTTGCTGGGGTTTGCATAATTTTCCCCTGTATTCTAAATAAACTCATTGTCCGTCCTTTACATCAACATGTTCTCACAGTAATAATATTCAACTGAGGCTGAACTTCCTTCACATCCAACTCTGTTCATGGTCATTCATCTGCTCAGTAGTTCAGGTTTAATATCAAATATTCCTGATTGAGACAAAGAGTCTACAGTCATGCCAGCAGCTCTGTGAGGCTGTATGTAACACAGTGGTGCTGTGAGCTAAAAGCTACTACCATCATGCTATCATACTCACAATGACCATGCTAACATGATGATGTTAACCTTTACCATGTTTGCCACCATCTTAGCAGACTAATATTTGCTTACTGATACTGAACATAAAAGTGAAGCTAATAGAAATTTTAGTAGTTTTGCAAGTATTTCATCAAAACAAAGTATTTTGTCAAAAAACAAACTGATATAATGAGTCTAATTAAGGTGCAATATGTTCTTTTATATCCAGAGAACAACAAGGAAATTCATCAGCACTTGGGTCCGGCCAAGGAAAGACTCTATCTGCATGTGCTCAGGAAACAAGGACTCGTCCCTGAACATGTGGAGACCAGGACCCTTTACAGCAGCTTCCAGCCCAATCTCTCTCAGGTAAGATGTCCCAGCTCACACATACTGTAAATTTATATATAAAGCAACATCCATTATATTCTTACTCATCTATACACTGTGCTAATTTAGGGAAGCCTCCAGATGTGGGTGGATGTTTTCCCCAAAACCATTGGTATCCCTGGACCTCCCTTTGACATCACACCACGCAAGGCTAAGAAGTAAGAGCTGTGCATCTCTTTAGTGCTTCATCACTGCATCAAATCAGATGCCTTCGATGTAACAGTTTTTGATTATTTAGGTACTTTCTGCGTGCTGTGATCTGGAACACCACAGATGTGACTTTAGATGAGACCAGCATCACTGGAGAACAAATGAGTGACATCTATGTCAAAGGGTAAAAAATCATTTTAATGAGCTCTAGCCTTTGATTTTAATATACAATGCTGGACTTTATTACAGGACTTTATTTATTACATAACTTCTGTTGTTTAAAATTGAGTATTTTTTATAGTCTCACCTTAAGGTGCTTTTTCTCATCAGCAGCCATTTCTAAAATCTACTTTTCTCTGGTTTACTTTAATGTTAGTCTCCTTTAAATTCCAAATGTGTGTAGCATATAGTGTAGAAAGTTGAAGGATAACGAATGAGCTGTTGTTGGCATTGCCAGCTGGATGCCTGGCATGGAGGAGGACAAGCAGAAGACTGATGTCCACTACAGGTCTCTGGATGGAGACGGCAACTTTAACTGGAGGTTCGTCTTCAATTTTGACTTCCTGCCTGCTGAACAACTCTGCCTCGTGTCCAAGAAGGTGAGGCTTGTCTGAAGCAATCATAAGTGCCATTTTAATGCCATACAGATAGAAAAGTAGTTCAAATTTCTTATTTAAAACACGTTTTTATGTTTTCTTTCTTTTACAGGAGCACTTTTGGAGTCTTGACAAAACAGAGTTCAGGATTCCTCCCAAGCTGATTGTCCAGATATGGGACAATGACAAATTCTCATTGGATGATTACCTTGGTAAACTTTCAGTTAAACCCAGATGGATACACTTATTTCAAGTGTTTGGTTCACCTAAAGAACCACATTACAAATCCTGACCGCTGCAGTATAACGCTCTGTGATCGCAGGCACACTGGAGCTGGATGTGCGTAACCTGGTGGCTCCTGCGAAGACCCCCGAGAAATGTTCTCTGGCGATGATGGATGATCCAGAAGTGGGAGAACCGCTCAAGACTGAGCATGCAAAGTCTCTGTTTGCTCAGCAGTCAGTCAGAGGCTGGTGGCCTTGTTCCATTGAAAAGGATGGAAAGAGGGTCCTGGGCGTAAGTATGAATAGAAAGTGAACCCAGAGACGGATTAATGCATTTCTTTAGGATAACTGGCTTGTTCAGACCAGAACTGTTGAGCAAATGAACAACTATGGGTTAGATTGTTTTAGGTTTTGTGCCTCCTACTCGTCTTCAATCTGCTAGAGACTGACTGAAAAAACAAGCTCAGAACTGTCCC
>JAPZDY010000014.1:13272388-13283093 GCA_029783645.1 Ctenochaetus hawaiiensis | reverse complement strand
CACCTTTTCCACTGCAGGATCATCTATAGAGAGAAGCTGAACATTGACAGGGACATGGGCTCTGATCTTTTCATTCACAGCTTCCTCCAGGGCCTGGAGCTGACCAAGCTTCACAGAGGGAGTGTCCAGTTCAATAGTGCTTCTCTGACGTCCAAGTTCCCTTAAAAAAAACACACACACACAAAAAGATGAGTAAGCCAAAAAGATTTCAGAGGTACAAAGAAAGCATTTTTCTGCAGTGGTAATGTACCAGGATGTGGTCTTGTATCCAAACATTGAGTCCGCCAAAGCTGTGATCAAATGTTGACCTAAAAGTCAGAAAGAAAACAACGGCTTAATATCAAAATATGATCATAGTCATGCATACACAGTGCAGTCTGGTTGAAAAAAGGCCCCTGACCTTTTTTTATTCAGTTTTACTACCTGAGTGTTGCTGCATGTGGTCGAACCTCCTCTCCCAGTCTACCTTCAGTTGCACCTCCTGACCCTCCTCCAGAGGTGAGCTCACAAAGTGTACAGCTTCAGGCCCCTGCCTTGTCACCCTCAAAACTGGGACATCTCCAATCAACCCACGATCATCTGGCTGAAGGAGGACAACAGAAAGCTTGTTAGGGTAATACCATAATATACAGCTTTTAGTGTTTCGTCTAATACACACATAAATGAAAACATAAACATTAATGTACATATTTGCAGCAACATCTGACTTTCTTGGATAATAACGCATTAATTTTTTTGATTACAAAAAAAAAAAATAACAAAACAAAACTGCTTACTTGACCGCCTCCTTCAGGAAACAAGATGGTGTCTTGGAGCTTGACATTGAAACCTTTAAGAGTTTCTTTCTTCCCATTGACCTCATGTTTGAGCTCAGCTGGGCAGCAGGACACAACAGAGGTAACAAACTAAAAGTAAAAACCATGAAAGAAAGTGTGACACAGGTAACACTCAGCAGCTGTGCAGGTTCAATCTTATATTCAGTTTCAGTTTGGGATTGCACCACATGCGAATCTCAAGAGAAATAATGTGCATTTAGACCACAAAATAATGTATAATATATGGAGTAAACATTTATGTTTCCAATGTGCAACGAAATTAAAGAATCCTACATTTAGACAATGGGTTTAGGTTGATAGAATGATTGTGAGTTGCTAGCCATTTGATTACTCTGCTGTTGCCTAATCACAACATTATATAACATTCACCAAACTACCCTCAAATAAAGTGTAGTTGGTTACAGTGGGTGACGTTAAATAGCTCCTGCCTCCGGTGTAGTTAGCAACCATGCTAATAACCTCAGCAGTGAATTAATGTAACTTTAGCATTTCTCCAAGTGTTTTCGCATAATGTTAAACAGCTCAGCACAAATGAACTATCTTAACCTTCCTACCTCTTTCATGTAGCAGTCTCGTTGACACTGAAAAGCCATTCTGGAGTGTTTTAGAGGAAAAAAGTCTACATGCAGCACGAGTTAATGTAAAATAAGAGCCTGAGTGTCGTTACGTCAGCGCAATACGGCAAGCAGCACAGTCCAAACTGTACAACACCGACCGTCAATGCTTTCGACTTCTTTTTCTGATAGCATTTCTTTTGAAATGTGATAGAAAAACACGCAAGCGCTTTTTTAAAATATGTCAGCTTACAGACTGGATTTATAAATAGGTAACGATTATGAGGAATATAATAAATCACTGACAAATTTATATCAATAATACGTGAACCTGATGGGTAAATTTACAAAAAAATTAGACACTGCATTATGGCTTACAGTGTATATATTACATAAATTCTGGGGCACAACCATCATCATCATCAAAAACAATGAGTTGTGTCAAAAAAATGTTAAAACATGGACTCCAAAAAAAAAAAAATAGAGACATTAACAAGCTTTATATTAATGCACTGTTATTCTTTCTTTCTTTCTGTGCTGCATTACTGCAATCTTCTGGAGTTTGTGAAACAAGCAACCATGCTCTGCCAACCCCATAATCAAGTATAAAGCCTTTTATTTACTGATGAAAGCCTATTGACATAAAATATATTGGCCCAATATACATAATGACCACCAAACCATGGTTAATAAAACTTGTTTTATTAAAATTGGCAATGATATGTTAATATGTAACCCCATAGAAAATATGCCATAAAAACAATACATTACATCAAATCATCTAAAACATTTTAACATTCAGCAAACATAGTGTTGTCTTCGGTATCCTGAGCAGAAAAGTTCTAATGGCCTCCAACACAGCAGAGAGGGTCCTGTGAGTCTCAGTCAGACTATAGAGGGAGAAGGAAGAAAGTGGTCAATTTCACCATAATCATTTCATCCAAAATCATTTCAAATGGTTAAAAGCAGTGTGGGATTAGGCTACTGTTTCCTAATTTATTCTATAGGTAATAATGCACTTACATCACTAAGATCCCCCATATTGGGTGCTTCTCCTTTATTACTGCTGGCCATTTCTTGGATCATCTAAAAAGGGAAAAGAGGTGTTTACCCACACACAAATGAATCCAACCCTCTGAGAAATACTGTAAATATTGCAAAGTATATGCACAGTTTCATCTTGAAGAATCGTAATTATTCTTTGAATTTTGTTGATCCTTTACTGAAAACATACTCACATCAACATATCTATCGTACTCTTCCTTTCCCTCATCTTCTTCATGCTCCCAGTCCCTCCAGTTATCAAAGTCTACAGAAATCCAGCTGGGCTGCAAAAAGAAAGAGAAACAACACAATTTTAAATGTTATTAGCAAAGTAAAGTTGAGAGGTAAAACAGCACCCTGCCTCATTTTTCTATGGATAATTCTACAGTTAATTGTATGAATTAGAATTTAAACTTGTGGACCTAAAGAGAGAGTTGTGATTTTTTTTAAAATCAAATATTGTGATGTTCTGAAACTTCAGACACACACACACAGACTTACCTTAGCTTCATCCTTCTGAAGACGAGGCCATGCATAATCAGGCTTCACCTTCCTCAGCAACACATTGATGGTTCGTTCATAGACTCTTTCTCTAGAATCCTTGTTGAAGTATTGAAAGAATGAAAACACACTTACATTTAGCACCACACTGACTGAATGTTTCGGGGCAACATATAAAAAGAATTATATGCTATTGGTCTCATCATGCCTAAAAATGGGATGCTTACATGGATTTGAACTTTGTCGAAAAAATGGAGCTCATTGTAGAACACATCATCTGTGCTGTTTTTGCAGCTGTTATAAAATCAGGACAGGAGGGACTTCAGTATGAAATAAATACAATTTGCAATGTTTTATATTACAGACAAATGACTACATTAAAATTTCAGTTTCTGAAAATATTGATAGTAATAATAACGTAAAAATAGATATTGCAATATAGAGAAAGAAAGCCAGAAAAAGAAACAAAGGCAGCCTGATTAAACTCACCATAAAATCATTTTATCCGGCTGGATATCAACCTGAACATCTTTAGGTCTCTGAACCACAAAGTTTATGGTGACATATTTTTTTCTGTCAAACCACAGAGCATTTGCTGGCTGGCTGTTAAGACACAGAGACACTGTTATGAATCACATATATGATCATTTGTATTAGTTTTCCATTAGAAGTAAAACTTTTCATATTCCAAAGGTTGGGTAAAAAAATACATATTTTGGTGACCTACCTCTCTTCTGGTCTGACAATTTTGGGCTTGTTCATTGTAAGTCTTGTGCCAAACTAAAAAAAAGAAACAACACTCCTATTCCTTTGGTAACCAGAAAGTAAAAAGCATGTGGCTTGTTAGTTCAGGCTCTGCTCTCTAATGCAGTGACCAGGCCCTGGAGACTATATATAGAGCAGTTGGTATCAGCTGCTGGGGGACTTGCCTGCCACAACCCCTTCCTCTGCCCTTTATAGTCTGTCTGTGGAACACTCGGGAAAACAGATGCAATTTCTGAGTTCTCCAATACTCAAGTCACCCCCCACTAGGGTATGAGGGTGGTGATGGGGGCAGGGAGACATATAACAGAGAAGTAGGCATATCAACAAAGGGAACCTGTGAATACGTAGAAAAAGAAACTTCAAATGAAAATTCCTCTTACAGTATTAGTGTTGCTCTTTGTAGATTTTTTATCATTATTCTAAAAATAATCATAACTGTTATTATTTGTAGATTACAGTAAGTGATGAGTAAGTTAACTGACAAACTGATATCTAACTCACCACTGTGGTGGAGGCAAAACTACATTTTTATTTTCTTTACATTCTCACCAAGGCAAGTAAGGAAAGTTTGGATTCACAGATCAATTCTGATTCTTCCTTTTACGATTCAGGTTAATAGTCTTTCAAGACTTACACAACAGTTTGACTGAATAAAAAAGCAACCTAGCCTAATGTCGAAAAAGTTTTTTTTCAGATCTTTTAATTTTACATGACAGTCTTTTTAATAAATGGAGCTTAACCAATGTATTCAAGCTTAGCATTTTAACTAGACATCGATCAAGACTATTAGGTAAGGTCGAAGGTTCAAAGGAAACTACTATTGAATCATGATATTTGATACAATATATGATTTTTTTTACAGTTTGAATGGGGATGTTTACTATCTTCAATCGAAGCCCATACAAACTGCGAGTTTCATGTTTTTAGAAGTAGTTCAATGTAATCGTTCAAATGTAGTCAGATTACTGCTTTTACCATTATTGCTAGGTTTGCCCCCTGTTGGTCTGGAGGCTTACAGATTTCCAACCGGAAATGCAATTCTCTGCTCTGTCAATAGGAGGAATGTGGCGCGAGAGACCCAGGCAACACTGTGTACATATAAACTTCTGCCTGAAAAAATCAATACATAGGTTTTTTTTCGTCTTTTTACTTAAAGTCAGTGAGTTTTACTTTTTGTGACTACAAACCGACAGCTCATCAAAGTGAAAAATGCCTCGCAGACGACAGGTAAGTACGAATGTAGGTCGCACAAGAGGGTAACGTTAGCTAACTTCAGTTAGCGCCGTTGTGTTCCACTCGTCAAATGCAGAGAATTTTCCTCCATATTCCATTCAGTAATCCGTCGATTTAGCTCTCTCTTACATGACATTGGTTGTGCGTACATTAAATCCACCAAACAGCATTTTAAAGTCGAATTAGGTTTTACCATTAGTGGTTGTCTTATTTAGCTTTTTTCAGCATTTTAAGTTGACATTTAAACTAACGTAAATAAACTAAACCTTAACGAGGAGCTAAACCAAATCTAGAGTTTAAACTTTGTTATACTTGAAATTGAAGTGTTCTTTCTGAATCCTTTCATGCCGAACATACAATTAGAATGCAATAAATTTTATTACGTTAATTATAGGTAAATTAATTGGGTAGGGAAACTCAACAGAAGGCACTGCGTCCTAAAATACGTGTTTTATTAATGCAGTTTGGTTCCACAGTGCATTAGCCGTAGAGAAAACGGGCAGTTTAGCTAGCACGCTAATGTTAAGCTAACAATAATAATAGGTTGCTCAAGTGCTAACAAGGGTGTCCTTTTCGCTGTGTAGCTACCACTGCTTGCAACGGTTATAATACTTGATTAATTGCTCCTTATGCCAAAGAACCAAATGCTAATTGTGGTAAAGTATAACGATAAATTAGAAACAATCGTTGGTCACAAATGTTTAACCTGCTACAAACCATGCTAACGGCGACTAGTCAGCTGTATGTAGTTAGCAGGGTCGAAATCTGTGATCAAACCCGTAAATAGCTTTTGTCCAACAAGCGTTCTGTTCACCCAGATTTTGGCGTGCTGGCTCTGTAAATCCAAACCAACTGTTTTTAGAAACTTATTTCATTGATTGTACGTTGTAAGACAGTCTTTTAATGTTTAACTGACACTTACCATGAGACATCTGCTTTGTAACATGAATACAGAATTTGTGTACAATGTCCCTAATTTTTTTCCTTAACAGAGACACATGGCTGGGAGTGGTTCTGATGGAACTGAAGATTCTGACTCCTCTGCTGAGAGAGAACAGGCTAATAGTTCAGAAAGTGATGGGAACATGCCCAAGAGACAGCGTCTTACCAGAGCCTCCACCCGCCTTAGCCAGAGCTCCCAGGGTCAGCCAACATATACTGTAAATGAACACAAAACTTTCACAGGGTTCTTTATCTTAACTGTTCAATCAACATGGTGGTCTGACTCCCTTTGCCTTAGATACTCCAGACTTGAAGCGAGTGGCTGACCATGATGAGTCCCCACCGTTGACGCCCACAGGTAATGCCCCCTCTTCTGAATCTGAGCTGGACATCTCCAGCCCCAATGCCTCCCATGATGAGAGCCAGGCAAAAGATCAAGCCAACAGAGACTCAGATAAGGACCTCTCCCACAGACCCAAGCGCCGCCGCTGTCATGAAACCTACAACTTCAACATGAAATGCCCCACACCAGGTTGCAATTCCCTAGGTAAATTTCTTGGCCCTTTAAAGTATTCTCAATTTAATTAAGGCTTATTTTTTCTGACAGCACAGTAAATTTGATGTGAACCCAGTTACATCCTCTGCTGTCTCAGTGTCACTGTATTACACTAAATTACTACCTTCTCTCACTTTGCCCAGGCCACCTCACAGGAAAACATGAACGTCATTTCGCTGTTTCAGGTTGCCCTCTTTACCACAATCTTTCTGCTGATGAATGCAAAGTGAGTACCACAAAAAGAAAAAAAACAAAGACAAACACTTAAGATCTTTTTGCTTCGTAAGATGTTTTTTATTATTACTTCAGTTGTGTCATCGCAAATGATAAGGATAGCCTCTGTTTATTTTGTTGACATTATGATAGTCATGACCAATTTTTTTCATTTGTTTTTTTTTTTGTTTGTTTTTTTTAAATATAGGCTTTAAATCTACCATTACTCTTCATTATAGGTGAAAGCTGTTAGCCGTGAAAAACAAGAAGAGGAGGTGAAGGAGCAGGAAGAGAGCAACTCACGACATGCAACACGCCACCAGGTAACACCTTCTTGCAAATATTGGTGTCTCATTTATTATGTTTTCTATCACACAGGAAACATATGAATGTTATGTAGGGCCACACAATTGATGGTGTGCAGCTGGTCTGTCACAGAGTTGTTTCCTGTTCTGCTCACATTATATGTCACATTACTATGTAGTTGTTTTGTGCGGGTCTGATTTCACAGCAAAAATCATTGTATTTCAATGTTGATTTTCAGACACCTACATCGAAACAGAGCAGATACAAAGAGCAGGTGGCTGAGATGAGGAAGGGGCGAAACTCTGGCCTTCAAAAGGAGCAGAAGGAAAAGCACATGGTACATCACCGAGTCTTCAAAAGACAGCTGTTGACTTGCTGCTGTAAACTCCATTTATAACTACTACAACTGGTGTATATTGGTCTATATATTGTCTCAGATCTATTCCTTTGTCTCTGTGGTGCACAGGAGCATCGGCAGACACATGGCAACACTAGAGAGCCTCTGCTGGAGAACATCACCAGTGATTATGACCTGGAGCTCTTCAGGAAAGCCCAGGCCCGTGCATCTGAAGATCTGGTAAGGGAATCTTTCATATCTCCATCAGTGTCACTCTTGTGTTAAGATTTAGTTCCTAATTCCACATTCTTTAGCACCTGCCTACTACCATTTAATCCTTCCTGTTTCTCAAAAGGAGAAGCTGCGAATCCAGGGTCAGATCACCGAGGGCAGCAATATGATCAAGACAATCCTGTTTGGCCGCTATGAGCTAGACACTTGGTACCACTCACCCTATCCAGAGGAATATGCTCGTCTAGGTCGCCTCTACGTCTGTGAATTCTGCCTCAAGTATATGAAGAGCCAGACCATTCTCAGGCGACACATGGTGAGAGTTAAATCCCAAACTGTGTGAGAGTCACTATTCATGTAATGCCAAATACTTCTGAGCCATTTTATTTTTTAATAGTGTATATTTTTTATGACTGTTATTACTTTTTTTATTTTTGAGATATTCGACAACCGAGTAATAGTTCATAATATTTAAACCTCAAAATATAAAGGTAAAAAAAGAAGTCATTGTTTCAGTAAGCTGTGCCATTTACAATGAAGAAATACTAATTATGGTTTATTTTTGATATAATCTTCCCGTGCCTTGGAAAAATATGGATACAGAATCTTGGCAAATAACTGTCTATAGTTCATATGAAATTCTATGCCCATAAACACTGCAATATGGCCTAAAAATACATGTATTTAATATGTGTTCATACTAACTGAGACCTTTGCATAGAATGCTGATGTGGGTTCTACACTTTGTGTGTTATCAGGCAAAGTGTGTGTGGAAGCATCCTCCAGGAGATGAAGTGTACAGAAAGGGGTCTATTTCTGTGTTTGAAGTTGACGGCAAAAAGAATAAGGTAAGGAGAATCAGACTTTTTAAGTTTTGGAGGAAGGTTACCTCTGCAAAGAAGCATTACAGCTTGTGACATGTTATTTTTTTAGATGATCAAAGAAGAAACTATCATTATTGAAGTAAGTGCTGTTTTTTCCACAGATCTACTGCCAGAATCTGTGTTTACTCGCCAAGCTCTTCTTGGACCACAAAACCCTGTACTATGACGTGGAGCCTTTTCTCTTCTACGTCATGACTGAGGCTGACAACACAGGCTGCCATTTAGTTGGATACTTTTCCAAGGTAAATGGAATAAGAAGTTTAGATTTGTGGTGTGTGAGAGATGCACAAGATAGATTTTTTTAAAATGTCAGCCAATACCTATAACTGATAGTTACACACTCCTCATGGCCAATACAAATAAGATCGATAATTTCATTATCACCTCTTTTGTACTATCGAATTTAAAGAAAATTCTGCATAAGACTTAAATAAGAATGAAATCACAATACATGCTCTGATATAATCTAATTTGACATGTTAATATATTATTTACTCAATTAAAAAAAAAGAACCAAAACCCTGTGGCTGCTTAGTCTGCAGATAAAACCCAACGAAAATGGCAAGTTATAGACTGTTAAGCTTAGTGAAGAATTAAACAGCAATGCTTTTTTTCAGTGCATAGTTAATAAAAAGCAATGTAGGTACATGTTATCAGCTCTATTTATCAGATATAATTTCATTATGGTGACAAAACATAATACACGTATTCCCAGTATTAGCAAATAAATTATTTTGCACAGACAATTACTGTGCCTCTCAGTGGTCAATGCTAAAGATTTATATGTTTTATAAATTATATTTTTATGTACAGCAGCAACTGCTATGTTTATCGTTTTATTTATTTTTATTATTTAAAGGAGAAGAATTCCTTCCTCAACTACAATGTATCCTGTATCCTGACAATGCCACAGTACATGAGGCAGGGCTTTGGCAAGATGCTCATTGACTTCAGTATGTATAATGTTTACTCATTTTCATTCTTCATTTTGTCAATTGTTTACTCAGACTATTAGAATTATGTTGACTGTCCTTTCAGTAGAATTTAATCAGTAAAGCAGAATACTTTGTGTGAATTTTTTTACTCACACATGTGCAGAATCTTTCTAATTTAAGCTTTAACTGAAAAATGTTTATCCAGAGTTGTTGTATACATTTGTATGAGACTGTATATTTGGTTTTGACTGTAGATTTACTTTCATCATCTAATTATAATAGCCAGCAAAAGATAAAGTACAGTGTGCAGTATGATTGTAGATTTATAAGTCACTGCAAGATCTTTCTTATAAGATAAATCTTTGATCAAATAGTGCATTTTAAGTTAAATGGTAGGAGTGGAAATAAAAAAACTTGACCTGTAGGCAGACTGCTCTTTTTGACTGCCCTCTGTGCTTTATTTAGGCTACTTGCTGTCCAAAGTGGAGGAGAAGGTGGGCTCACCAGAGAGGCCTCTGTCTGACCTTGGCCTCATTAGTTACCGAAGCTACTGGAAGGAAGTGTTACTGCGATACATGTACAATTTCCAAGGCAAGGAGATCTCCATCAAAGGTAAACAAGAACACCCAACTCAAGCAGACTGCCCACTTGCTGGTTGAAAATGCTTATTAACACATGAAAAACTTGTCTTAAACAAAAATACACATACATATATAAAACATATTGTTTTACTGTTGTATATTTTTGCTCGATGCACAGAGATCAGTCAGGAAACTGCTGTAAATCCAGTGGACATTGTGAGCACCCTGCAGTCTCTGCAGATGCTGAAATATTGGAAGGGAAAGCACTTGGTGTTGAAGCGACAGGTGAGACGCTGGTCAATTTCTGTGTTTTTATTTTTACTGTTGTTTATTATTTAAAAAAAAAAAGAATTACTGTCACATAATTTTTACATTAAGAGATCACATGTCAGAACCCATATAGGTGAATAAAAAGGTAATATTAAATGCATTCTTCTGTCAGATAAATCCTTTAACAGTCACATAGCTTTTTTTGTTGTTATAAATGGCAGAAAAGGTTCTGAATTTAAATGTACTCCCCCCATGTTTGAGAGCCAGATTTGTTCCTTTTTCTTCCTCTCAGGACCTGATCGATGAGTGGAAAGCGAAGGAGATCAAGCGCGGCAACAGCAACAAAACCATAGACCCTAGCTCACTAAAGTGGACCCCACCCAAAGGGACATAAGCACTAAGATCCTCAGGCTACTAAATGAACTCACCTCCAGCCTCACAAGCCACAAGTAGCCTAGACCTATGAACTGTCAATAAAGACTAGTGATCTTTCTTTCAAGTTTTTACCCCGCTTACT
>JAPZDY010000014.1:13248808-13272290 GCA_029783645.1 Ctenochaetus hawaiiensis | reverse complement strand
AAACAGCCGTAGAAAATCTCTTGTATTTGTCGTAAAACCGCCTACGTCTCCTAAGCTTTGAATGTTAAATAATAAATGGTGCAACGTGGTGGATAACATGAATGTTTTGCTTTGCTCATGCAAGAAAAAAAAACATACATCTGGCAGCATTTATAGGCTGTTAATTTTATTTCATTCAAAAAAATGTGCATTTTGAAGACAGCTGTTTTTGTTTGGGATTATTAACACAGTAATCACTAGCATGAATTGAAACTGTAAGCAGAGTGTTTTTTGAGGAGTCTGATGTATGGTAACGTCTTCTTTGGTCGATGTGAAATTGTATAGATGATATTAATATGTACTTTTGTCTTCTCAGTACAGGATTCGGATCCATTCCTCTGAACCTGCCAAATGAAAGGATAAGAAATTTTAATATTTTTAATTTGCTGAGAATTTAAAAAGTGAAGACATTTCCACTGTAAAAACGCACAGAAATAAAACAACCTCAGGTTTTTCTACTGATACAATCATACCTTGCTTGTGTGGTTTCTCTGAAACATCGATTGCAGTGGTTGTTGCAGATGGAATTACTCTGGTTAAAGACTCTGTGATGCACAGAAAACATTTTAACAGGACTTTCTTGGCCTTGTACTTTTATTCCTAGTTGTTAAATGTGTATTAGCAATTTGATATTTTTAATATCAATAAAGCTGCCCTGATATTTTGAAACAAGTTTGAGATTTTGTTCTTGGGTTTATTTGCTTACCACCACTAGAAATGCTCCTTCCCATCAGGCCCACAAACATTTCACCTTTATTTCCTGCAAGAGAGTTGCATGGTTACAATGCAAATATATTGCTGCCATAAAGAAAACTTAAATAGTTCAAATTGAAAAGTTAATTTGGCATCAAAAATCAAATCTTGTTTTAAAGACATAACAGCAGTTTTTACAGGATTTTTAGTTTTAAAGTGGCATAACATACTAAAGTTTAAAACCAGTGTCAAGCTGCTTACGTCTGTTTACTTGAAATGGTTTCTTTACACCTATGAGGATGAAATACAAATAAAAAAGTGGTTTTATTTATATACCATATATTTTCTATGTAATAAGCTCTAAAAATGTTTCAATACATTTTTGCAATTTATTGTAATTTTTTTTCATGCAAAGATGAATTTGAGGCCACCTGAGCGTTTTCCCATGAGTCCATAGAAGCGAAGGGCTTTCGATCTTTTCATCAGATCAACAATTGGATGGGTCAGATCTGTCTCCAGTGACTCACTCTGGCAGGAAAAATCCATAACAAATAAGATTTGGTGAAATTTTAAAAAATGATAACTTATACTAAATCATATTATTAAATTAATATTCTGGGGGGTTCAAAAATAATTTTCATTGTCACCAAATCACAGAGCATTTAATCACGTTTTATTTGTCGTCACTTAAGCAGGAATTTAGGGGCATTTCTGTCCATATTCTCTCTCATTTCTAATAAGAACATTGGATGTCTGATGCTCACCTGCCAGTCTTTATATAACCCTCTCTCCTCTTCCACGGTTGAAGACAGTGCCTGACAAGTTTGCACCAAAGTACAAAAAGTCACAACAATGAGTTGGATCTTCCAGTTATCCATTTCTTGGTCTCAGGAAAATGCTTTGCGTTTGTATCTCTTCAATCAAAGTAGTATTTTCCTAGCTGCAAAATCAAAAAATACATTTACAAATGATATTAGACTGATGCATTCAGTGTTATTCTGCCTGCCCAAACTGTAACCAGGGTGCATTTATACCTCTACATCCCATGCTGGCAGACCCCTCCCCTCCATACAGAAATAAATACTTGTCTCCATTGCATTTAAAAGCTAAACATAAATAGTACAATATGGGGTCTCCTATTACCTCAGTATTAAGAATTTTGCATCGATTATACATAATGAATCAAATATTACCATTTTTTTATTCATTGAATATCTTTTTTTTATTATTTGTTCAGTAGTTGAAACTGTTACCCAATTTACAAGCATTGTTAAATTCTAAGAAAAACAGCCCTCCCATTCAGTAATAGTAAAGCTTAAATATTTACATTTTAGATTGTCACCTTTCATCTCATTTTTATTAGACGTCTGGATTGCTATTTGTCTAAAAATATTCTCTGATGTGCACACGCGTCTTTGATATTACCGGGTAACAAGGCAGGACACACAGGCATGTTTGGTCTTTGAGCAATGCTTTGCAAATTTAACCATGTGCTTTGAAGGCAGAGCTTTACTGGTTAGTTGGTTGACTTGCTGAGTTACTATAGGTTCTGGATTCATTAAGTGAGGCAACACAGACGTGACCAATAAGGCCATATAAACTGGAAAAGAGATGGGTGAGATGATTTAAGGCTAAAATATTGAAGTTTAGTTGTAACACTGATGGTCAGAAGTCAAGCAGATGATATAAAAATAGCTTATTATTCACAAAAGCCTGAAAGTAGACCGCTGACACTTTGAGCGCAATGAAATTTGCAGAAAATTAGTTGTGCAGTGTGAACAAATATACGGAAACAGTTACAAATGTCAGTATTTTGTAAATTTTGACTGATATGGATATATCCATAAGGCTGTTTATTTTCCTTCTCCTGAGATAATTACCCTGTTGTTAAACCTTTTCATGATCTTTACTTACTTAGCCATTTAAATGCTCTGTTTTAATGAAAGGTGAGCTCCTTTTCTAACACTCTTGCTATAGAAACATCTGGAGAGGCAATTACCTAACAATCAGTGTGCTGTAAGGACGCCCACTTGAAACAAAGCTGACACACACATCAAATGCTTTGATCAGCACACAGGTGCTTCTAAAAGCAAGAAAAGCCCGGGACAATTAGGCCTGAAAGGCAATTACACCTGAACAGCCCTCATGTGCACGTAGTGTAACCCACAGCTAACATGGAGTGCTGAATCAAAAGAAATCAGAGGCACAGCATCTGCATATGAAATGGTTTAGTCACAAAGAGCTCCATGTAATGACAGAACGCTGCGTCTCATCCATGTGACGCATGGGAGAGGTTTTGGGGAGGCCATTTTTAGGATATGAACTGCTCACATCTGGTGATTCACTGCAGGTGTTGAGCCTGATTTTAACCTCTGATCTATTTCACCTTAAAATATGCGACCTGTCCTGTATATAATTATAACAATAAATCCATATGACATTTTAAGTGATACAAAACAAATGTAATCATTGGAATGGGAGCACTGGTTGTAATTAAACCAAAAATATGCATTACTATCTTACAGTTGCATCATGGGATATCTTTTTGTCAGATCAAGATGCTAACTTGGAAAAATATATCTGTAATTAGATAAAGGTTAAGAATAATAACTTTTCCTGTATCTCTAAGGCTTGCAGGAAGAGATCAACTGTTTCATTTTTATTGAGAGCAGCTTGTCCATAAAAACATCAACATGGATCACAGATATATTGTAACTGATTTTTATGTTGAAATAAACAGTCAATATCATGTCTCCTGCTGACAAACAATCCTTTATTTAGCCAATGTTTATTAAGTTGAACTTACTCATAAAGTTCAGTTTATTGGTCGTTACATTTTTAGGTAATTTCTACACTATAATTTGATGTCTTTATCTAGCAACACAATGCTTCAATTTACGACATTATGAAATATTTTATCGTGCTACCAGGTTGAAATCATAATTATGTAAATTTTTCGTTTTAAATTAATAACTTAATAATCATTTTGATGATACACTGACTTGTAAAATGAAGAACGGTATCTCTATGACAGTTACTCTGCGCACCATTCCCAGTTACTGCACAATGTCACTTGAACAAGCCGGTAAAAAATGATATTAAACCCGGCGTAGCGCTTTAAGAGGTCCCTCTAACAAACAGAAAATGAACTAGATCATATTTTACAGATAAAATACTTTTTGGTTTTGCCTCTGGCACTGTGTTATTCCTGTTCTGGGATTGACGGACTTTTTCTAAGTAACCTGCAGTGCTGCGTGGCCTCTAGTTAGCCGCGCGGCCAGCTGACAGCACGAGGCACCGTGTTTGCTTTCAGCTACACCGAATCACAGGAGCGTTGGACCGCCATGGGGCCGAGGGAGACCCAGTGCAGGGTGTTGGTGGCTCAGCAGCCTCAACATGACAGAGACAAAGATAAAGAGGACAAGACGGAGAAGAGAAAAGGATAAAGTGAACCCTAGCCGGAAAACTAAATGTCCCACTTGCTTTTCAGTTGTTGGGCAGAGTTTGTCAATTAACGGCTGCAAGACCTGTGAACCTCTTACCATCAGACAAGTGAGTAATACTAATGTTAGCCTGGTGGTCAAGTTCTGTGTCTTGTGTTGTTGCTCTTGTTTAATGTTTTGGCTGTTGGCGAAGCTGTTTAAGTTACTCACTTGTTTTTGGTCAAATCAAATCAGACTATCTCGCTGGTAAATGTTAAGGCCAGATGTTAGCATCATAATATCTCCGGTTCAGGTTCTGTTGGCTTCATTTAACTTCAGGACGAAAGTTTTCAGGACAAACGAGTTTTAGTTAGCTAGGCCTTTCATTGCAACTGCCAGTCTTGTCACAGAAACCTTGGATTTGTGTTAATGACAAAGGTACTGTAGTCAGAAACTGAGGGGGACCCTAAATTTTGGGATTTGACGAGACTGTAAAACAGGCTGTCTCAACCTCTGCTAGATTTTAATCTCTAAAAAGTCAGTTTGGGGGCCTGTTTGGTACTTAAAATGCATCATATAATACCCGAGGTTACCCTTTAATGCAGGTGTCAAGTAGGGAATTCTTATATTTTCAAGGGAATCTCCTTTGTCTGCTTTATCTTAGAGATTTATCTGGACAGGCCTAGCATTTTTGATGAATTCACAGGCTTTTAATTTGGTTACACCTATTAGCTTAACTTGGTACCCTAACAAACTCCAAATCCCCCCCAAATTGAGTGCTTTTTAAATTATAAATGAGACAGATTGCAGCCATTTGCCAATACTTTTTAAATTATGCTTAACTAAGAACAGTGCAAAGACAATACACCTTATCAGCTTAAGTAGATATGTAAGGAAATACTCATTCTGATAATCATGACAGTGGTGTGTCACATAAGTTTGGACAGGGGCACAAAAGACTGGCAAAGTTGTGGAATTCTCTAAAACAGACTAATTTTTAGGTTAGGGTCTGAAAGAGATATCATTGGGAGGCTCAGTTATTCACAGACAAGGATGAGGCAAATTAACCTCTTGTGTTAAACACATGATTGTGTAAAAGATAAAACCACATGGATTCTGTTAAGTTTTGTTTAACTGTTCTCACATACACAGTTTGTTTATAAATTTTGGCATTGTTGTATTTTACACATCCTCTCAGCTTTTGGAATCAGCATTGTTCAAATGTGACTGTTGCCTCTGTTTTTAAAATGCAGACTGCTATTTTGCACTGGTTGTCATCAGGCAAGGAAATTGTACATGACTGATACAGTCCTTAATATCTGTGCGTAATTTCTTTGTGGTCTGAAGTAATAAAAAACATATTTTCTCTTTGTGTGAGCAACTGCTTTAATATGGATTTTAGTCAATATCCTATTACTATTCTCATTGCTTTTCTTTTTGATAAATTCATTTTATTCTTCCCTAAAACTACAAGTAGTTGTAGATAAATAACACAAGGTGGCGCTACACAATAAAACTGGTCAAGGACGCTCTGCATAAGGAGTTAATTGCTGTAATCCTGACAGATCTGATGCTATCATATGAGTTAAGCCCCACAGATGATCTACTGTGATGAATTCAGAGTAGAGGCCTGATATCATCACCTCTTAGACTGACGGAACAGCTTAAAAGCTGACTGTTAGACCAGCTTTCCCTAAACAATTTTATCATCTTTACACTAACTAATAAGTTAATTCATTGGAATAAGTGGGCTTTGCAAGAGCTGGTCATAAAGTAGACAAAAGACACAGGAATAGGATGTATTTAACTTGAAGATCTCCTACAGACATGTTTTAAGAAATATAAAAATACTTGCCTTTGAAGAATAATTGCATCTGATACAGCACATGACTGTGGAAGCAGCCTCTTAATGTCATTATTCTGCACAATGAAGGTCACACATTAATTAATAGGGTTATGAGTGAAGGGGAGCTGTAAATATTTGTTTTCTTACTACCTCAATATTACAAGTAGAATAAAAAGTAGCCTATATCTTGAGATTTACTTCAACATTGTCTGTAATGTACTAATATGGCTGTAATGTGCTGTAAAGGACCTTGAGATATTAAATTCACTTAGCCAATATCCCCTTTAAACATTTTTGCGAGTTACTTAGTGAGGCTGTTGTGAGATTGTTTCTGCTGTAGCGTGTTTCAGTGTTTGTGACAAGTTACGTCTCTTCCAACAGGTGGCAGTGTTGTCAAACAAATGAAATCAAAGCACCAAAACCTGCAGTGCAACTGCCTCAAAGCCAAAATGTTGCCTCCACCTTCGGAAGACTTTGAAGTCTACATGATGGATTTATTGTCTGTAAGTTTGGCTGACTTTTTCAAAAACAGAAGAATGTGCACATACTGCCTTGGTGAGGGGACATGTGACATATATTATGATTTGTTTGTTCTTTATGTTTGTTCAGTTGTGTTCTGAGTTTCAAAATCATGGGCCAGCATGCAAGATTCTTACCACCACAAAGAAATTAGGGTATTGTTGTTTCACACAGTCAACTAGTGAAGTTCTCACTGTAATAAATTATTGGAGATGAAGGTCATGTTGCTGCAAAAATGCTAGTTTTGCATAAATCAAGAACGATTTTTGGGAATTTGTGTCATGACAGCTGCTCAGACCACATTGCATGTAACCATAAAAACACATTTAAACTCCTTCAGTTAGGCATAAAAAAGCTTCAAAATCACAAAGAATTTCACAAGGAAATAATGCTCCTTTGTTGATTATTAAAAAACAATTTTTGAAAAACTAAGGCATGAAATGTGGGTGCTTCTGCAAGTAAAGTGATAACTACGTTTATATATTGCATACTTCGCTGGCTTAAAACAGGTCACTGTATTTATTTCCATATCACAAGATTCAGGAAGATGACACAAATTGTTTTCATGTCAAATGACACACCAGAATAGATCAGACATTGTATGATACATTGTATGAGACTCCATTCTTACAATGGTAGGCGGTACGACTTACAGTACATGTAACTATAAATTATAGGAGTTTTCACTGTTGCAGTTAGCCAGAATGCCTCCTTACTCTCTTGTTCTCTGAGTTGTTTTTCCCGTTTGTTGCCCTGTGGCACTTTAGTGTGGTTTCTCCAGAGAGGCGTACATTTGGCTTTTCAAGGCTCTCTGAGAATGAAATACCACTGTCTGCCTTTGCATGCTCAGACTGGGGGCTCCAGGCTGGTACTGTGGTGGTTCTGTCTCCGTCTGACGGGGTGAAACAGGCTGGGGTCATGGGACTGGCTGTACCAGTCATGAACCAAGAGGAGTACTGGATTAGTATTTTGTTCATAAATTTTATGTTTGTTCTCCATACCAAACCCTACAGCAGGCCTATATTGACTTGAGTGTAAGAGCACTGTGAAGATATAATATATACAATGTCATAATGTTTAGATAATACAGCCCCCCTCCTCCTTTATCGCAGTGGTCATGCTTTTTTGGAAGTGATGTCAGGTGGCAGAGGTCCACTGGAGCTTTCTTAAACATAAAGCAGGCAGCACACAGACTTGCCTTGAGAGGCCTGTGTTAGAGGCAGCTGATTCAGGGCTTGGAAGTTGTTTAGAGTCCCTGAAAGGGTTTGTGTTTCAGTGCTACCTCATGACTGTAAGGAGATGTTTGCTAAAACACATCATTTCCTCATACTGATCTGGCATCATTCTCAGAAAGAATTCTTTCATCTGTAGCAAGCCTGAAACTGTATTATGACCTCTCATTGTTTGATATGTGCGCATTAGTGCCATCACAAAGTTACATTAGAGCGCTGACTGCCTGTGCTATGATTATTTTGTCACCACTGGTCGGTTATGTAAGTGTTGCACTCTTTTGTTCATATAAAACATACTTCAAAGTGTTACATGAGCTGACCTTGAGATATTTAGGTCATGTAAGACATTTTACTTGTAGCTTGTGCTAACTTTTGACCTGTTTTCTGGGAGTGACTTAACAGCCTTTGGTTTTAAAAAAAACAGTCTTGACAGTATGCAAAATTCATCTACTCTCTGGTTGCTGTTTCCTCTCTGTGTCAGTCTTTGTGATGGATGTATAAGGAGAACTGGATACAGTATTGGAAATGGTGCCCCATTCATTCCTATAAATGTTGCTCAGTGACACATGAAAGTTTAAAAATGTCGAAATTTGAGTGTAAAATTACCTGCATCTTCTGCCTAGCTAAAACACTGTAGGGCCTATAGTGCATGTCCACTAGAGACCTCCAACCAGCTAAGCTAACTTGAATTGGGATCAAATGACTCTTTTAAACTTTTAAATGTTTCAGAATGGATTGGATTTGATGGTGAAACAAGTCATTTCAGAGGGGTCATGACAAAGAAATGTATCCACCATTTTATGAATGCTTCTTTTGCTTCTGAGAAAAAGTCTTTTTGGCCTGTTTCTGCCACATGGCATTGTAATTGCACAATGTGGCCACTATGCAAGGCAAATGGGATCCGTAGTCAGCCAATTTAGCTAACAAGTTGGATTATGAACTACTACTGGTACTAACAAAACTGGTACTACTGCTAGCTAGTACTGGTACTGTGGTGTTCTGTCTCCATCTGACTGGAAGAAACAGGCTGTAACCATGAATTATTTTGTCGTCTTTGTCAAGGCGACAAAGCACAAGTACTTTCCAAATGTAAAAACCACTGAAGCTGTGGTTGGTAGTTCTGGAGAAACAGCCAAGCAAGCCGCTCCCTCAAAACACATGAATGCATACCTTTCGGTTTTTATGTCCAAATATGCTGCCAGGCTACCTAGCAGTTACTACTAACTAATATGGGTATTTATTGCACTATTGGTTTGGCAGCACTCACTGCTATCAAGCTAGCGCAGTCCTTCTCCATGTCCTCTTTGAGATGGCGAAAATTTTTGCACTTCTTAACAATGATAAGGGAAGAAATTTATAAAAAACAGTTAAACATTTTTTTCCAAATACTGGTTGAATTTTAGTGAAATAAAGATCAGCACAATTGCACTTTAAAACTGTGATTTGTTGGTGTTCCCCACACAGATCGTCTAAATTTTAGTTTTACACCATGTTTTTCTCCTAGTTATTCAGATCTGACCTGCACTGGCTCCATGCCCTCCTAGTGGGATTCGCTCCACAGTAGGATAACTGTTGAGCTTCTATAGTGGTACATCTTTAAGAAATTTTGGTTGCACTTTCTCATCCATTATGTGACTAGCTCACAATAGCTTTAGCGATATGTCTGCCTAGCCTCCTCAAGTGGTCCTGTGCAGTGAGCGCACAGGCAAAGTACATGATTCAGGCAAGATGACATGATTAGATGGACTTGCTACAGGCCTGTAACAGCCATAAATACCAGATTTGTTTCTTTGTATTTTTGTCAGAGCATTTAATTTATTGATTGCTGGTGGAATGTAAAGAAAAGTTCAGCAAAAATAAAAACAAAAACTTTATTACGATACATCATCTAGCCTAGTTTTAGCTTTAAGGTGCTATGTGTTAAGTGGAGCCCTTTGTCTTAGTATGATAGTGTATTGTCCTTTCCCACCCTCATTAGAGTGCTTATCTGTAGCTGGTTCTTAGGTCAGAACCCACTGGTCCCCAGAGGCCCACAACTGGTCCCGGTTAGTGATGTTCTTGTTTGCTGAGCTCTTGTGGCTTCTTCAACCCGCTCAGCCTATGGCAAGGCTTGGTTCGGTGAGATGTGCTTACTTTGTCAAAGAGCCAATCACCAATTCATTCCCAAAGCCTCAGAGGTTCAAAAGCCAAGTGCATAATTGCTCCTTAAATCAATCTGCAAATTTCGTGGTATCCGTGCTGCAAACAGTTGGCCTGGAATCGTTTATTCACAAGGAACGGCTGTCCATGGTATGTATTTAGTCACAGAAAATACTACAGTGAAAATTGCATTCGGATCACAGAAGATATGTTCAATTATGGGCCTGTGGTTCACATACATTTTACATTAAGCCGAGTACAATTCATCCCATTTGTTCAGCCTTTATGGGTATGATTGTGTTTTTGTGGCTCTGTTGGTGGGACAGGCCACACAGCTAGAACTGTGTCCCGACTCTGCATCCGAGTGCTTTCCCCCATATGTTGAGAAATTTTCCCTCAATCCCTCTGCATGAACTTCAGTCAGCTGCTGCTGTGCGCGCGAGACAGAGAGACATAAGAGGCAGACAGTGTGGTTAAAGCAGTGTCACTTAAAAAAAATAGACAGGACTCATCTCCACCTTAATAACAGCTCCTCTGCACACACACTTTGATGCCTAGGGCTTTACGAGTGCTGTTTAATACACGCTGTCCTGCTTGCTGCTTCTCTCTGTGTCTCTCTTTTGAGTTTTCTGTCTCTATCTCCTTCCTCCTTCCCTCCCTCCTTCTGTCTTTCTCTCTCTCTCTGTCTCTTCCCTCCTCCTCCTCCTCTCCCTGCTGTATTTGCAGGCAGCTTTAGTGCCAGACACCCTGAGGCAGCGGTAGCGCCAGCGAGTCTTCCCACCTCTGTTTTTGTGGTGGGAGATGACATGTCGAAGCTTTGAAGGGCAGGGGAAGGGAGGGAGAGGGGGAGGGAACGGGAAGGGAGGGAGGGAGGGAGCACATCACTCTGTGTGGAGGAAAAGCAAGGGACCCAAAGAGAATGTCATGTGGCCTGCAGTCCGCCCAGATATTCTCTCTCTCTCTCTTTCTTTCTCGGGCTGTCTATGTGGGCAGGCAGGAATGGCGACAGGAAGCAACCCCCCTCCTCCTTCCTCCCTTCATCCTCCCTTCAGCTCTTCACTCACTCAGTCTCTCACTCCTCATGTCCCCCCCCCCCCCCACACTCCACCACCCCCTCTTTTCCTCTTCCCCATCCCACCTTCCACGCCTCTGCTGCTGCTCATGCTTCTTCTCTCGTTTCTCCAGGCCCAGTTTCTGTTGTGCGAATTTCTCTAACTGCATTTTACGTTTTTTTTCCCCCCACATCTCTCCTGGTTGTTCTGTCTCGCTCACCCACAGGCGTGCCTGTGCATCATAACTCACTTGGTGTTGAAGTGTAAACTATGAGTGAGTAGCAGACAAAACATGTTTGAGATCAGAACCTCAGGCAAAACTCACCCTCTCACCTGAGAAAGAAAGAAGCATCAGTACTTTTCCAAAAATTTTGGTAAATTATACTTATTGTTGTCAAATACATGCACTTTATGCTAAAATAACTAGCAAAAGACTAAGAGTAGACATAGATAACCATAAAATAGCTGGAAATGTGAGCTGGTTTGTCAGGTATTAAACTGTTTATATTTCCTCTGGAGGAATGCTGTGTTTGTGTACTAATTTGTGTATCAGAGCAGTGGGATTAGCACTGAGGCAGACAGGATGGGGCCACACAGAAATGATCATAGGCCTCTCTGCTCTGTTGAAGGTATGGGGTATCGTCTCAGCTTTGTTTGGCTCACAGAGAAAACACAAGACGCTCACAGTGATTTCTTCCAGTCAAGCAAATAAAATGATGAAAGGAAAGTAGAAGCCGCCACTGGGGTATAAAAAAATTTTTCCACTGTCTTTGATATGAGCCTCTGATGGCACTTCAACCATACCTGCCTGTTCTTATGTGGCTGCCCTCTCTCACCTGTGTACTTTCAAAGCAATCAGTTACACATTGTGAAGCTCTCAAACAGAAGCAGGGACTTTTTACGTGGGTATTTTTCAAAGTGGAGACAGAAGATATACCATCCAATGCCCATAGAGAGATCAAGCCACTTTTTATGTGATCTTAATTCAGTGCGTGGCTTGGTTGAGTCTTGTCCTGGTTTCAGATCAACAAAGGCAGCACAGGATCAGGGGCAGGCAAATAACCTGAAGGTAAAAACAGAAGGGTAAGTTGCCTTTTCTAGCCCAGGTGAGCTCACTGGAAGCTGTGTCTCTGTGTTTGTGTCGCTTATGACATAGTATTTGTGTCTGCATGTGTTTTGAGTGGATTGTATCACTGCAGGCCAGTTTGATATTCCAAGTCATTACCAGCGTCAGAAAGGGAAGAGATTACAGGGTACAGTGGCAATAACACACACTATTAGCAAGACAAGGTGTTATTATGCCTCTGGTGTCAGGTGAGATGTCAGAGCAACTAGTCTGTGTCATCCTTACAATTGCTGGATCAGCAGGCTTACACGGTAACATATGAGTAATGCAAACAAGCGAGAACTATATAAATCTTTACTGAATGGAGAATCATGTGATTATCTGCTTTGTTTTTTGATAATCCAAGGCTTTTCTTAGCGAGTCTTTGATGTCAAAGTGAAACATTCTGTACAAAAATACATTTTGATACAACATGACATTTGCAAACACTTAGTTGTGTAACTTGTCATCACATCGCAACATGTAATCCTGCTATTGTTTGGATAGTCACAAACTACTGTTACAGTGCAGTTTTTTCTTTCACTTTCAGATTTGAAATTCTCTCTGAGAACTCTTTTCTGTACAGTGTGTTAAAAGCATTAAGAAAATGCTTGCGGCCACAAATGTGAATGAGCACATAAATTTCGCCTGGCTCTTTTTTCCCTCCGTCTTTCTTGTTGCGTCTAAATTTTCCATGCCTGGCCTCCCTACTGCTGAGAGTGCTGTTCCTCGAAGCCGCAGTGTATTTTGAAGCAAGGTCGGGAGAGAGCCAGTGGCTCCAGAATCAGGCACAAGACTCCCAGTGTTCCACTGTTCGGCTTGCTCTTGGCACCAGCTTCTGACCAGAGAGGTCTAGCTAGCCACAGCCACTGTGTGTGTGTGTCTGTGTGTGTCTGTGTGTGTCTGTGTGTGTGTGTGTTTTTTTTTTGTGTGTGTGAACATATATAGCCCCCCCCCCCAAACTTCTAAGCCTATATAGAATTGCTTTGGTTGACTCATTTATGGGCTCTCCCACACCGAGGTGTGAGTCAGAGAGGCTCAAGCACAGTTTCTTTTGGAGGAATTTTTTAGTTTTTGTTATAGCCCCCAATCCAAACCCCTCATATGCACACAGTCTCCCTAATAGTAAAGTACACATGAAACTAAAGTGGAGGAGGGCCCAGATGTAGTGGAGTTTGACAAATCTGAACACACAAGCAATTCAGGGGAGCACCTCTAAATTAGTTCCATACCTTGGCTGACAGTGGTGAGGTCATCCCCCATAGAAAAAGAGTCTAAGCTGGTGATCCTGACAATGCTCAAATTTCATACGCTCTCTGCTGCTGTCATTATAGACCATCATACAAAATGTCAAGTATTTACAGGAGGATAGTCTGTCGTCAACCATAACCTGTTCTGAAAGATAGACCTACAGCATTTTGTTTAAAAAAAGTGAAAAAAAAATGGGAGGGGAAGGTGGACCACACATCAAAACCTCACACTCGATTAACACATATGGATCTGACATTAATCCTGAAGGTTCCTTTAAGTATGTCAATGGAAAGCCATCCATCTGTCTTCGTCCTCAGACAGAATATCCACCCGGGGTCTAGAAGTCTAGGACGCAACACGCAAAACCACAGCGAATATAAATAAATGGCTGTATTTCTCTCCCTGCCTTTGTCTGGTCAGGACACTCCATGGAGAGCCTGCCAAGTTGAGCATCTACATTTGGGTTTGGCTGTTCCCCTCTCCCGACAGCTCAGCCTAGGCCAAACCACAGGAAAAGGAAGCGAAAGGTCCTCTCTGAAGGGCTTATAAAATATTGTCCGGGGTAAAAATGGCTGATGTGAATGGCAACATTCAGTCCCTCCACTACAAACAAAAGGCCTTTAAAGGAGAAACATGGGGTAGTCGCTGTTGTTTTTACTACCTTTGCTGCCCAAACCCTCTTGTTTTACTGTTTCTCATAGTTCATTTGAGTTTCTAGTAAGTGCCTTGTGTTTCCTGGCAGAGACATTGTGCATGATATGGTGTAATAACCTCCGAAGCAGCTCTTTAACTGTTTATTAGCACTGCTCAGACATAGTCATGGCTTAAAATTCCCTAGAAACACCATCTAATATAAATGTTGTCAGTGCTGTCACTGCATGTAGAGTCATGCACGGGTTTTAATGCTGTAGAAATTAACATTACAATCACAAAATCTATAAAGTTTGTATTTTTTCAACCAGAGATTCTGGTTTCATGCTATTTTTAACCACCGCAGTTTAATTTAACATTAGTCAAGTTGGATTAAATTTTCACTGATTCAAATCCACAAAGCATTAAAAAATTTAAGAGGAGATAGAGTTGCTGCTGCTGGTGAGTCTTTGGGAACGGCATCCAAAACCCTGACCCTCAGTGTAGCCCCTCAGTTGCTAAAATTGAAATTAGCACCCTACATGATTTTCTTGGGCATTGCCAATAAAACATTAATGCTCTGCTGACTTTCAGTGCAAGATTAAAACATTATTCTAAACACCTGTGGTCGAAAATATGAATATTTTATGTTGAAAAACAAAAATCTTTACAGCATTAGTTTGAAATTTGGGTAATTGTATTCACTTTCTTGCTGAGAGTTTGATAAGAAAAGTGATACTACTCTTACATCTGTATGCTTCAAAGCTACAGACATTGGCTGGTTAGCTAGTCACAAAATCTGCCAATGGCCACCTCAAAATCATACTAAATGACACACTAGATCTTTGCTCAGAATGTACAAAAAGCTAAGTGTAAAAAGACATATTACAGTGTCACTGTTATGTGTAAGACCATTTGTTGGCCACCCCTTGGAACTTCCTTCAGTCCATATCTAACATGTTAATTAGTGATCTTTATGGATGCTGGTAGGTGGTTTTGTTTCTTTTGAGCAGATCCAGGCTAGCATTTTCCTCATTTTTTCCAGCCTTTGCTCTAAGCCAAGCTAACTAGCTGCCAGCTGCAGCATCTTATTTAGTATTCAAGTATGAAAGTGGTAACAATCTTCTCTTCCAACTCTCAGGGTAAAAGCAAATTTCTCAAAATATCAAGTAATTAGGCTACTTTACTATTACAGCAGTATTTGTGAACAAACACGTCACACTTTCAACTTTTAGTACCACACAAAGTTGCATTCAAGCCTCCTCCGTTTTTAAGTGTTAGTGCCCGAACCCTAAAATTGATTCCACAACTGTAAAAGGCTTAGTTACAACTTAACCAATGCACAGAATACTTGCAGTTTAAAAACCTAGCTGTGAAATTGAACTGATATGCTATGTGGAGGTCCTGGTAAGGTCCTCTTCCATTCCAATGTTTTTCTGTTTCTGGACCGTGGAGTTTTAACCTCCCAACAAACACACAACCAGTGTATAACACTAACCAATGTCACAAATACTTAAAGTCAAACAGTAAAGCAAACTATTCGCCTCCTACACACACAGTTACAAACCAAAGACACAAACATGCACCACACACATCCTCCCACTCTTCCATCCGCTGTCTCTTTCTTGACAGTGTCTGTGACAAAATATAGCTGTTTGTTTTCATGCGTGTGTGCAGTGTGATCTGCATATATCATCCTAAAAGCATAAAAACATATTTAGAGTTTGTTTCAATAAACGTGCACTGACCTACACACTCGTAAACATATGTAGACGGGAAAGTGAAGCATGAATGCATGGTAAAATGCACTGGTGCATGCGGCGTATGCACGCATAAGGTGTGTGTTCGAGGACTCCGTGTGCCAGTGTGCTGTGTGTGGAGGGCCATCTGGTCACCCATGCCATGCCTTGGTCCCTGTGAAGTGCTGTCAGCGTGGTCGTTGTGGTCTCCCGTGGCGACTGAAGGCTTGCTGCACAGCACTTCCAGCCCAGGCAGCCGACCTCAGAAAAGGAAATTTGGGTCGCTCAAATGGAGGGGTTGCTCCCGAGCTATTTACAGAGCCCTCTACCGGTCCAGCGCCACCCACGATATTCCATATGAGAACCAGTGTGTGTGGTGCCTGTGGTGTGGTGTGTGTGAGTGTTGGGAACCGAGGGGGGTGGCGGGGTAAGTGTGCGTGTGTATGTGAATGCAAGTGCTTTTATGAGGAAATGCAGGCCTTATATTCATGTCGGCAGGCACGTGTGGTGTGTCCCGGCTTACAAATGCATGTCTATTTAATTCTTTATTAAAACCATTAT
Organism: Ctenochaetus hawaiiensis; assembly: GCA_029783645.1. Lineage (NCBI taxonomy): Eukaryota > Metazoa > Chordata > Actinopteri > Acanthuriformes > Acanthuridae > Ctenochaetus > Ctenochaetus hawaiiensis. The sequence goes on along the minus strand of JAPZDY010000014.1, from coordinate 13,256,062 downwards.
ATCCTATTATCAGAAACCTGCTACTGTACACTTTATTTTAAGCTGCTGCCAATAAAATAATTAGCAGCACAAGTAAACAGACACACTTTGTCTTTGGCACACATGTCAAATGCCATAGATGAAACATTTCTCATTCTACTGCAACATAAGAACACAAAAACCACAGATGCATATTCCATGAATCATAAATCACTGTCAAATGTATGGATATTGTATCTAAAGACTGCATACTGGAGCTGAGACTAGGCCAATCCTTTTCTAACCTTGCCTGTGTAAACATCTGGGGCGTCATGGTGGCAGATCATGGAAATATGATGAGGATATGGAGAAGAGCGGAGCCTCACATTAATGAGAAACCTGCCTGTAGGAAACTTTGGTTCAAGTGAGATCATGGGCATTTCTCTTTTGATGCCCATCAATTGGGTTTAGTGGTTTTCTGCTCGAGCTGTGTAGACGTAGGGAATAATGCTGAAACAGGACTGTGGGTCCATTCGGCAAGACGCAGACAATCTGTTGTATATTCACAATATTTTAGTGATAAACCACATCTAGTCTACTGAACACAAGCAAAACTCAATGAATGGAGAACTGGGAAAATCAGTTGAACAGATGAACATGTTTATAGCCATATCATAAGCCGTGGTAAGGTAGGGTCAAGTACAAGAGCAAAAATGAGCACTTCGCCTACGCCCCCCTTGATGTATCTAAGAGAGGTAAGCAAGTAAACAATCTCTTACACGCCTACAGGCTGAGGACGGTCCACTGCCACCCAAGGGGAGACCTCCAGCATTTCTCAAAGTATCCTTAGGTTGTGAATATTAGGTTAAGGTTATTTTAGGCCGACCCGCTCCAGAAGAAAATTACAGTGCAAGAAAGGGGGTGAAAAACCAAGTGGGCTGTCCACCATGTAATTTTCCTGTTTCTCTTTCAAAGGATGAGGTATTCCTCGAGGAAGCCCTGTTAAATTTACAAGCCATGACCCCGCATCAGTGGGAAGGAGGCTTCTCTGACAGGGAAGAAGAGGCATGGATGGAGCTTCATGATTTTATGTCCAGCACTTGATGGAGCTATGTCACCGCTTTTCAAAATCATATCTGTTCAGAAGGTTTTTATAGTTTGGCTTGGTATTCCAGAGAAGGTGATAAATCACACCTTTTGTACCTCTGTCACTGCTTAGCATCAACACTCATGCATACCAGTATGGCTGGCATAAGACTCTTGAACAAGACCCTTTGGCTGATCCAAAAAAACCTCACCCTGAATAAAGGTCTTTCCTGCCTGAACAAGAGAGCAGCCTTTGGAAGAATGAAGATGATCACTGCTTACTCCTTAAGTGTTCCTCCAGACGTCTCAACCATAATTATGCCAGTCTAGGAGAATTACAGGTACCCTGGCATTACCTCTAATACGCACCAAGATACACACACACTTACCTTTTCTTTATCAAAAGGTGCTACACTCTTGTTTTCTCCTGGTTCAAGTTCATAAGTTGCTCAGAAAACCATTTAGCTTTGCTACTTTGATCTTTGCCAAGAGTTTCTTACTGGCTATAATTACGCATGAACATCTCATGCTAAATTACAGCCAAGGAATTCATGAGGCTCGAAAGCAAGCGATTGAGAGTGTTGACACATATTGCTGTTAATGCACTGCTAATGCATCATCGATAACTCCTCCTCCAGAGTCTTTCAGAGCATCCTCATCTACGAGCTGCAGTACGAGGCCGTATATTCTTCCTCTGAGTTTCCAAGGGGCCCCTGCTGTAGCGTGGGGAGGGGGGAAGGGATGTGCGCTGCAGTGCGGCTTGCTGGTTAATTATGGGTCGCGAGCTGCAGCTCGGCTGGCCTGGGCGGGTGTTGGAGCCAGTGGGTCTGGCACAGGGAGGTCTGGCCACAGACCCCGGCGGTGACGGCATGAAGTCTGGGACGAGTCAGAACACCAGCCCGGGGTTTGGAGCATTCCTCGCATTCCCTCCTCCCATGGCTGCCTGCCCGTGTGTGTATGTGTAGATGTGTATGAGAAAGAGAGCAAGGGAAGGAAATGTGTGAAGGATTCAAAGCGTGTGCATGTTCATAAGGACGTGTGCATGTTTTCGTACTTGCTGTATGGATTGTGTGTCTGAGCGCAAAACAAGACAACGTCAATTTAAAGCCCATCTCAACAAGTGGTATCAGAGCTGAGAGTGAGAGTAACAGAAGTTTTGGATGAAATTGCTGTCACTAAAGGGACAGATTTCTTTGGCACACTTATATAGCTGAATGATTTTTTCCTCTGTAACTAGTCTAATGTCTTTACACTTGTTTAAAGCAGAGCAGGGCTCGGTTTCTTCTGTTTCCCAGTTGAGAAACACGTCTATCCTCAAGGCAAGAACCAGAAAAGTTGCGTAAAAGATGTGATTTCCTACCATTAAAAAGTATAAAAAAGGGGCAAGAATGACTCTTTGAAACCTGAACTTCATTTAATAAGCATACTTTTACAGGATAAAACACCATCATGCCTTAAGAATAAATTTAATAAAGTTTCGCAATCGCAGTGTTTTCAAGCTTGTTTCAATATGACATGACAGATTGGCAGCAGAACAAAACATTAGATAGATAAGAGGCAGCACAATAATTAATTTTTGTAAGAGTCAGCAGAAAATAAAATTCAGTCTGTTCCCCTTTGAGAGTTTTGCCATATTTCATTGCATGGTGTGAACTGAAATTGAGTTTCTCACATGGCACTAGTTGCTTTTTATAATATCACTATGTTGATATTCAAAGAGAACTGAGCTGACACAAAAAAGTACTCAATAAAGTGATTGAAAAAAGTACTCAATAAAAACTTAAGATGTAATGGTATGGTGTTGTAGGACTTAATTTTACAGTTTTATATATATATATATAAACTATTTTCTATTAGATTAATTGAAAGTATCCTGAAAATAACTGTCAGATTATATTATACAGTTTATAGGGAAAACATGAAAAGTCCTTGAAAGTTTTTTTTAGGCACAAATGAATATTCACTCATTGTACTCCATATGTGTTAAATTGAATACTAACCTATGGACAATTTACACAACTTTTTAGGCTCAGCTGAGCTGTTTAGCACCAATCAAGAGACATTTAAAATAAATTGACTGCCATTGTAATTATCTCTATTTACCTTATAATAACCATGTAAACACCAAATAGTTCTTTCCAGGAAACTGACATCTTACATCATTCTTAGCAGAGGTTAAGTGATTAGGTTTAACTTTACGCCTGCAGAGGCAACCTCTCAGCAGGTGTTTAAAGCACTTTTAAAGCATTTCTATGTGTGTTCAGAGGAGACAAGACCTGCTGCAGACACAGACAGACACAGCAAAGAGGACGAGGAAGTCTCTGCACACTGAAACACAGATCAAAGCACGCAGCTTGTCAACAGGCTGCCGTGTGTACTTAGTTCAGACAATTCTTTACATTTACTCTTTTTTTTTCCTTCCTCAAGCAGTCAAGTCAAATGTGGTGTCAATGTCAACATATTGACATATGGTAACCTTTCTCGTTCAGCTGTGGAAATTTCATAATTTTAAAACAGAGTCCTGAGGTCTTATTTTTAGCTGCCTTGATGTGGAGCTTTGCTTTAAAAAAACACTAACAAGGAAGGAACCTCCTCAGTTTCGTCTTCATATTCAAATCTGTGCAGCTTCCCCCAAAGGTAAAAAGTTAGTTTGCTTTAAAATAGCACCAAAGTGGGGGAGAGGGCCACCAAAAAAGCCCTATTTCTTTCTCCCCACACAACTTTTATTTTGACAAGGCTGGGAGAATAGGGTATTTATATATGGGGCTGTGTGCTGTGGTTTCTCCACAATTACAGAGTGGCAGTGCTTAGACTGGGAGGCGTGCTGAAGGTTTATGGAGGGGGACATGAGGGGACCAGCCCTCCCGAGCCTCTTACAGTCTGACGTATAGACTTAAATACCACACATTCATACAGAAACGTGACTTCCACCCCAGCACAATCAATATCAAGCTTACAAGACTTGCAGATGACTACGCTGTCTTCTGATGATCCCCTGGAGTAATGTTAATGTGAAAGCATGCATTTAAAAGTATGAACAGAATTTTTTCCAAGTTGAGCCAAACCTCCGTAGCCCCAAACCTTTACATTGCAATGAGGCTCAATTTCAGTGTTTAGAAGGTGGTCAGTAATGTTTTGAGTGGTTCTGGCGTGGGCTGGAGCCTCTCTTTGTAGATCTACTGTATTATGGTTGCGATATAAACAAGGATTTTCTACCAAACGTCTTGCACAACCGCTGCAAGCCACGTAGAGGAGAACAGTGGGAGTTTGTGTTTGTTTCATGGATGCTGTGTTGAATCTGGCATCAGCTTCTGCAGGGGTGAGCAGAGGGGGGAAGCGGGGGTTTGCGGTTCTGCCGGGGGAGCCTGGAAGTCAGTCAGGGCGGTGGCTGAACCACCTTCCCTCCACAAGCCTACATCCACCCCACTCCCCAAACACACACCTACATGTGAACACACAGTTTTTACAGAAGCACATATAAGCGCATATAAGTAGAAAGAAACACACACAAACATCCAGGCTTCATCTCCACTTTTGCCTCTCGAAAGCTTCTCAGTGCAGTGGATTGAGGGAGATGGCGTGCCAGGCAGGCAACAGGAAATACAAGACAGCCTTGTTTACAAGGACAGCACGTGATCAAGCTACACGCACCAGAAAGACTGGAGCCACAAGAGAGTAGAATTAATTAAACACCTCTTCAGCAGTCTGTAACAAACCAAATACCTTTGGTAGCTCTTTTGATGAGGATATAGACTTTTATTTTCACTGAAGATTATAATGCTTTAGACTTGCTCATGCCTGTCTATATGTCAAGCTTGGCTTTGAAATGTAATACAGCTCCAGGCCTGTGAGCGCTTTCGACAACAGTCAGTGAGCTTGTTGTGTCTCTGCGCAAGAATGACAGATACCTGCAAATGGAAAACAAACAAGCAGAGCCAATGCTGATAGATATACCTACGGTCTTCTCAGTGCACTGACACAGATTTTGGTTTGGCACAGTGGGCAGTGTATGTGTCAGCTATGTGCTGATAGCAGCTTCATCCTGTTGAATATTTTTAATGCCGAGCTGATCATCTGAATCTCCTTGTTCGTGTTTCCAGGCTTGTTCTTGTTCCCACCTACGCCTAGATTTAGTCACCATGGCGGCAAAACAAATACCTGCATCAAATGTGGCATTTCAATCACAAAACCTGCATTTTCTACCCACCTTAAAGGATATCATGATTTCTGAGTGGAGACAACAGTGCATTAAGGTGTGTAGAATGCATTGTGTGTTTGTTTGCGTTTGTGGTTGGTAGTCTTAAAGAGTAATGTGATGTACACAGTGTGGTTTCAAGCATAACTGAGAATAAATGAGAGAATATTGTGATGTCACAGGTCTGGTGAAATGTTAAGATGTCATTGACTGAGCTAGTGAGTGACTTACTGTAATATGAGCAGACTGTAACAGTACCCCACTGTCTGGCTGCAGGTTTTAAAGCAAATATGATGGTTGGATCATTTTTCACCTCTTCAAGAATATAACTTTTGTTTCAGAGTCATTATCCATCCAGCCATGACGGTAAATTGTGAAAAATACAATACAGAATAAGGTGTTTGCATAATTCCCACTTGCATTTTAACAGTGATATAAAAGGGTTAAGAACTTTTACTATGGTAAAAATATTAACACATCACTGTGATTACTGAATACACATTACATGTAAAGGTCCCACACTGAAACTGTTGTTTAAAGGGAAAATAGATCACATTAAACAAAATCTTTTAAAAGAACATAATTTTGTTATATATTTAAATTAGTTGTGTACTTAAATAATCCAGAAAATTCTGCCGTACGCAATAGTTACTGTTTAGCAATGATAACAGCAACTTCCCTTGATCCAATATTGCTTCAGGTCGCCATCAAACTTCATCTTTTGTTTATTGTTTTATATTAAAGACTCTACCGTGGCAGAAATTACATATTATGCATGTAAGTATAAGCATGAACATATAATCAGAGAAACATACTTTAGACCCACTCCAGACACATTTAAGGCGTTAAAAAAGACTGGTTAGAGACCCTGATAAGACTAATATTTTGTTTACATTTTTTTTTAGACATAAAAAAATAAAGAAAAACTCTGGAAAGTGCCTGATTCGATATATACTCATCCCTCCTTATTGTAAAATTATGAATTTATTACTCTGTGATTCTGTTATTCTCAGTTCTTGTGCTCTGGCAACTATTGCAAATTGTACAAGGTTTACCGGTGGGAGAGCTGTGTGCATCAGGATGCTTGCTAGAGGAAGCATTGGAGAAACTCGGCCAAAAGCTCCATGTTTGATACTCAGACTCAAACTAAATGTTTGAAACTCAGATGAGGAGTCTGTTCTGCACCAATATTGAGCATTGGCAGGTGTATAAGAATAGTAATAGTTGTTAGCACCTTTTATTTTATGTTTTGTTTTGTTTTTTTAAAAAATGGTAGTTGTGTTGAAGCAAATTGTCACTCTTTGCACTAATCTGTTTGCCCTGAGATAAAGATTTCATTTTTTTGCCTGCAATTGGCCTTTGATTTTGTAATTAACCAAATCTAGCTTGTCCAGGTTTCTTCTGATTCTCAGATTATAGGGACATGCTAAAACATCACTACCCTCAGCAGAGGAATGTTACAAGTAGTTTGCACCAAATCAAGTATAATATAGTCAAGGTCTGGCATATTAGAGATAATAAACATGAAAACACATTTTTGAGTAAAGGAGGACTATACTCTAAAAGTATTAGAAGTACTAAAAATATTGCAAAATAATGCGTATATGGCTCCTGTAACCATTAATAAAAATAATATTATCGTGCATTCATGTAACTGTTGAAGTACAACCCCGAATGCTAATTATAAGAGCAGAGTAGCAACAGCAATAATAAGAAAAACAACCACAATAACTATAATAATAATGACAACCGTTGTAAACTTTCCTTTCATCTGTCATTGGATTGTTTTATTTTTAAATTCTAAATATAATGAATATGCTGTAACGTCAAAATTACCCAGAGCCCAAAAAGTAAAATTTAAACAATTAAAAGGAAAATTTAAAACTGGATTTCTAAAATGTTTTTGCATGAAAAATGATTTAAGTTGTATGTTGTATGAGCAAATATACTTACACCATTGGAGCTTTAATACAACATTGTTTTAATCCCAGTTCTGTATAAAATATCAAGTAAAA
>JAPZDY010000014.1:13224094-13243369 GCA_029783645.1 Ctenochaetus hawaiiensis | reverse complement strand
TGTGTTGCTGGGATATGCACTGAGGCCAGCATGCTAACCATTAAGCCCCAGCCAGCCCTGTTTTGTAATACGTCTTTGCAACTTAAGAGGTGATAGTTTTATAAAATAGCCCTCCTTTAATTTCAGCATGTGGGCGGCCGGTTTGCTACCATTCACGAGCTCTCTTTGCTTTTTCAGTCTAATAAACAAACAAAATAAACTAAGAAAATGACAAGAGCGTAAATATTCTCACACCTATTTTCCTAACAGAACTAACAAGCTACTGCCTGCCATATTTGCAGCCAAAGATAGCTATGGCAAAGAGTATAGTGAGCAGCAGTTTGCAGTTACTCTTGTGGCATCCTGCCTCTTTGGTTTGAGGGACCTTCGACAGGTTGCCATTTCTAACATGACTCTTTTTATTAAGGCCACTACAGTTTAACAACTTACTTCAAGGACACAGGGTTGTTAGTATCATCATCCCTGAACTTTGATATGCTTGGCTGGACCATATTCTGATGCTGCTGTCTATCTGTCTGTCTGATTTTAAAGCTGTGCATGAGGAGTGTACAGCCTGGCCCCACCGTCCACCTTACTTTTGGCATTTATGGGAAAGAAAAAAAAGATACTCTTGACAACAATGAAGGAAATAAATAGCAGCTCCAAAAGAGAAAGCACATACTGAATCATAAACCACACTTTCAGACTTGCATAGGTGTTCTCCGTTGAGTTTTTCTGACTATGTCGAGCACTTGTCTTTGTTAGCTCATGGTGGTAGGAGGGAGGAAGGGGGTCTTGGCATATTCCCTCAGGGTGCAATGGAAAATCCCATCCCATCCTGTCCTATGTATTTCTCTGGTAGTGAGGTCAGCTCTTCTAGCTAACCGCAGGCCTCAGGACTGAAGCCCGATGACTGAATGAGTGAAGTCATTTTACCAGGTGGGATCACTGGGTGGCAGTGTTGAGCCAGAAAGATGAAGAAGGAAAGAGCTTAAATGGGAGAGTGAAGTCTGGCTTTATGCACACACACACGCACTGCAGTATGTCCACTGCAGGCTGGATTAACATGCAAAACATAAACAAAATCCCCAATAAAAGACATGACAGCAAAGCTTTTGTGCTTTTTTTTGCACATTTCTATTATTTTGTTACCTGAAACTGTCAGTTTCAGGTGTAAGGGCCTTTAGCGTATAAGACACAGAACACACACCAAAACTTTTTTAGACCAAGCGACCCCAATGTTCCCTTAGGGCCCTGTAAGTTACTGAGGGCATTGTGTGTTGATTCTGAGTCTGAGGGACTTACCTGTCACCAGCTATAGCCCAGAGGATAGGCCCCTGTCTCTACTTTGTTATAGCAGTGACAGGGGGACAAGAGGATACCTCCAAGAGAACCTTGTTTCAGTGATCACATGATGATGAAGTGACCTGGTCTGGATTCATAAGTGTCGATGGCGACTGTCAGCACTTGTCTGATTGGTGGCTGTCCCTCAAAAATGTTAGTGAATTGATTAATGTTGAAATCATAGAAAGAGCATCCTTTATTCATGGTGAAGTGTGATTATGATTCATAATATTTTTATATTATCTATGTTATTTTTGCACGAGTTGGACAAATTGTTGCTATATTGTTAGTGTGTTGTTTTTTGGCTTGCTGCATAAGAATATTCCACATGACCTCATCTTCATCTGTCTGAAGACCTGACCCTTTGCACTCTCTCTGTAAACCTCTCTGTCTCAGTCGTTCTGGAGTGGAGACATGCCCAGCTCTCCTTAATGGCCCTTTGTTCAACCTGCAGGCTTACAGGTCAGGGGTCAACTGCACCTGAGGCCGATTCCCACAAACAAAAGCTCTGTGTTTACTGGCACCAGGCCACCACTTCCCCGTCTCTTGCAGGACACAAACACACACGCATACACACACACAGAACATGATGATGAGCGGCAACAGGATAACTTAAAATAATTTATTTTAAATATCTTGGTGTCCATATTTCTATGCATTTGTGTATTTGTTAATATAAAATAAAATAAAATGATTTTTTAATGTATTTGTAGAGAAAGCAGTTCAGGATATTAAAAAAATAACTTAAGGGATGAAGAAAATCATATAGAAACAAAAAAACAGAGCTTAGGATGTTTCTATACTAGCATGCTAAACTCATGCTTTTTTTTTTTTTGCATGGAAAAAAATGTCCTCTTCTTCCTTAACAAATACATGGAAAGTTTTGGCCTCAGAAAGGAAGGTATGACCCATTAAAGAAAGTGAAACCAGGTCTGAAACCTCGCCTTAACCTCAACCACCAAAACCAGTCTAAATTAAATCTAACTTTTTATCCCTAAATTCTAAATCAAAACTGAAGAAGTGGATTGGCATTTTCAGAACCAATTTGAAAGACTGCAAAAAATTATTAACTTTACCACAATTTCCAAAGGAAACATATAACAGAGAGTAAAAAAAAAATTGGAAACGATTCCAAGCAATATCTATGTGTCAACACTTCCAACACAAATATCATGTAATACTCTCAAACTCTGAGCATGGCAATCAACCAGGAAGCGAAGCCTTAACAATTCCCTGTACTTCCTGCGTCAGACACGGCCATTCTCAGCTCCTCTGGCACCCAGTCAAGGACAGCAGATGGGAATCTTTAAGCTGCCACACATCCGCCCACGGATGGGAGCATAAGGGGGCTGCGCTGACCAGATTGAACCCTGAGATGGAATAGAAGAATCTGTCAGTGGCTGTGTGGGGACTGGGTGGCGGTGGTTGGGCTTGAGGGGGGGGTTGTTGGCAGAGGGGGGTCCTACCTGTCAGGACATGAGTAGAACAGGTGAACCCCCGTCCCCAAGGCCCTGCTTGCAGGGCCTGCATTTGCTTGCACTCGCACACAGACACACACACACAATCTCAGGCCAGCCCCCTCCACCTGTCACTCTGGGAAGCAGCAGGGTGCCTCCCTTTATTCATCCCACCCTTTTTCACCCCCTCTATCTCAGTTACACCCCCATTTCTGTGCTGTATGAATAGCTTGGGGCTACCTGTACCATACCTTCTTTAACTTCTCTGCATTAAGCTGTTTGCTGTTGTCATCCATGTAGTTGTGTAGACCCAGACATTACTCATTTCTGTAGCATATAAAAATATACAAGTTTTCAAACAATAACTGTTCACTTTGCCACTTTTTTATCACTAGCTTATGCGTACCACTTTGTAATAATTTTTCTTCCTCCTGGGTAAAAGCGATGTCACAGTAAATCAAATAAAGGCCATAAATTTATTTGCATTTGTTGTACGTAAGTGGTGTCAGTTAAGTCTCAGTGAGTAATGCATACCGCTCCTCCAGCGACAACAGTTGCTTGTTTGGTGCAAGTAAAATGAATGTGTAGTTCGCGTGAGCAGCGACATCTGCTACCTTTGAACAGACAAATAAAAGCAACACAAACAACATTAACAGAAAATCCAAATAAGACACCACAGTTCTACCCGCACTCTTTGATTAACAAGCGATCTCTGGGGAACCGCAGGGCAGACCCACCACAACTTACTACTAAACAACAAAACAAACACTACGACATGTATTACATTAGACATTATGATTAAGTGGCTGCAGTGCATCAATTAAATCACTCCAAACACAGGAGGTCTACTCAGAACCTAAACTCTCATTTAACAGAAGAACACAGTTAGTACAGAAGAGTGCGGCTCTATGTTCAGTTGAGCTTGTGGGAATATTCTTTTGGATGGCAAAAGCTGATATTCTTTAAATGAAATATGAGATGTAATGTTACCTGTCAGAGACAGCATTCTTCTAGTAAGTGTAGGTTGAAAACTTGACTCAAGCATTTGACTCGCAATTTTGGAACAGATCTGTAACCGTGTAATCGGTCTAGCTTTAGGCTGAAAACTGCACCGTGCACTAAGTCTACATTATAGTTTGGAAAACAGTTTGCTCCCAAAGGAACTTTGTCTTCTAAAATAGTAAATGTGTCCTTGTCACTTTAGCTTAATGTATTATTATTGTTAATAATTTTTTGGTGAAAGTTTTTTATGTTGACAAGCTGAATTCATTGTTTTCCTGCTAGCTGATCTCATTTGTATTGCACTGGTTTATAATTTGAGTCTCTCGTGTTTTTGAGGTTTTAATTTTTAAACAAAATCTGATACCTGCTTCATATCACCAACATTGCAATTATTATCATTGTGGAAGCTATCAACCGTATTGCTCTTAAACATAGTTACAACAGCACATATGCAGTACTAGCAAATTAGGCTGGTTTAAATTTCCCACCTAGCTTTGAAAAGCTCAAGGTAACTGAAGAGGCTAATCCCCCCCTTCCTGTAACAAAAAGTCCTTATGGTACCTTCCAGCAGACACTTAGCCCCCAACTGCTTCAGTGAAGCTGCTCCTGCAGCCAGCAGTTGATGGCTGTGGTTACTCAGGGTAGCATTTAGGTGTGAATTTGTGTAACTATGATGTGCAGCAGCTAGGAAAGGGCAAGCACGCTCAGTTAAGTTTCACTAAATAAATACTGGTTGAAATAATAAATAATGTTTCAGTGGAGAGATGACAAGCAATGAGTCACCTTGTACTGCACGGTCTGACTCACCTCAACTGCGCCAAGTAGGCAGACGGCTGCTGAAACCTGTTGTGATGAGTAGAGAGACAGACACTGTTAGCTGCACGCAAAGTCCTCTTTTTAAACATTTCCAACTTGACTTGCAAATGCAGTATGCACAATTTCTCTTATCCCAGAGACCTAGCGAGGTTACTGTCCATGCTCAAAAAGCTCTGTGGGAACCATGGTGTTCACGCATGCTAAAATGATGATAATGCCTTTGTGTGCTGTGCAGCTACCTGTGGGGCATGCTGTTTTACATGTCCTTTTAAAAGTTCCTGTGGGATTAAAAGAGGTTAGATGCACACAGCACTCTGCTGTTTCCCTTAGGCGAGAGAGGAACCTTTCCACTCTCGGCTCACACTCCACACTAGTCACGCAAGCCCCGTCAAAGATAGGTGCATACACATGCACTCACACAGTCACAGGAAATCACGCAGACAAAAAACTCATACTAAAACAAAATGAGTCAGAGGAGCAAGGTAAAGTCACATGTTGCGTAAGACTGTGTAAGTGGTTTATGTGGTTATTAAAACTGTAAGGAATTCTTGCGGTTTCTGCAGACCTGATTTCTTGTAGTTTCAGGCGTCTCTGTTGCTTTAAGCTCAGAAAACCAGTAGGAAGGTTGGGGCATTAATAGGGAAGTTTGTATTACAGAATTAAACAATGCTATATTGACACAGTTGTCAGTTGACTACCGGAGACACACAGAGGCAAAACAATGAGGTTTCATTTCTGTGATTCTGCTTTAGTTATTTAACTGAGTGTGTGTGTGTGAGTGTTGCATAGTTTCAGTAAATATGTGAGAGACAGAAAGCTCAAGAGAGGAGGACCCATTCAGGCAGGGTGCATGCTTTAGAACAAGCTGCAGGGCATCGCTGAATGACTGATAGGAGAAACCTTTAAAACAAAGCTTCTGTGCACACACACACACACACACACACACACACACACACACACACACAGACCAGTCTACACACACAATCCAAAATGAATAGAAGCAAAATCTGCACAAATCCTCCCCTGCCAGTCTGATCATCTTGTGATGACATTTTTTTTTTTCAGCAGTTCATGACACACGCAGTCTAAGTCAGGCCAATCACTCAGAGACAAAAGCTTTCAGGCTTTGTCTTTTTTGGGTGCATCCACCCACTGGCACTGTTCAAACTGTGTGTTTCCTGCATGCACAGTGCTAGCCAGGCATGAAGTAGAGGTTTGGGTGAAAGTCTGGCACTCTCCTCTTTAAGTCCGAATGTCCTTGGATGCAGATCTTTATTTCAGCTGTCAGGTGTGGGGTTTAGCCCCTCCGAATTCCAGAGCTGTATAAATGCTCTCAGATGCTTGGGGGTTAAAACATGCAGGGGTTAGGTGTGTTGCATGGGGTCCTTGCAGCCAGGGTGGTGTGCGGAGAAATCGAGACTGAGAAAAAGAAACGGAGAGACGGGAAGCCAAACCCAGACAACCAGTCTGTACATGAGAGAACTTCTGAGTCTCTTCTCATGTGATCTGAGGGTTGGAGACTTTTGTAACACTGGCAGGGATTTTGAATTATAATGGCCACAAACTGTCACCGCCACTCAAACCACATGGTGTGGTAGATGCACATTAGGGCCTCGTAAGTCTCGAGCATGGCAGATTTACTGTAACTCTGAGCTGGCTGTTCCTGGAAGTCCCACACAGTGTGTCCAATTCCATTCCACGTGAAAAGACAATTAGGCAGCTCTGAACTTTAATATATTTGTTCACAGTGGTCAGGACATCAATTGCATGATCATTGAGAATTAATAAAGAGAGGCATCCTTAACACCACAATAAATGTTGGCTTTGTATGTTTGTGGAAACCACGGCTATGTTGAAACTTTGCATTTCCTTCCTTTGAAACTTTACCTTTTTTATTTCTGTAAGGGTTAGGGTTTATGATGTGACAACACTGTGGTTAAGGACTGGTTAGATTTAGGCACAGAAACTGCTTGGTTAAGGTTAGGAAAAGGTCCTATTTTAGCTAAAATACCCAGTTTTGTTGCTTAAAATGGGACAAACTTGTGCAAGTCTTGTTATACCTGGTTTTGTCAGTTGAAACAGAACATGAAAATTGGTCTTCATGTGATGTTAAACAGTGGTCTACTGCTTGGTAGCCATCTTGCTCTACTTTAATGTCAACACCTTTTCCTCCTACCACCCTGATGAGAGAGTAAGCTCATGTACATGCTATCAGAGCTATGTCACTATGATATGTATTGTAGAAACGTTGATGTTGTTTGTGTTAAACTTTCAAATTTAGCATATGGTTTGCAGAAAAGTTCAATGCCAAAATTTTATTTTAGTGACTGCACTGTGCAAGCATGACACTCATTAGTCCTTCTGTCTTTCTCTATTTAGAAAATCCAAAATGGCTACCTCTCCTCTTCCTCTCCCACTGTCACCAGTGGGCCCGGCACTGCAGTGTAGAGCTGCTTAGTTCATATACAGTGTGCAGGAAGTGATTAACAGTAAAACATCAAAGGCGGCAGACAGGATAAACATTCTTCCCTGGGACCCTGCTCCTCCGGGGCATTCAGCACCACTTCCTCTTTTTACAGACTGACTCCTGCCTGCACCACCACAGCACACACATTGTCACCACATGAGGCACTGACCGACAATTCAGTCTCTGTGTGTGTTTGACAGACAAAGAGAGGTACCAAGATAGAGAGGGAGAAAATGGGGTGTGTGTGTGTGTGTTTGTGATGTGTTTATGTGTTGTGGGGGAGCGTGAATGACTCTTGAGAGCTGAGGCAACACCCAGGCTGCATTTTAAGTTTGAAAATGACTATGTTGTCCAGACGCGCCAATCAGTTGAGAGGCTCAGCTTCTGTTAATTTCCCACACTTTGCTCTCAGTGGAGCACAGCTGTTGCGCTAAAGTAGTCGTGTTGGGAGTTGATTACGTGACCTGACCAGTTGCAGGTGTACCAGAGGAGAGCAAAGGCAGGAAGAGAAGGAAAACCCACTGTGATGTCAGAGGCACTGGATATGTAATGCAAATTTAAACCAAAGCTGTTACTATGCAGGGTATTTTTTGCCGCATGTGAGTGTTGAGGAAGGACCGCAGGGGGTGAAGTATGTGTGAGTGAAAAATACATAGCAAAACAATGAGCTTTAACCTAGGGGTGAAAGTAAATTTGAAAAATATATCATGAATAAATATTGTATTTAAGTCGATGTTCATAGTTATTTGTAACCTTTAATTACCTATAAAAGACCAGGAGAAAAACAGGCTTTATTATATCTAGATTACTTGGAACTTATTTCTCAAATTTTAGTTTTATGATTAAAGGATTATTTTTGTCATTGATGAGACCTGCAAATTTGTTTCCTGTCAATTTTTGCAATAAAAAGAAAAACTCAGTAACATACACTAGTGTTTAGTTTTTTCCTGCAAAGGAAATGGGTATAACCTCCATATGTTCCCAAGTCACATGACTCTGCAGTAGTCACTGCTATTTAGTGACTCCATCTTCAATTGGTGGAGATGTAAAGATGACATGCGACTCTTTTTAATGCAGTGCTATGATGCATGTTGAATTTAAACTGATTTATTGTGTTTTACAGTCTGGGAACAATTTGCAACAGCAATTTCGTTCTTAGGATTGTGCAAAATGCAACACTGGCAAAACAGCGAAGTAAGAGAGCTTCTCCTTATTCAAGGGGATGAGGAAACAAGGAGACAGGTTATTGGCACTGTGAGAGACACTGCAGTATCCAACAACATACTCCATTTTCCATCTGTCTCTGTCCAACAGCAGTTGAACATCTTTCAACACTGAGTTCAAAAGAGAGACTCAACTAAACCATATGACAATGTAACTGCCATTATATTGTCTCTGCCTCCATCCTGCTTTCTGCTGTTCTGTGTTTTCCAACACTTTCAGGACAAACCAGAAAAAAAAAACACAAAGGCAAATTATTTTATTGGCGGCTTGAAAGGAGTTGATCTCCTATTTTTAGACAGTTTTGCATTGCTAATTATCTTTGAAAATATTCATGCCTAAGACAGCTGAGAAACTGTGGATGGTTATGAATCTACTAAATGCCAACACTACTCACCAATAGCTTAATGCATGTGACAATCAAAACACTGAAGAAGAGCCCAGTTGTTAGTAAACGCATTCCACCAAATTTGCCCCAAACCAAAATATTGCCATGCTGATGAGATGATCTGTGTCCTTTTTAATTTATTAACATTTTTCTGCTGCTATTGATAAAGTGTCTACTGTTGGTAACACATCCCTATCATTTTATTGCTGCCTTAATAAATTATCCTATTTATCATCTCATATTAAAATACCTTCACTACCTTGGCTGCCCTCAGTGTCAGATGTTGCACAAGACATAGAAGAATTAATATGATCTTAAGTTTAACCTTTTGATGTTACATCTGTGTTTACAACAATATAAAGGTATTCCTTGTTGAATCTAGGACTATATATTTGCCCCCTCCACAACACACAAACAGACACACACAGACACACACACACAATCCCAACCTGAGGTGAAACATAACCTTCTTTTGGGCTCAATGGATGGCAGATCACAGGCCCTCAAGATCTAAAAGAGACAATTATCCTCAATTGAAGGCTGACAGGAAGAACAAACGCTTCATAAGTGGTGCAGGGATCTTTCTTCTCCTGGGGGTGGGGAATTAATCCATAGACAGGGGGGCATAGAGATGACCAGGTCACTCCATAGCCGGGTGAAGGACCCCACAACCCGTTCTCTGTCTACCAGGACAATGGCTGAGTGATCATAAGTCTGTGTTTGTATATGTGGAAAATCACCAAGACATACCATTTCATGAGGTCCAGCTTGCTTTATGGTGTGGGCCAGAACCAGAGAGTAAAAATACAGCGTTTGACCTTGTTGTTTCTTTGAAGCTCTCGTCCCAGGGACAATGTCTTTGTGTTGGGTTCCATGATGGCTTCTGCAGCCTTTACTGTGGTAGGCACTGAGCGTCGAGTCCAACTGTGGGTTTAAAAATAGAGAGTCCTCTGGATGTGTGGCTTGCTTTTGCTGTTTCTCTTGGCAGATTGAGGTCAGAACATATTGCCCATAATCCGCTTCATATGCAGAGCTACATAATGCGATTCCATGTCGATGCTGCCTGCCAGTTATTCTCATAGTCAATCAAATCCAAGAACATGTTGATGATAGAGTGATATTGACATAAGGAAACAAAATTTTACACTGTTGTTTTTTTGTGTGCCGTCCCTGACGTATCAAACAAGATATTTTCCTCCACATGTCTGCCAGAGCTTAGCCTTTTATTCACATATTGCTTACAAATGAGCCTCATTTGGAATGATAACCAGAGAAATGCACATATGGCTTCTAGTGCGAGACCCACATTTGGCCTCTCTGCCTGTCATTAAAAAACATTTAATCTGATAGAATCATTTGTCTTTGTGTCTGAGGCCACGCAAGTCCAAGGGCAGCTTCCAGCGTCTAATTGGTCGAGAGGATCATTGACATCACAGGAGGTGAAAGGTCAGTCTGGGACAACCTCGCAGGTTCTTTGGTGCCAAGTTCTGTTTGAGAGTTGCCAGGTGTGAAAAGGTTTTCTTGTTGTTCTTGGGCTGATGTGAACATCTGTGCCGGACTTCTCGCCAGTGCAGAGAAACAGATACACACTGAAGCTGGGGGACTTTGAATTCCCCTGAAACACTCTCTAATTTAGAGCAAACACACTTATGGGTGGGAAGGGGAAATGGGAATTAAACATCTCTGTGCTATGCATCAAGTGTTTTGCATCATACTACCTGAAGCATTTTTGACATTGTCCAGTCTTCCTTCGACAAGAGCAACTAAACATTTTCAGAAACAATTTGTCGAGCCACATAACTTCTGGACTGAGTTGCACCAACTACGTAAAACCATTTCTAAGGCTGTGCTTAGTCCGTCCCAGTCTAAAAGTGAGACAAAATCTGTTGTTGTGGCTAGCTTGAGAATGGCTACACAAGGTTCTTTATATTAGGTGCCGCTAGTATTTGACACCACACAGCATAGCAAAAACACATACAGGAGGACACAAGACAATGATCACAACAATTACAGAAAAAAACACATAAAAATTATGTAGCCTATCTGCAATAGTATAAAATTACATTGTGGGTAATAAGGTGCCATGTTTCTGTCCATCCCTTTTGTTGTATCCTTCGGTTGTATAGAGGAGCAATGCTCGTGTTGTAACGTGTTGTAAGAAATCCCCACAAAAAAATTTTCACTGTGCATGTCTAAGTTAATAAAGTCTTTAATGTGTAAATCTGTTAATAGGAATATTTGTGTTACTCTCTGATGGAAAGCAGTCGACTTTAGCATTAATTTGATTTTTCCCCGTCAGTCTTTGCCTCATGTTCATGTGCTCACACGAAAAGCAACTTTTACTACTGAAATCCCTACCCACTGTTACACTGTGTAGTCTTTGCAATATATCAGACTATGACAGTATTTGGCAAAGCATCATCTGTTGTAGCATGATTTATCTAGTTTCTCCATGGTTTGGTGTTCTGTTTAATATTATCTAATACAGCAGGTTTAAGCAAGCTGAACAGTCCTGATTCAACCTATTTGACTTGTCAAAGCAAAGCAAATTTCATGCAGAATTTGTTGGAAAGTGAAGGAAATGTGACAGTGCCTGAAACACAATGAGGCATGTAGATTAGTTACCTTGTTTGGCATTATGATGTTTAACATGCTCGACAGCCTCTGTTGTCTTATTTAGATGCAGCTTAGTAACCTTTTTGTTTAGACATGTTGAAACTTCAGAATTCATGAGCACTGGGGTGTTTTATGTTGTACAACAAAACATGAAAATCCCTTAAGCTTGTGTTAACCACAGACCTTATTTCAGGCGTCTCATTAAAAACCTTATTCAAAAATCACATTGGCAAGGAGACAAAGGAACTGAAAAGTCAACAATGCTAACTCATTTCATGGTTTTTAGGACTCTGTGCTACTTTGTGCAGGCTATTGTGTACACAAACTTATAGTTAACATGCAATCAGATCTCCACCCTTTGTTTGATCTCATGAACAGCCACTGCAACTGTTGCATCTTGGGTCCAAAGCACAGAAAGCATCTAGACTCCTCTTATGATATAAATAGACAGTATTTACTCACACATCTAGTTTACCCTACAACGGCCTACCTCTCCGCCTGACCCCTAACATAAACACAACATGGCTCCTTTTCCCAGCGGCCCAGAGGGGTGCAGGTGGTCCACATGGATGCCTCTATATAGGCTCTAACCCTGGTTCAAAGGTCAGACCCCTCAAATGATGGCCTTCCTTGCCGCCCATAATTGCCCTGTTTATTTTTAGTCCACACTGGGCCGCGTTGAGCTATTAAAAGAAACATGAACATGAGGCCGTCTGCTAATTACCGTTGGGCCAGCAGACCCTCGCTTTCCCTGATTGCTACCATATGCTAACACACACAGAAAGAAGAGTCTCATCTGTCACCTTCGCTGTCTCTCAGTGGTTTTGCTGTTGATGTAGCGTAACAGAATTGCACTTTGCTTTAAAGGGGTTTGATATTACAAACAACCGCTGTTATTGTTTAAGAGTGTTAAATTCTGTGGAAACATGGATAAAATTGCTGTTTTCTAAACAAGATAATTTGGTTTAATTTAGGCATAAAAGCCACTATCTGCAGAGTGGATTTGTTTGTAATTGAAGTCAATCACAGTGCTATGATTTCTATCATTGCGCCTGACTTTGTGTAATGTGCCACAATGTCAGTTCTTAGCATACACAAGAAGACAACAAGTGAAGCAGATAGTGATCAGAGCCATTGCTGGAAAGTATCGGTAAATCTAATTTGAGCATTTAAGGAAGTAGTAAGTAATTGGGTCGATTTAGACCTATTTGTGGTCAGAGGGAGGTTGAAATAAAGCAGCAGAGGCGGCCATCTTACTGAAGTTGTTAAGTTTACAAAAGTTTGATTGTAGGAGGAAACTGGTTTTGTGGATTAGCAGATGGTCCTGGACAAAGAGAGTAAACCCTTTTGTTTGGTCTTACAGATTGTTATGGTGCTGATGACATTCGATATGACGATTAAAGACCTGAGAGTGAGCTTGTCTCAAACTGAAATTAAACGGTTGGATACTGTACTAAAGGAAACCTCAATATCTGAATGAATTCCAACTAATGAAACTGTGGGCAATATTGGTTCAAGGTTTTGATAAGGATTAAGATTACATGAAATAAAACTGATAAAATCCTGGTTTGGACGGTTTTCTGAACTGTCTACTTTGGATCAATATTCTGTATTCTGTCTCTCTCTGCGATGTTGTATCTCTACACGTATATGAGGCTGTATATGAGGCTATAATATATATAGTTTGGCACAGTTAAATTGGCAGCATGGCTTTCTGCTTGTACTTTGTTGCAGCATAATCTTTTGATGACATTTTCAGCATTTGCATTATAACTATTTTGATAAACTTATCTTTATAATCTGGAAAGTAAAAGGGGCCTTTGGGTGGCTTCTGCCTTTTTACCATTTTTTTTACCTAATACCCTAAATATTCCAGCTGATATTATGCTTCTACATGTTGTGTTTTCTTGAACAGAGCTGTGTTCAAACAAATTTGCCTTCAATAGCTTTTATTTATTCCATATGTTCTTGATTTAAAAAAAAAAAAAAACCCTAACCTGTTGGAAATAAATTTACCTCATCATTGATAGGTGTCTACAATTTTGGGTTACATTCTGATTGCTGGGCGGTGATTTTGAGAACATCACAGCAGTTGTGCTCATCCATTTGAGTGAGAAACTTATCAGCATGACTTTTATTCAAAGCATCTAACTAGCAGAAAGTTCTGTTCCTCTTTGCAGAGTTAAAGACTGTGGGTTGCTCAGTGTCTGATATTTGCAAAATGTTCTGCCACTCAAATGATTTGACCTATCATAATCCTCTCATGGTAACAAGATGCAACGAACAGGAACTGCTTGTTTCAGTATTTAAAATATTTTCACTGACAGCCATTCACCAGATGATTTACAAAATAAGGAAAGCATTCTGATCTCTGAGCTTTGGAGATTCAGTTGGTTTAGGAATCAGCCTCAGTTGGTCATTTTCACATACATTTCTTGTAACTTGCCAAAAAGGTACAATTCTGTTTCTGAATATTTTCAGTTCCATTAACTTATATTTTTCACAAGCTTGGGTCTGCTGTTCATGATTGCCTCTTTCCTGAAAGTCTAAGGTGGCTGTATTTGGAGTTTGATGAGAAGTCGAGGCTAGTCATTACCCATTTACACCTCTGTTAATCCCCAGGCAATGCCACCACCTAACTGCCTGTCAGCTCAACCAAAAAAAAAAGCCTCTCATTAGAATAGACTGTTTCCTCTAAAGTAAAATGTCTGTCTTTTTTATATTTGTGCATTTAAACATTTTTTGAGAGATGTTAGATCAAAACATGTTTTTCCTAGTGACCTAAGAAAAACCTCTTGTGTGCACTTGGACCAGTCTGAAACCAGTTAGATATAATAGGACATTAAAAAATGTGATATGTAGTGACTAAAGAGCAACAATTTGATAACCTAGAGGCTAATGATCATGTTCTGGCACATCTGGTAACACTTTGTAATAATGGCTGTTCACCCTGGTTATCAGGACTGCACAATGTGGATTACTCTTTTATCTTCACGTTGGAATCTCAAAGTTTCTGCTTTGTGAAAGCCTTGATTGTGGAAAACTCTCGAGTTTTTGTTTCTTTTTGGTTTGGTCTGCTGAGGTAACACCCAGCTGTTGCAGAGATGTTAATATCTGAAGCATGTGAGGAGCTTTTCTTGCCACTATTGCTGTTGTTTTTCTCTTTCACCACTTGTGGAACAGGGAGTGACTTTATACGGCTGAGAAACACCTCAAATGTGCCATGCAGATGTACAGTAGAGTTCATTACAACATTTTTTTGTGTTAAGACTTTGGCATGCGTCTCCTGAATATAAATGTGTTTGTTTTAGCAATATGTCAATGGCTTATGTGATTTCACACATGCAGTAAAGAAATTTTTTGCAGTTTATTGTCACATGGTTCCAACCTCTCAGCAAAGACATTTGCATAATTTTAAGTGATGTCTTTTTTCTAAAACAGAATCTTATTAAATGTACAGCCCATGTTAGCAGCTTTGTGATTCTGTCACTTGTTGATGCTGTGTAAATTAATTGCAATGGATGACTTGACAGATCAAGTAAAAGTAGAAAGTATCTGCTTAAATAAGATACTCAAAGTATAAGTTACTTTCCATTTTAATTATTTATGATGAATAATTATAATAATGAGCAATTTTGTTTAAAAGCCCACTTTAGCTACAAAGACTGGAGTCAGTAAAATATGTTTTGTTAATGTCATTATCAAAACAAACCAAGAATAATGTGACACATATAAAGTGAAAAAAGTGAGCATGGCTTACTTTAGCTAGCTCACTACTTTTATCCAGTTTTTGCAACTAACAACAATGTACCTGTGCAGGTTAAAGGAGGAAAATAAACTCATGTAAAGAGCAGAAGTATATATTTTTTTAAAAAGTAATCTCAAAAGTGCAGCTCCCTTAAAATAACTACTTCTTTGCTTATGTGCTTTATTTGAAACTACCTGATATTACACTCACTACTACCACACTACTACTGTTGCTAAAAGTAATACAATGTGCAGATTTGTGAACATATTCATAAAACTTACAGTTCCTTATTAGGGTTATAATGTCATGTCCCTTTGTAACAAGAGGAGGCAAATGTGATGTTAGCAGTTGCCAGGTCAGACAGCTGCTGAAGAGCAGCAGTCCACCTGATGAGCACCTTAGCACGATGAAAACACCTGATGGTGCTCCCTGTGGTTCTGCTCTCTCTGGGAGCCTCGCAGACGGCTGGAGCGGCGGTTTCGGGCAGTACTCCAACAACAACATGGAAGTCAACGGAAACCAAGTTTGAAAGCAAAGCTCATAAAATCACCAATCACACTTTTATGTTTGCTAACAGTCTGCTGCCACTGAGGAGAAGCCCTTTTAATGAGGCTGCGCTCAGTTATTCATAATGGACGGCTGAGTAATAGAAAACTGCTGTGGTGCAGTTGCATTGGTTTCACATTGTTGAATGATAGCCAAACCAGTGGAGCATGAAAAGCATACAAGGTTGATGCAATACAGCATGAAATTCAAGACTTGAGTTTTCCAAAGCAGTATTTGATCCTTCTCCAAAAAACTTGGAATCCCTTCCAATTTGGGATAAACAGCTAGCTCCTTTGGACACTCCTAGTTCCTCTACCACCACCTAATCTTCCTGAAAGACCAAGGTGGGACTCTTGGGTGAAAAGGTCACTGTAACCCAGCATTCCTGGCCTGGCAGGGGGGCAAAGGTTGGGTTGAAATGGAGGGGCAGGGTGAGGTAAGCAGAGGCATTGTCAGGCCCAGGGGTGGTAACTTAGTCGGGTTTGGCCCTTTGGCTTTTGTTGATGTTTGTTGTTGCCATTGTTGGCCAGACTCAATGCAGCATTCCTCCTGGCGCTGCTGTAACTGTGTGCTTGAGAGAGGTGGTTGAGGGGGAAGAAGATGACAAAACAGGCAGGTTTTTAAATCTTACAGAACACAATGGAAGGTGATTCCCCCTGAGCCATTTTGGGCCCTCATGGCCTTTGGGGCCTTGAGCAGAAAACTGCATGGCAATGACAGTAAACAGGCAAAGAAAATGTGAGCAGTCGAGGAAAGAGTCACTAAGTACACCATTTTAGATTAAATTGAAAGCAAAATGAGGATCTGTATAAATTATTTTTTACTGTTTACTTGTGACACTTCAGGATATCTTGCACAGATTTGTTTTTTTGCTTTTGGCAGCTCAATAATCCACTTCACACCTTTTATGATTTAATTCCTCCGCACATCTCAAATGTATACATTTTTAACAATTTGTCTGCTCATCTTTGAGGATTGGCTTGTCTAAATCCTTTAAAATTACTTACATTGAAACAAAAAAATCATTAGTTTGCCTGAAGTGACTTAACCAAAGCAAATGGGGTCACGCTCTGGTCAACTGATTTGCCTTCCTCCCAGTCTTTCTATTTTTTAGCACTTGACAGTCTCCCAAGGCAGATCTTCTCAGACAGCTTTCCCATCGTTACAGGCCCGCCTCTCTCCTCCTGGGCTTCTTTTAAAGCAGATTACAGGTAAATTAGATGTTTTACCCTGAAGCCTTCTGTCACTGAAATATGGATGTGTTTGAAGTGCTGGCCTCTACACAGTCGCAGCGAAGAGGTTACATGTTTGGATATGAGCAGGATCAGTCATCCTGCTGGTGTTATCACTATTAGTTTGTCGTGTCTGCTGAAGCTAAGTTAAATTCTTCAGCCCAAGATTACTATCCCCAGGTCATTGTTCATCAGTTTCTCCCACTGCCTTTTTAAAAAATGCTCTTTGCTTGCAGTGTGGCCACAAAAACGCATGCTTATCGTGAAGCTACAGTTTTTAGATGCTTGACTCTGGCCGATTCTGTGGTTCTGAATTCAGTAAGCTCTGGTAAGAAAAAGAGAACCATTGCAGTTACTCACCCACCACAAAACATATTTGTCTACACATGCGGATTTTAAGACGTGGCCATGTCTGTTATCTGAGGTTCCACATTGAGAGAAAGAGACTTTCCTTTCTGCCTCATTCGACCAGGAAAACTGCCAAAGCTCTGTCCATCAGATAACCGCTTTAATTTTTTTGGGTCAGGCACATAAGAGGAACATTTTGCTCAGAGCATTTCTACACAGTTGCCAGGCAGAGGTTTTTCTAGGCTTGCCCAGGGGAGCAGATTATGTCTAATGAGGTCCAACTTAACGTGACCAGAGGAGGCAGCTGGCAAGAAACAGTCCCCAGTTTAAACCTTTATCATGAAATCTCTCTGTGGGCCAGACTGAGGGACAAACCCACAGGAAGTACATCACTGCCGACGCCGGTCACGTCCGCCACAAATGAGCTACAGTGACTTATAAGGAAATCTCAGAGAAGTGGAGGCATTCGGGTGAAAACTGACTGGCCTTTTAAAAAAAATATCTTCGGCACTTTGATCGTTTATTGTGCTTGTTTGAACACTGTAAATCAATTTTAATATATATCTCTGTGTGCCTACAACTGTTATATGTAATACACGTGATAATGACAGAGGCTAGTGTGGTTTTATTTACCTCAACTGATGAGGTGACATGCAATATTTGCAGAACAGCTGGTTCATGGTCCCATATGGCCCCAGTTTTATTTTCTCTATGCACTTGTGTTTTTACACGATTGCATATTATTCACATGGGATGATTAATAAGTATGATGTTTTACATACACAAAAAACATACTCACTTTGCCTTTTATTAACTGTTATTATCAATGATTTATACATAAAATGAATGCTTAAGTCCACTGACTTTTAAATTAAACATATCTTTTTTTTTTTATTTTATTTTATAAATCGTGTCAAAAAGCTTATGCATATCCAGTTTGTCCAGTGTGAATTCTGGTCCCATGTGAGGAGTTTTGTTTTCCCCTCCTGCAGCTTTATTGAAACCCCTGCTGTCAAAGCTGACAAACAGAAATAAGTAATCAGTAATTGTTTTGTTGTTCCAGGGTCCCAGAATCAATTATGATGCCCTCCCAGCCATAACTTCCTTGGTTGATTTGAACACAAGCTCCCCCTAGGCAAGTCATCAGAGCTAATTGAGACCTGGGGAGCTCCAGTGCAGGATGATGTTGGTTTTCAGATGCCATGTGGTGCAATAAGGTCCCTATTGAATGTTTCATCAATGAAGATAACTTTAATAAAGGCTTTACTTAGGCTGTAGTGCAGAACACCATTTAAAACATTTTTTAACTCGTTTTTAATTAATTAATAGAGTCCCAACCAAAAAACATCTACCTGATTCCTTCCTTGTGGCACAGGACAGCCATTCAAAGTGCCAAGGTGAGAACAGCAGGTGTGGGAATAATCTGGGACCCACCCAGTTAGCTGGGGCCCCTATTCACACTTTGCCCTAAGCTGCCATGCATTGTGTCTCTGTGGCTGAAGAGGAGCTCGGGAACAGGACAATTATGACATTATAGCTGGGTGGCTGAGCAGCAGTCCCAGCTGGTGAGAGACAGAAGGGGAGAAATGGGCAACCAGAGAGCAACAGTTCCCACAGGAAAGCAATCCACCACACAGACTATGAGACTATGTTATGACTTCATCAGGGGGATGTCTTTGATGCTAGGAGCTTCTGATTGGGGAAAGGATTTCATTAAACAGTGGTTAGGTTTAATTCCAAGTCTGTCAGCACAGATTTATCATTTGTAAAATATTATATCCAACCCATGAGTTTATTGAGTGCAATGCATTTTTTACAAATCAAGTTTAGGTCCTTATTTGTAAACTGTAATTGTAATTGTAGACCTAAATATCAGACACATTGTAAACACCTGACCTTTTATAAACTCGCTGACTGGTCTGAGAGCAACATTTTGCTGTCATAGGGCTTGAATTTTTATTTTTCTGCAACATACATTTTTCATTAAATTTATTTCTTCAAGCAGTTAGTGACGCTTTAGAAAATGCTACCCTTTACAGTCCCTCCAGGATTTCGCGGGCGTTTTTCATGATTGTTGCGGCCTAAAATGCCTGAATTCGCGGCAGCTTTTC